>CM062346.1:8380910-8980910 GCA_031216105.1 Dalbergia cultrata
AAAAGAATTTCTTGACGGGCAATTAAACTGATAAAATATGACATATGAAGGATGAAGAATCCAGATGCTTATAGTTGTTCAAAAATAACAATATGAACATTCTGGACTATTGGGTTTAAAGTGCATTGAAGCTTGGTAGTTCTCAAACAGTAAGCACTAGTATTCTTCACTTTCTTAACCATGAAATGGTTTAAGAAACAGTCTCGATCTTCATTTCAAATATTCTATAAAGATCTCTTCATTGACAATAACTTATACGGACAATTTACTGGCGGGTTGGGTGGGTGGTTTTTTTTTTTTTTTTTGGGGGAGATTAACTTTTAATCCACAAATTCTAAACACTATAAAGAAGTCAGAGTTTGTAAAGAAAATTGGCACACTCCTCATATTTTCCTTACATCTTGGCAAAGATTAAAGGGAACGCCAACATATTATCTGCTCTTATACTTACAAACATATTTCTTGAACATCTTGAATGGGTTTTGAATTATGCGCTTATCCTTGGCTGCTCCAACTCAGACCATATGCAATTTAGAATCATATATTCAGCATCGCTAAGAAATTCTTAGTGCGCTTATTGTTTTTAAAGTGAACATGGACCAAATACTCACATCAGAAGGTTGAAATCTTACTATGCCCAAGAAGACAATCTTATCATTAAATCAAGGAATCAACAGAACATGTTCAACTCTCTTTCTGTCTTCATCTCATGTGAAGTGCAGATGTAAAAGAAATTACAAGGAAGATATGAGAAATGAAAATAATTGATTAAAATACAGGATACAGTGAAATACAATAATGGTCCAACAAGAATCCATTTATCACCTCAGATGCACTAGCAGTGCGATGGAAAATTCTTGTAATCCCACGCTGTATATCAGGTGCCCGACCCAGATTTGTCAAAACCAATGAAAGTATGTAAGCTACCTCAGGTCGCACAACTGTTAGATCAAGGTCTTCATCGTCATACCCTGGATTCGTCATACCATTACAAGATCCCATGGACTCTGCAATTTCGGACACGGCATGAAGACGAGCAGAAATCATGGTTTGATCACACAATGGGTGAGATACCTGTATCATGAATAAGAACAACTAAATGAAGGACTTCTATGGCTGGCAAATAAAGGACAATTTTCTATTTCAACATTCAATGGTAGTATTTCAAGAATGGAAGCACCTCATACCCAATGCCTTAGAAGCCTGGAACCAAATATGGTAAGTGTGTGATTCATTATATGCAGCAAGGAACCATTCTCGGATCCATCACTGTTATTTTTTAAAACCTGAAAACATTTGAAGTATTCATTAGCAACAAGCATAGGCATGACAACTTTAAACTGGTATTAGGAAAAGACAAACAGTTGTAGCCAATACAAGAGCACAGGAAGAAAATAAATTTCATCCAAGGATGTAAAGAATATAATGGAATCATCCGTGATCTTATGATCCCTTGTAAAAGAAAACAGCTATGCATGCTGGAGCCACTGAACAGCGAGAAGCCAGGATACTTTATTGCTATATTTGTATATCAATCTATGAGAACTAATACTTGAACCAAAGGAAGAAAGGGTAGTTGAAATATTGGTTTGGTCAGATGTGATTAATCATGCCAATTTTTCCATGCACCACACAAAAGCAGAGCTTATGATGGTCACACTTTCAAACAAATAGCAAAAAATAGAACCATCCAGCATATAAGTGTAAAATATGCTTCAGTATTTTTTTCCTTTTCTATCCAAAAAAATATATATGCTCCAGTCATTACTAAACCCTCAGAAAAGTACAGTTTATAATTACCTCCAGCTGTTGAAGTGCATTGGCTGAGAGGTTCATTTCCATATTGGTTGAAAAGGGTCTTAAAGAAAATCCTGAACACACAATTTTTTCAAAACCAAATTCCTTTAAATGGCGAATAGTTAAGGCCAAAGATTGGATAGCCAAATCTGGCATGTTCATCACCTCCTGTATAATCAAATGAGTATAAAAAGGAGAAGCCAGTGAGAATTTAGCAATTGATTGGACTCAGCATAAACTACAACCCATTATGATAACATATCCAGTGACATGGTCAATAATCAAAAGACAGAAATTGACCAAGAGAACAATGCATAAACATCAGAATTTGGAACCTTAACAACCAACTGCTGATTTCTGTGCTCAATCAAATCATTGTTCTGCAGTGAATCTGACGAACTGCCTACACCCATGTTTTCATACAAGGTCAACACTTCAGCCAGAGCACCTCCATCAGCAAAGCAATCTCGAGAGGTTCGCTCCACACGAACATTTGAGGCAGGTCCAGCAAAAGCCAATAATAACTAATAATAGAACACACAATCACAGGAGTGAATATTAGGTTAGGGTAGTAGAGAATTGATATCAACTTTGAGTTTTTCTATATGGATTATTAAAACTAAATCATTTAGTGATTATGAGATCATGTCTCCTTGTTAGGGTCATATGATTTAATTTATTTGAAATAAGCATAATAAACTTTTCTTCTACGGGTTTCAGAAATAAGCTCTCCATGCATGAAATCACTTCAACAATATTCAAATGGATAAATTTCTTTTGTTTCTTTGACAAGCAGTTTCCTAGGATGAATCACTAGAAAATTGAGAGGGTAAAATCTGGGAATGAACAATATGCACTGTGCAAAAAAGGTAAAATATAGGAAGTTTGGATTAATACACACATACCACAATGAAAATACCCAAGCATTAAATTCCTCCATTAATGCAGCAGCCAGTACAAACTGAAGTTCTATTTATAGCATAATGAAACAATAATTCAATTATTATAACATGAGGAATAAGGACACATTTAATTTCTTCCATGACAAGTAACACTGTTGCAAATATACATAGAAACTACCTTCTCTGTTTGTTTGGAAAGAGGGTCCCCAAGAAGCAACTCTGCAGGAGACAAGCTCAAAATCACAGCCTCAAGCTGACTCCTCAAAAAAGTGTCATTAAACTCCCCATAAGCAACATCCCCAGTTGATATCTCCACAGCAACAAATCCAATCCTCACATCATAACCACCCTCCACCCCACCACAATTAGACCTCTCTCCCAAAATGCTCTTCTCCACAACACACATCAAGTAATTACTGTCAGCCCCACACCCCTCCTCCTCTCCCCCCAAATCTGGTGCCGCCTCCAGCGTGGCCTTCGTGTACAATGCCGACAAACCCCTGCAAAAGGGGCCTAACCGGTTCGAACCGTGGGCCTTAATTGCCGCAGTCTCGGTCTGCCTAACAACACCAACCTTGTAACCAGCACTCACAAGCCTCCTCACATGGACATTCAATCGAAAAGTTGGTATGCTCGCAGTCAAAAAATTATGATCCATATGCGCATAAATACCCAAAACCCTAGCAGCAGTCTCAGCATCTTGGCCGAAAAAACGGAACTTGTAACCAACCTCAACCATCAAGAGAACATCAGGGTACTTACCTTTGAGCTCCACAACTTGCTGCTCCAAAGGAGTGTACTTTAAGGGTTTGGAAGAGGAACGGGGAGGTGGGTCGGGATCAGAAGGTTCTAGAAGCTTCTGGAGGAAGCGCTGGTGGATGGAAGGGGTGGGGAGAGGGTTGTGGGTGTGAGGGGACAGTTTGGGGAGTTTGGGGGTTTGCTGGGGGATGTTAGTTGAGAAGTTAGGAGGCGTTTGGATGGAGAGAATGTGACGGTGGCGGAGATTTTGGGGGTTGGAGGGCTGGGGCGATAAGAGGAAGAAGAAGGAGGTGGTAGTGAAGGTGGTGAATCGGTGGTGGATGATGGGGGTTTGGGTTTGGGGGCGAAGAAGCGGGAAATGACTTGTTGCTTTTGCTTTCCCATGTTGATGGCGGCGGTGATGGTGGTGGTGGTGGCGCCGCCGCAGCGGCAGTGGTGGTGGGTTACGTGGAGAGAAGGGCGGTTGGTTGGGTTTGGCGCGCTTCGAGTGTGTGTCGGGAAGAAGAAGTGCAGTCACCTCAGCGAAAGACTAGTACTTTTTTTCTGATAAACTAGCTAAACTATTACGAGTCAGGAATGACGATTACTGATGAACTATATATAGTTAGTCATTATGGGCTTACCTTTTTTTTTCTTTTTTTTACTGCCAAAATTAACTCGTAAAGAGAAAGTAAACAAAATGAAAGTAATTTTGTCTCCAAATGAGATTTGTGTTGTTAGTGTTATTGGTATCAATCCTCTTCTTTACGTGCTCTTTTTTTTTTTTTGGGTGAATATTGCTGAGACTTGAAAGTATTGTCCTCTTTATTCTTTGGTGGTAGTTCTGGAAGTTGATTGATTTTTTTTTTTCTTGTTTAGAGCTATTTTGTTATCCTTGTTGTACTACTTTTATTGTCTTCTTTATGGGTATTTTATTATTCCCCTTATAAGTATTTTTATTATGACGATCATGCAAATACAAAGGTATTTTGATCCATATTAAAAGAGGTATGATACATTCTTCAAATTGCAATACTTTTGTTATTGGTCTCCAATGTTAAAAATATTCATATATCGATTGTCGTAATTCACTCCTAACGTGTATAAATTTGTTTATGATTAAATCTGAATCTAATATGTTAGTTTTGATTTGTAAGTAAAAATCTAAGGAAATTTTCTTTTCTCTAAAAAAAAATTACCTAAAATGCCCGATGATATCAATTTATTATTATTTTTTATGTTGATATCAATTATTATTACAATGTGTTTGGTTAAAAAGTAAAAATTAATGAGTTGAAAAATATTATGGATGAACTTTATATATAAAATTATATATTAAGCTCATCTATAAAAATTTTACCCTCTTTTTTACTTTTAACCAAACATACCTTTAAAAAATAAATTACGGACGAGTTTACATTCTATATCTCTCTCTTGATAGTTATTTAAAAGTTGGACCATATAGGCTCAAGAAAAAGTTTGATCATGTATTTATTTAACCACATGATAATAACCTCTTTAATAGCTTTGTGGAATTATTTGAAGTACTAAATACCCTCAAAGGAAAATAGTAACTCGTAAGATGGGAGTACTTGTGATACGTTGGTTTTTGATGGATAACCTAACCTCTATTCAGTGCGGTTAAAATGTAAGACATTATTGTTAAATTTTAAAATTCACAAAGTTGTGCAAGGGATACTTCAATACTAATCTTTAAAAAAAAATATTTTTCTATGTTTTCCAAAAATTACATTTCGAGATAGAAAATTATCTGTTATTACGAACGGTAGTGATACACTTAAGAAATGAAAGGTTTGCATCAAGTGTATGTTTAAAATCTTTTGCATACTTAAGCAAAAATATCATAAAGTTCATGATATCTCTTCAAGTTTGAGAGATATTTCACCGAGTATCTTTTAAACTTCTCAGATTAGTGTTTGTAACAAAAGTAAAATGTAGACAAACTAGAATAGACATGCTACGTTGTTAGAAAAGTATTGATTTTTTTAATATTTTGATGCAATACAAAATCTTATCTTTAGAGAAATAAAAATAATGCTAGAAGAGAAAAGCAGACTAGAGAAAGTACACTAAAGATTTATGCTGATCCAATCTCAAGTTGAAATCTATTCCAATCCCTCATTACTATAGTGAGAGTTCCACTAAACTTCAAAGTTTCCCAGTAATAAGCAAATTACATATAGAGATTATCCTCAACAAAGTAGAAAGGCATAACACCAAAATCTCCTTCTAACAAACACAAAATAAAAAAGAAGCATAGCTCGTGTAGAACAAAAGTTCCCCCTCAAATTGCTTTTATGATATTCTAACTTTCTAATAGCTTAGCCTTTTTCTGTATATAGTATTTTCAACTCTCTTACACAAAAGTGAATTTAAAATGAAGAACGATGAGAAAAAGAAAAAGATAATTATCGATATAAGTATTCTTCAAAATAATTATAGTCAATGCTTTTTTTTCTTGAGATTTCCTACTGGTCCAATGTTTCCTTAAATAAAGAAAAGAATTATGACCATTGCAGGACCTTCTATGTTGCATATTGTTCTATTGAGGTGAGGTGTCATTTGTAGCCAATTTTTTTTTTTTTCTTTTTATGCTTTTACCAACCATATTCTCTTTTCTCTATGAGCTGTCATCATCCATACGATTTTCTTTCAGCTTGCCTCATTCTTAGGATAAAATGTGACAAGAAAAATTCTTCATTTAGCTTTATTTTTCCCTTGTCAGCATAAAGGATTTTACATTGAGTGTTGCTGCGAATGAATATCTCCTCATAATTTAGGAGATATTAAAACTTACGGTATTGTTTCATCTTAGAAGTGAATTCTTTGAGATATAGAAATATTAATACACATATTAAATTTATTCTCATATAATTAATTGTCATCATTGAAGGTTTATAAGTCAACAATTACATTATACACCATTTTAGATGGACTATTTAATAATATATGATGGCTTATTTTGCTGGTCTTTTAAGGCATTTCAATATCTATTAATGTGACATTAATTATTCGAGTTGCCACTAACAGTCTATCTTAATAGCCCCCTTAAGCGTATAACCTGCTTATCACTTCATTTAATTCGTGTTGATAGTGAAGATTATTTGCAAGTTAGTGAAAGTATTCTGTAGAAAAATACCAAATATTATTGTTTGGTTTAATCTTTATGCTATACTATAAAGATTAATTTAGTTTGCCAAGTTGAATGAAACTTTTCTTTTTTTTTTTTTTTTGGGTCTTCTCCTTTGTGGTCTTTTTGTATGGTTTTTGAGGGAAGCGCGCTACTGGGAGCGGCCCAAGATCTGCAATCGAGGCTCAAGCTCCAGGACATGTTTTGACCAACAGAAGAAAAAAAAAAAAAAAAAGAGTTCCAGGGCAAGGCATGCAGCGCTGTTGATATTAGGAGATGGAGTTGTGTTATTTGTATTCACAATACATAAGATATCATGTCAACTCACATCTCATTTATTATTGGATTGGATATGGATCATATTCAAGTAAGGTACACATTTCATCTAATGGTGAATGAAATATGAGTTAACATGGTGTTCTATGCCTTATAAATGCAAATAATATTTTTTTCAGGAGATGCATGTGTAAAAACTAAAAAGGCAACACAGACTACTGGTTTCTAAGCTGAGCTTCTGTCTTGTATTCAATTCAGCTTCTTCGTTGCGTTGGGTGAGCACACCAATAAACACAGAAGTGAAGAAGTGGCTTGGTGACAATTACATTAGCAGTGGAAGTAATCAAAACCAAATCTCAAGTACCTAGTTCCTGAACAGGCTCTTGTTTATTAAGCTTATGGGTGCGTTTAGATGAGCTTTTTTTGGGATCAAAATCATTTTTTTTATGTTGAAAAACTCAAAATTTTGTATGTTTAGATAATTTAAAAAAATGGTCAGGATTTATAAAAAATTAATTTTCAACTTTTTTATAGAAGCTAAATAAAGTAGTTTATAAAAAGAATTAATTTTCAATTTTTTCAGTTTCAAATAAAATTCAGGCCTCATAACAAATATTCTTTTTCAAAATTTGAAACAAATGCATCCTATACTCATACCTCGACAAACTTATTAAAATAGGCAAGTTGGGCATGCAAATGAACAAAAGGAAGCTTCAATTTCTCATGTAAAATAATTATATACAAGATAAAGATAGCTAGTTTAAGTCTTAGAAAACTTGTGTATGACACAACCTTTAACTAGCTTGACTAGCAGTGGGTTAAACAGTTGACTCAACCTTCAAGCAATGTAGTTAGCAATTTAGCATCCTATGGAGTGTTCGCAGCATCTCAGTTAATTAGAGTGAAAAACAGGGTCACGCATCCTGGACAAAGCTATAGTCGCCGAAGCCCAAAAACAACCTTGATCAAGATGAGGTTTTTGTGTTCCAAAGCCACAATAATGGACTTGTGAGTTGATAAGCTAAAAAATCTAATAGCGGCACACGAATATGTCATAAGTAATTATATATCCACTCCATTTTAATTCGATGCCTGAAGGAATAACAAAATAAAGATATTTTGGCTGACTTTTTTTTCTCTGAAAAAAAATTAAGCTTAAGCTTGAGCATGATCTGATCTCTCGATCGCAGAATCAACCCTAACTTCTAAATTGGCTGAAACATCTCCGATAGTTTGAAAGGCGTACATTGACTTTTCAATTAATTTTAACATGTTCAATAAAATCATATTAAGTTATATTTTGGTTTTTAACATTACTTTTAGTCTTAAATTGAGCAATGGCGAAAAAAAAACCTATTAAATCAACTCATGGCATTGTCCCTCCCCTAATTGCTTCAACTTCCAGCCCAAGTTTGTTATACAATAAAAAAACAAGGGCAGAAGAATAGAATATATTAAGTGAAAAAGAAATTTTGTTCTTGAATTGATATTGAAAGTTTGAAACAAAATTCGCGAGTTTGCCATATAAAAGTCACATAATGAATTAAAACAAAAATAGAAAGTCTTTGTGGATCTCACGAAAAGGACTGAGTGTGGTCTCACTAAAGAGATGTGACATTAATTCCAACAATCCATGCTTGAGACCTGATGATGATAATACTTGATATTTACTATGGTCCAAATGAAATGAGAACAGCTCCGGATGAGCTAGCTTTGGCTCGAACGGTGTCATCCATTTCAGTTTCCAACTTTACCCAAAAATACTACTAGCTCCCTCAATAATTGTCCATGTGAAAAAATTTCTTGTTTAGAAATAATTATTTATTTAAAAAATTTAAGTAATATTAATTATTTTTTTAATAATATCCCTATTAAATATTACTGAAGGAAGAGAGAGATATAATGAAAGAAGAGAGAGAATGTTAGATATTAAAAAGAAATAAGAGCAATTTAATAAATTAATTTTAACATTTTCTAGTTTTGATATTTTTTCAACAATTTTCTTAATCCTTGTGCGCATTTAAAATTGAATAATTATTTAAATACAGAAAAATGTCGTTTATTGACTATAACTATCTATGCATACATTTAACAAGATAATGTCAAAATCTGAACGTACAGAAGTCAAGATTTTGGTGGGGGAGGGGAGTGTGGCATATAGAATGTTTGTATAGTATAAGTTTATACAGAGAGAATATAATATTAGAATATTTTTTCATGAGGTGCTCATGGCAGCCCATTATTCACCCATATTTTTTGTCATAGCACCATACAAATAACATAATAATATTTAATTATTTTTTTGCACCATAAGCCACTAGAAGCGGATTGCTTGTGAAAAATATAGTTCATAATCCGCTTCTAGCGGAATTATGTTCCCAATGTATAAATATACTGCTAATCTACATATATAACTATTTTGTTTTTCTTGAATTATCATTAGTAATTTATAGTCCTATTTTAGAGTTTTTTTAATCAAGATTTAGTTCTTTGTTAAATTTCTATTAGGCTATTATACAATAATTAACTCAAACAATTAACAAAAGTATAATAAATTACTCCACAAAATATTTTATGAAGAAGAGGATATTACAACACACGCTATCAAAACCTTTCATGGGTATGAACAAGATGTTAACTAAAAAAAAAATAGCATTTGTTTTGAAAATTTGATTATGTTGGCACCAAATTTCACTGTGTCAAAGTGTTGAACTGAAGTTCGTCCTTAGTGGGCTAGAGGCCATAGTGAGGAGTTTGATTGTCAAAGCATACAAGTTCTATGCATAACAAAGGTTTAACATGACAAGATTGACCAAAGTTGTGAGATTTGACTCACAAAACCAAGCTAACAAAGCCTTAAGTGGTGCCAATCGACATGTCGAAGCTTATGGAAGTTATTAAAGATAAAAGCAAGTGACAACAAGATTCTCTTGCTTGAGTTTGACCAATCAAAATCCATGTTTGTCATTCAAGACTTACAAAATTTTGGAGATATGGAAAAAGTTGCCACATTAATAACTAGGAGACAGATATGGATCGATTGCCGGTTAACAACAATTGTTTACAATTACTAATATAAGCTTTGAGAAGACCCAACGAAGTGATAACTGTTCAACAAAGAAAGTGTATGACAAAAAAATAAAATATCAAAGATACATGGACAACATCCATGGACACAACTAAAGACAAGTTTCACAATTTTAGAGTCCTAGCTAGAATGTTTATAAATTCTAGTTATGTACATTTATAGAGGGTTGGTGTTTTTACTCTCAAACTCACTCTACAAACATCACTCAAACAACTAAACAGAGTCCAAAGTCCCATGAGTAATTATTCTCAATCTCATTTCCTGCTCTCTTAATTAGGACTAGTTTTCTTTTAATTCCTTTACTTTTAATGTACTTTACTTACGTTTATCAACCAAGCGTTTTACATTCTTCAGTTTTTCTCTTCTTTAATAATATGCCAATCAACATTGCATACACAACACACAAATCATACTACACGTTCAATCCTCATTATATTCATACTCATTTGACACTCTCTTTTTTTTGTGTGGAATCCAATAGGAGTAGCTTCTTGCTCCTTCGAAGCTGTCACGACCTGAGTTAGGCACGTGACTGGCACGTGGGGAATTCTATCCCTACGTAAGCCTCGAGACCTATGTACAGCTCTACATGCATATTTAAATAAGGAAAATCTATGTAAAACAATATTTTAATTTCAATATATAAATTTTCTATTTTCTAAAATCGAGATCTTGATAACTAAAATATCATCATCAACATCAAAAGTCTGAAATCATCCATTATCCATACACGAAATACAAATATACATATCAATTACTTTTGTCCAGTTTGTCCAAAAACAACCAGTTTCATTAAATACAAATCATAGTATAATCAAATATGCAAAATGCAAAATGAGCTCTATATGAATCAGGACTCCTGCCTGCAATAACACTGGAGCACTCTATAGAACCAAAAATGCTTCATTCAAGTGAAGCTCACCAGCTAATCCTCTATTGCTGCTGGGAAGTAGGAGGCTGGGAAGAATCCGCAGCAGCTGCTGTATTTGTAAATAGGAGGAAAAGAGAGGGGTGAGTTTTTATACAAAAACTCAGTGAGTGAATCTACACCACTTCATGGGACATCAATAAAACCATGCAATATATGTATGAAAATCATTTATAACATAGAGCTTTAAAACATTTAACATAACTATATACACAAAATCAATTAATCAATGGTTTTTCTGTCAATTTGAGCTACAATTTCAGTACTAGTAAGTATTGGACTATGTCATCTCAGCACTTACTTATTTACATTTCTTAATTAAAATTAACTTTTAAACATAAATGTAAATAAGGGAATACCCCTCATTTGGATTCAAATAAAAATCAAAATCCTAACAAATCAAAAACCAAATTTTGGGGTTTTAATTCAAATTCGGGAATTCTCTCGATTTTATAAACTCGTAGATTAAAAACGAAGTGTTTAAAGGTTTTATAAGATCCATTAAAAATCATTCTTTAACTTATTTTTCTCTAAGAAATAATTACATGGACTTTTGGTCTCAAAAAAGTGGTTCCATTATAAAGCCCTCCAAGGGCGTGTGGGGTTTAGACTTAGTAAAATCCAGGATCCGAATCGACAGGTAACAGTGACTGACACCCGTTTTAGTTCGAAATTTTTTTTTCTAGTTCTTTTTTATTTAAAACTAGAGTACTACATTTACTTACGTTTATCAACCAAGTGTTTTGCATTCTATAGTTTTTCTCTTCTTTAGTAATAGGCCAATCAACATTGCATACACAACGCATAAATTATACTACACATTCAACCCTCATTATATTCATTCTCATTTGACACTCAATTTTTTTTTCTTTTTTGTATAGAATCCAATAGAAGTAGCTTTTCACTCCTCTGAAGTGAGATATGGAAAAGCAAATGTTGACGTCTAAACTCTTGAGTTTGTCATCAAACACTTGATTTAAAATAGTTTAACCTCTTACATAAAGGTAATCATCGATTATTTATTGTTGATATAAAAATGTCAAAACCTGCAATAAACAAATGTATATTGGTTTTATCACATATTAAAAACGTAGGTGCAGCGTATTCTGGTATCGCATTACATTTTTTGTTTTAGTTAATTTTTATTGCCAACAAGCAACGATTTCAATTTAGAACAATATCCTGTTTAAAAAACAAATTCGGGTAGAAATTTAGAACAATACCTCTTATTAAATAACCAGCAGTAGTTAGTTTAATTTGCAACAGACAGCACTGTTCAATTGGCTAGCCGGTTTAGATATAGAATATAATACTGCATAAAGTTGTCACACTCTCCAATTATGAGTTGATAAGGGCACAAAACAAAATCAGGTAAACGGTGTCATGGGGAACACATGTAGTAGGTTAGGGGAGCATATTTTATCAAAGCTACTCTTATGCATAGCGGGGTTTTTTTTTTTAATTACAAAATCTTTAGGGTTTTTAAGAATGTAACGTTCTCATCTTCGGTTAATGAGTTATGAAAAATATTTTTATTTATTTTTGCATTTTGTTATATAATATTTTAATTGTTTGTGTACATTGTTACTTTCGATTCTATTAAGGAAAAATCCAAACATATGCTTAATACCGAAAATATTACATCAACAACTCTAGCAAAAAGAGCAAAAGAAAATAAACATGAGATGACAAATGATATATCTTCCTACTACACTTTCTTACGACTTTTCCTAAATACTATGAAATAAGGTTTGATTACTTTGAGATTTCAAGTCCTAAATTATATTTACTTTTCAACTTCATTTGGTACGTAGGAAAAATTATATGATAATATATGAGTACTCTTATTAAATTCCATTTTGCCCTAAAATTATAGAGCAGATAATGATTCTTCAACCCTTCCTTATGTCAGCCAGAATAAGGTAATGATACCATAAACTTTCAAGAGCACACCATGCTTCAAGTTTTGCAATATGAAAGTATGTCTTTTGAGTTCTTCACGCCTTCAATTTTGTTGGTTACAAGTTTTTAAAAGATTGCAGTAGGTTTAGACTTACATTATTTTACTTTTTTCAGACTTATTTTTAAGTTCTTCAGGTTATCTTATTAGTATGTTTGAAGGGCAACTAGAAAAGTCTATGTATTTAGGTTCTCATCAATATTGTTACTTATTTGAAAAACTGAATGATTCATCGCCACATAGAGGAGGCCAACCTTCAACCATGCTTGACATTTTTTTATTCCCTTCGTACTTTATGTATATAATATTTATAAAAACTAGCATATTGTTTATATATTGAAGAACCACGTTGTCCAATTGTCAACAATAATTGTGATTCCTTGTTGATCTCAGCAAGTCATTAATTGATTCAATTATCCCAAATTCGGAATAATGTAATGCCAACAAACTTTGCACGCGCTTGGGAATTTCTTCATGAACGCTGTACCTTCGTCTTGTCTTACTCGTATTTCAATGTTCCTTCATAAACAATTGTGGATCATTTAGTCAATAGCTTGTGTTTTGCTTTGGTATATGCCTGATTGAAGGGACACTAACCAACTTCAAGATATACATGGGGATTCCTGGGACTCCACTTTAAAATTTTTAGTATCAAATGTGATTATCATCTTTCTTAGCTACCATAATTCTCTTGATTAAGTTAGTTAGGCATACATGTGCCAACTAATTTAGTACCTAATCTCTTCCTTTTGTGTAGAATCATTCTGAGCTAGTTAGGAAACAACATTCCTATTTCTGTAAAGTAAAATCAAGAGTTAAAAAATAGAGTGGTTATTGAGTTTTTGCTTTTCTTGAATTAAACACGGTAACTCCTTTTCTGCGGATCGAAAGTTAAAATAAAGTCATTATTGTTTTCTGTAGAAAACGTGTTTTAAAGAAAAAGGAGCATTAAGAATGCAAAAGAATTCCTCATATGACCGCCATCGTGACAATGAGTTAAGCCAAAAGAAGTTAGTAGCTTTGTTGTGGAAAAGTAAAAACCTACCTATTCATAGTTAACAATAGTAGTTTATCTTCTTCTTTTTTAATTGAAAAAATTTAGATGGCTTCGACGCTGGTCATCCCACCAAAGTTAAAATATGGTCTTTGGACTTTTCAAGCACTTACAAAGATTCTTATGTGATTATTTTTAAATAGAAATCTCACGACAATCAATGGGAGTCGAACCCCACATCCTTGTGGGATATAGGCAGCCTCCATGACCAACTCTTGTGCCAAGCTCCATTTGCATAATAGTAGTCTCTCTCAAACTTATTGCCTTTACTCTTGAAAATTTGTAATTTAGTGAATGGAAAATAATCCTATAAAACAGGGAATCTGTTTTCTCATTTGCAAGGAAAAAGTAATTTGTCAAAATCACCTAAGCCCTTTCATACTTTAGTATCAGTTATTTGACTCCAACCAGCCAAACTAATCCCACCTACATATAACATTTCCCTTTTGTGGTTATAGTACCTGCCATGAATTGAATTAATCCAACAGAAATTGATCCTCAGTGCTTGGCCATTGCAAATAATCCATATTGATTTACTGGATGCTAGATATCTTAACGGCTAAAATGGTTTCAACTTTCAATTGTCACAATCTACTCTCTTATCTGAAATTTATAATGATTTGATTTTTTAAAACTATTTATTCAATGTATTACTAATAAATACTGTTACCATTTCCTTGAGCAGAAGCTTAAGCAAATACATCTTCAGATTGTTAAACATGATGTTGCTTGGACAGCCTTTTAAGCTAGTAATTTGAGCTCAATGCCGTTGCACACAGTTCATCAAAAGTTTACGGCTTTATCCTTATGTAATCCATCATTAATTCACTGACCTTCGTTGGTAAATTGGAGAGAAAAATGCTAGACTACCATAAACTTATCTAGAATAATGTGGCATGATTATTAGCATTTAGATAAATTAGTGGATCGTATCACTTTATTTTATTCAACAATTATCATGATTTTTATCAAAGATTCCGTTCAATTTTTTCTAAATGTGTAGCATTTCTGAATTGTAAAAAGGTTCCATTTGCCAAGCAATAATGGAGGTGCAACAACTCTGGTAAGGACAAGTCTTATCCTCTAGCAACTTCAGCACAACAAACTTGCAGATTCTTCAAGCTCACCTGATTGGCTATTGCTGTCATTTATGTCATCAACTGCCTACATCAGCCCCTCGCATAGGACAAAAATTGATTCCTTAACTGCATTAAGTTTGTGATAAAAATTTGATTTCTATGTTAAAAAAAAAGGAAAATTTTGGGGAGTTTTCTTTATATATGTTTTAAGCTTTGTTCTTATTAACCATATTCGGATGTTCTTGCTTCAAATTTCTATTGCCTGATTTGATATTGACTTATGCAATTCACGGACCTTATAAGGCTATTACTAAACCCTGATATGACTAAAATCAAAATTAATTACTTATAAAGTATATTTGCTTGTAGGATTTATTGTTTGCACTTGAAAATGCGTAATTTATTTCGGATGTTAATGGTGGTAAAATGAACAGTTTTGAATGTATTTCTGCATTTTAAATTTTCAGTGTACTTATAGGTTATAACTAGTCGCACAAGAAACAATTTTGTGGTGATCAAGTTTTATGCCATACATTACTTTGTAAATTGCTCTTAGGGAGTGGAGAATGTGTCGGCACGAAGCAAATGTTGACTTTAATAAGCCAAGATATTAGGTGTGCTGGCTTAAGGAATAGTCTCCTCTTTGGTTTTATTCCCATTATTAACACCCTCTCATTCAATTTACCTGGCTGAAGAATAAAACGAAAGTTGCATCATTCAGATTAGTTTATGCTGTAGGTGAAGACTGAAGAATGAAGACACTTTCCACATGTATTTAACAAAAGCCCTTCACATAAAATAAGACTTTGATTTTAGGAAAGGCAAAAAAAAAAAAAGAGGACTCTAGGTAATAAATATAGGCACCGCTTAGAATTATGGTCATAAATATAATTTGTTTTTGGTAGTATTTTGCCATAAACATGCTCAAAGAAAAAGTAAATCATGTTAGTTTTGGGAATTTTGAACTTGTGATGCGCCAATTTTGACAAAGGATATGTGCTAAGAAATGTGACAAAAAATAATACCTTAGGTTCTAACATTTTCCAAGTTGGCACCCTGGCAGTCTAAAAGGGTGAATTCCAGTAGGTTAGAACACATTTTTCAACCCACGGAGCGGGACAGAATTTCTTTTTAACGGAAGTTTCTTGGCTCATACATTTATTTTCTTATTTCAGAGCTTTTCTATGGATATGCTATAGAAAAATGTACAAGGGTGATTACTTTAAGGCTTAAGCTTTATATATATCAGCCTACTTGTGCACTGTTCCCTTACCAAATATTATTCCCATAAAATCCTTTGTTTCTGTTTTAGAGCATCCAAGCGTAGCATTAAAGTGAATTTCTGTGAGGCAAAGCAAAATGAGGTGTCAGGCACTAGAAAAGGCAAAACCAAAACACAAGAAGGGCTTATGGTCACCTGAAGAAGACCATAAGCTTAGAGACTACATCCTTAAGCATGGTCATGGCTGCTGGAGCTCTGTCCCTATTAAGGCAGGTTGGTTTCTTTTTTCTTCTCTGTTTGTGTGGTCCTTTGACAACCATACTTGTGATCATATCCTTGACGTACCTGGCAAAGTAGCATTATTCTCTGTTGTTGTGCAGCCATTATAATGAAATAACCTTGGTTTTCTTGAAGAAAAGTTTATGTTCTTCTAATCTGAAAACTGTGCCCATGAAAGTTATTTGAACTCATATTATCATATAGATATAATGTGGCTATACTTACACTGACTTTAACACCATTAAGTTTGAGATATCTTGCTAAAGTGTAAAATACACCAAAAATTAAGACCTTTTCTTTAGTTGAATCAACCATAATTTCCAATAGATTTTATATAAGGTGATGTATTGTTAATGAAAATAATGCTTGTATAGTCTTTAGTCTTTACCTTCACAAACCTCTCCCATCTTGTAAGTCATTGGATAACACCTCAATCCTATTATAACTTTTTCTGAATGGTCCAGATGAATCAACCTGGGATTCTGTTCGGGGTTTGTGTGGATAAAGTCTATGCAAGTGTTTTTACTCTATTAGTCCACAATATTCATTGTGAAGCTAAAAGATGGCCAAAATATATTTTGACACTTACGGTTTGCAAATTTTTACAACTTATGGTTGACTAGAAGGCCGTTTTGAGCAACAGTAGATTCTGCTGGTTATAATCAAATGTTGAAGTGAAAAAGACAAGCATTTGCAATTTTTCTTCTAATGTTTATCTGATGCTGAGAGAGTACAATTACATGTCTGTACAGGGTTACAAAGGAATGGAAAAAGTTGCAGACTTAGGTGGATTAACTATCTAAGGCCAGGATTAAAGAGAGGAATGCTCAGCAAACAGGAGGAGGAGACAATCCTCTCCCTTCACCGGATGTTAGGCAACAAGTAAGCAAGATAGTAAAAATACTTTATTCTCCCAATTTTTTAATAATTTTAATTTTATCTGCATGTTTGAAGGAAAATAAGTAAATTTTGCAAATGGTGGAACGAAAGAGACAAAAATATGTCCCCACTGCTCAGTCTAAAGTTAGAGAATGAAGGAGTTATTTCCTATTCAATTCTATTTTATCTAAGCAACTGGCCATATTTAAACTACAAATAAAAGGAAAAAATTGATAGGTGGGTCAAACCATGGTAATGGCATGCATATTTGTTTAAGGAGGAAATGAACTTGGACAGAAACAAATAATATTCATTAGAAAAATGAGTTTTCTAGAACTCATAAGAGAGAGAGAAAAGGGGGGGGGGGGAGATGAAGGAGTAATTTCCAATTTCATTTTGTAGACTTTTCCTACACATCCCGGTACACAAAAATTGTCTTTTTATTTTTTGGGGTGTAAACTTGACAGCATTAATTCATAGGTCTGTTCCAAGAAATTTAGAAGAAAGTGAACACTAGTTTTCTTCCAATTAATATGGAGGGGAGGAATGAAGTTCAGAAATTGTGGGGAGCAATTACATCATGCTATATATATTTCACATCTGCATTTGATATTTCTTTCATCTATTTCTCTTGTAAATAAGGCCTAATATAATAATTACAGTGTAAATTCTTATGATTCTTTTTTTGTTCCCTTTAATGAAGACTGATGAGAATAACTTAAATTGGCCAGGTGGTCTCAGATAGCACAGAATTTGCCAGGAAGGACTGACAATGAGATCAAAAACTACTGGCATTCATATTTGAAAAAGAGAGTGGCCAAAGCTACGGAAATGGAATCTCATAAACAAGTTCAGTATGCTAGCTCAAGCTCAGATACCATGGACTCTTCACACAGTCTCCAAAACCTTGCAACTCAAGCCCCACAGAATTATAACTTCACCAATGAAACTTGTCAAAGCTCCTTACCAAAACTGTTATTTGCTGAGTGGCTTTCACTGGATCATTCACATGGTGGCAACTCTGCAAATTCATATGAATCTTTGGCCTTAAGGAATGGATTTGATCAAAACTCAACTTTTCAAGAAGCTGCAATGCATGATATGTCAGAAGGACCCTTTGGTGGAGAGTATTATAATTGTCTAACTCAAAGTTCAGCCACAGAGATGTTCAATTCACAACTTAAGTTTGGAAATCAAATGGAGGGAAATGGATTCATCCATTGCATGCCTAGTGTTGATTTAAGTAACAATTTCAGCCTTAGCAATGATTCAATGTATGTATGAGGAGGCACAGCTCCTGCGGCAGCTAAGAAAGGAAAAAAAAAAAATTCTGCATTTACATATTGAAAAGAAAGCAATATAAAATTTTACTTCCACTGCAAATTTAATGTACTATACTCCTAGCCAATTGGAATGAATTTCAATAGGATACAAGGAATGTGTAATTAGTTGTAATTTTTCCAGAGTTGCTTTTGCATATATTTATGTTAATTTGAGTGTTGTCTGAGATAAAAAGTGTATAGAGATTTGTCTTGACAAATGAGTTTTAAGCACTAGCTTTGTTTTAATGATTAAGAGAGGTTTGAAGTCTGCTGAAAATTCAACTCCACTTGAGTACATGTACTATATTACAATTTAAATGCAAGTTCATTAGCTTGCATAACAGACAATAATGATTCTCAACTAACATATGTTCATCTACTTCCAATATCAAGGTTGCGTCATATTAAACCATCATTTTCAAAGTTGATCTGAGGAATTGTCACCAGCTTGAAAGGATAAAGTTGTCTGTTAGGACTAAGCTAGCCCATATCAGAGCCATCGAAGTAATGACAATGATCACAATAGGTGTCCATTTCAACGCAATCACCTGTGATGCAAAAGAATTAAAATGCAAAATTAACTAACCATATTATCTCTGATTTCTTTCCTATAAAATGGGGGAAAGAAAATTAACAGTGCTCAAGTTTAGCCTATGCATTTGTATGTACCATACCTCAAGGCGTGGGGAACACCATATTGAAAATGCAGGTTGAGGAGTGACCCGTGACCTTCCCATTGTTTCTGTCATTACAAGTTATTATTGCCATGTGACCAAAGCAATTGCATAATTTTATTTTAACTTTGTTCCTGCTTCTTAATGAAAATAAAGAGAAGCAACAATATGAAAAGTTGAGGATATAAAAAAAAACAAAAGTCTTACCTGAGTTTCTCCTCCTTTGTAATATTGTGGACATGTCTTCAGTAACAATATCTAATTCTTGTTTCCGGGTAGCATTAAGTTTTGATAGGTTGGCTTGAGTTCTTGTGTCAATGTATTGCCTGCTTAAGTTTGCAATTATACCATCTGCCAAAGAAATTGTGACTTGTTTGGCAAGGCAACATGGTGAAAACAAAAATTTCAAAGGAAGTTATAAGAGGAAATATGTTCAGACAGATGTTAAGGAATAATATTATTCTCATTTCCCACCTTAACAAATCTCTCAAAAAGAAGGGTATACCGTCATTTCTTTAGTTAGCAAACATCAAATGCTAAACAATGATATCATTGTAGCAGACTAATGATTGAGGGTAATTACCGAATTTGACAAAGCCGTATTGTCTTGTGATTTTGTCTATGAGGGTTTTATCAAACTTCTCAAATTCCTTTTGTAAATCTTGTAGGTAATGGAAAGCCAGCTTTCTTGGGTACGAGGAGTCACACAAAACAATGAAAACAACTCCATCCTCGACCAAGTAGCTTGATACAAAAACAGTATAGCTATAGTCAATTTTTTTTTTGTGTATTGCTACTTAATAAATCAGAAAAATGAAAGGCAAGTTTCGTTGAACTCTATGGTCTATGTGATTGTGAAATGTCAATAGACTCAACACAAATCACTCATATTTTTCATAAATATCACTAAGTGAACAACTTCGGCAATAAGAGAAGTAAATCTGAATTTGGAAGCAATTGAAAGAACAGAAAAAATATTGAAGGAAGGATACTTGAAGCCGTAATGATCAACACGAATTGTCATCTTGGAAGCTGTCAAAGTCCCTCTTGAAATTTCTTGGAGTATGAACTCAGCTTGTTGCCTGTAACATGAAAGATATCCATTCTCTTCATTCATGTATCTCCGTCCTTGTGCTAGAGGCAATCCATCCCTTGCCCTTCCAACTATAGTTACCTTAACCATTCAACCGAAGATTCTCCTTTTATCGCAAATGGATTATTGGTTCAACTTTCTTAATGATTTCAATGAGATAGATGGAATTTATAAGGCCATCGTTTCATTGATCATGTAAGGTGAAGGAAATAAGGAAGGAGTCAGGGAACTTAGAAAATAAGTTATTCCAATATTCCTAGTGTGTTAATAAAAGGAACCGTGTATTATGGGTGGAGAAAAGATAAGTGGGGTGGCAACAGCTATCAAAAAAGATAAAGCTCTTCAACACAAGAAGAAGAATATATGCATTTCCTTTCTTCACAACCTTTTTCTATCTTCTCCATTGTCATGTACATAGTGGGCTGTTAATTATTTATCCCAATGCTTTGATTTTAGATTATATTTTATTGGCATGATGATATCCCCAACATCGGAGCTGTTCTTTCCAAAAGTTTTTTCTTTTTTTTTTTTTGAAAAAAAGGGGGAAAAAATGGTGCAAGATGAGGATTGTGATTTGGACACCAAAATGTCAGTGCACTCGGAACCAATAACAACTGTGCAAAATTACCAAATACCTCCACAAACCAGTGGAATAAAAACCATAAAGATGGTGAAAGTATGGATGCCAAATCTGACTGCCCGCCCATCAAAATTAGCATTAAATGAACTGAAATACTCAATCTAGCTCATTTTAGGACAATTTGTCAAAAAATTACCCCAAAAAAAAAAAAATTATTAGTTTGATGATTTTTTTTGAAAAAGTAATTTTTTTAATTGATGTATATCTTTGAGTTAATACTCATTTTAGTTCCTGACATTTCATGCATAAGTCATTTTAGTCCCTAACATTTTATGCGTGAGTCATTTTAGTCCCTCACTTTTAAAATGAATCAATTTGGTTTCTCACATTTATAACTGTGAGGGACCAAATTGATTCATAATTATAAATATGAGGGACTAAATTGATTCACTTTTAAAATGTGAGGGACCAAATTGACTCATTTTAAAAGTGAGGGACTAAAATGACTCAAGCGTGAAATATCAAGGACTAAAGTGAACATTAACTCCTTTTTTCAGATCCATAACAACTATACACTAACTCATAATACTTATATACAGTAGATTATTTTATTCTACTTGTGAAATGTGACTTTGAGTTTTAACTTTGGTTAATTGAGTGAGTAGTGTATACCAGTTCCTTCTTAAATTTGGGCTTGGTCTTGTTTCCAATATATGATATTTGTGTTTCTTGTGTGACTGTCTCTTTGGTTTGGGCCTGCTATAATAAAGACCAACAAAAAAGGCTATGACTATAAGTGTTGCAAAGGAATAACGATTGTAATTTGTGAATTTGTTTTTAAAAAAATTAAGCCTTGGCCACAAGGCAGATTAGCGAACTAAAATTTTTCCATGGGATTAAAAGTTTAGCCCAGCCTCTAAAAAATGGTGATTTTGGTGGACTAATCAGGTTGAGCCCTACTTCACATCTAAGTGTAATGAAAGTGACCATAGAGCTCAGCACAAAATCCAAGTAATGAAATTTTAAGTGCTGAACAACTGAAATGAATTTTAATGCATGAAAATAGAGAAAGTCTGTTTGATACGAAAGTGAATTTCGTAATCCACATTCTAACACTCCATAATTTTTGTCCCACTTTTGTTTTCTCTCTCTTTTCACTTATACTTACCTTGCTTTTGATTGGTTAAACTTATGATTCATACGGTTTACACGAAATTTGTTTCAAGCTCATGAAAATAAATGGAACAATCTAAAACAAACAATTATCATTTAGCATGTTAACTGGCTGCAAGTTTAATTTTCCGGTGGTAGCATTTAGATTTGATTTTGGAACATCAAAAGCAATTTCACATATATATATTTTTCTTATTTGGTTATTTTATTAGAGCAATTTTTCAAAATTTTAAAATCAATTCGAGATAGAAGTAAAAAATTATTGCTTCTAATTTTTTAATTTTTAACTTTTATCAAAATCACTTTTCAAATCAAACTATTAAACATAAGCAATTTTATCACAAAATTAATTTTAATAAAATCAATTCAATTCAAAATTAATTCTATAAATACATAGCCAATTACCATAGAGTCACAGATTTGAGGTGAGCCATGGCTCGGCTCACATGGGTAGAAGTTTAATTTCCTGCAGTTCTCGTTCAAACTTGAATCTTAATAGGATTTCCTCCTGATAAAGACAAATAAATGAGAAGAGGGTTAATACTCAAAGTAGTATTAATTTATTATTTGATGACCTGCTACAGGAAAAATTCTTTCATCCTCCTCAAAGAGGAAGAAATTCTTCCTCCACGTACTATCCTCGCCATTAACTCAAAAAAAATATTATTTATACTTATAATTATTTATTAAATATTATGTTAATATATTTTTATTTATTATTGGATATGATATAAACTCTATTTAATGTAAGACCTATATTTCATTTAATAATAAATAAAATATATTAATATAATATCTCACAAAACATAAAAATAAATAACACTGTTACGAAAAATACGTGAGAAGGAAGAGCAAGGTTTCCTCCGTGAGGATACAAGAAAAATCCCCTGTTACAGTTGCAAGAAATTTTAGGTGAACGTATTTTCCTTTAGATATATATTTCGTGATGTGATTACTTGTCAGAACAAAAATCGTATCATAACGTTTCCTAAAAGAGAAGTGCTATTTCAACACCTAAAAGTAGATGTCTGAAATAAACATCTATTTTTTAACCGTTGGATGTGATGAATATTAAGAGTAAGTGGGGACATTCATCACATCCAATAATTATAAAGTAGGTGTCTATTTAGGATTTCAGACAGCCACTTTTGAGTGTTCAGATAGTTTTTCTCTTCCTAAAATTTCCTCGGATTCTCACGGTCTTTGATAGAAAGCTCTACAAGTGTCAGAACTGCTCATCTTCATTTTAACAAGAGGATCAACCGTTTTTTATTCTTATCTTTTTGATTTTTTTTGGTTAAAAAAATTAGTTTTACCATATACTCTCTTTGTTTCACGTTTGTAGAAAAAGAGAGAGCATATAATAAAAAAATAATAAATAAATTTTGATAATTATATAAATTATGTGAGTAGATTAGATTCCCTCTTTTAAAAAATAAAATTAAATCAATATAATAATTATATTGGAGTGTTTGCTTGGGTGTAATAATAAAGAGAAAAATCTTACAGATAAGTTTTATATATAAATTTACATATAGAAACTATTCATGGAAATTTCCTTTTCCTTTTACTCTTCAATCCAACCTGTTTTATACATAATATTGATAAAATATAATTAATAATTTCTTCACACTATAATAGATAAATATTTTAAAATAAAACTCAAAATATTACTTAAATTAATAAGCTCATAAGTCCAAATCTGTCCCACACCAAAAATAAAAAAAATCCAACAAATGTTACATCAATCCATCGATAAACAATAGTTGATGACCCATTTGACATATTGTATAAGATATTATAGGATAAATTAATACAATACGTGATAACTTCTTTTGTTGTTTAGTGAAGTGACAGATTATGTAAGTTTATCCATTAAACATTTCTTATACATTAAAATGATAAATAACTTAATCAAATCTAGGAATGTAGAATAAGGCTTGATTAACTTTTAACTTATAAAATTTATTTTCATATTTAATTAAATGAATAATAATTTATAAAATATTTAATAATAAATAAATATTTGAATAAA
Organism: Dalbergia cultrata; assembly: GCA_031216105.1. Classification (NCBI taxonomy): domain Eukaryota; kingdom Viridiplantae; phylum Streptophyta; class Magnoliopsida; order Fabales; family Fabaceae; genus Dalbergia; species Dalbergia cultrata. The sequence goes on from CM062346.1 coordinate 8,405,141, forward strand.
TAATAGATAATATATAATATGTAGATAATTATAAATGAAAGATAATTATACTCTCTCTATTTTAACGTATCCATCATCAACCAAACAACATACATATTAAGGTGAAAAAAATATCTTGATAAATATATAAAATTATATGAGTTGGCAAAATTATCCCTAAAAAGTAAGTTTATATTAACACCACACTTATTCTCTTTCTTAAAATTAAGTATAGTCATTATTATTCTCCTCATTATTGAAGATATAAATAGAAAGAAAAAATAATATTAATTAGATATTATAAATAACCAGATATTTTAAAATCCTAAAAAGTCAAAAGTTGACAAATATATTGAAATTTGAAACAGGGGAGTATATTTTAGAATCATCCTCCATTCAGCTCATAATATAATTCATTTTTAGATTTTTTTTTTCTCTGGCTCAAAATATAAATTGTTTTCACATTTAAAGAAAATATTAATTACTTTTTATCCATTTTACTCCTATATTTATGATGAACAAAATTGAATGGATATAAATATGATTATTTAATAGAGAAATAATTTATAATGAGTGATAAATGTATTTTTATCTTTTATTTTTATTTTTTTAAAAGATCAATGAAATTCAGTTATCAGTTTAATTCTCATGCATAACCTTAAATAACTTATATTATGAATCACAGAGAGTATTTAATCATAACAACAACCAAGTCTTGCTCCATTAAATGAGGCCAGATACATGATTCAAGTGATATTATAGAGTTCTATCATGTATTATTTATATTAAATCCATTAACATTTAAATTCATTCCCGTTATTATAGCTTTTTTTTTTTGGTCTCTCTCTTTATTTCTATTTACCATACTATTTTTCATTTGATTCAATACTTATTAACATAATCTTGTTCGATTGGTATAAAAAATCCTTTAATTGACATCACTCAACTAGTCTATATGAGCTTTAAGTTTGACACTTTCTTTCCTTTAATGACATTTTTAATGTTGACAGAATTGCTTTTAATGTTAATAGAATCGCTACAGGTTCAATTATGCAGGAACAAATAAAGCCTTTTTTTTATGTACCCAAAAAAAAAGCAAAATAATAAGGCCATTTTTCTTGCAATAAATAGTGATAAGAAGTTCTCGTCAAATGTTATGTTACGAAAGCGAAGGTGTGATCAGAATTCAATTCAGAAGGCAAGTTGATGAACCTTTGACTCGTAACATAAATACACCGTCTGCACCTTAGCCAATAAACTTTCATTAGATTTGGGATGCTTCTTTGACTTGATGCCATTTCCCACTCTCAGTGTCTTGTCTTTTCTGCTTTCACTCCACCGCTCTGACGCAACCTTTTCCGTTCACACAAAAATTGCTCCACATACCATATACATAACCTTCGAACTCCTCTCCTCTTCGGCCTTTTTCTTTTCCTTCTGTTAGGGACTCCCTCTAACTATGATGTTGCACCCAACGTGTTATCACATTATTTTTCACCAAAATAAAATAAGTAAGGATACTCTAAAGTGACAAGGAGTAAGAATCCTCTAAAGTGAGGATTTTACTTTAGAAAGTAAAGTGAAAAATTTTACTCTTAGATTAATAAAATTATAAGTGAGGTCTTCTTTATTTTATTGATCTAATGGTAAAATCCATCACTTTATCCTTTAAAATGAGATTCTCACTTTAGAGGATTTAAATCCTCAATCAAGTGGAGAATTTTTTTTTCACAGGATATATAACCACTCATTAACATTATGTAACGATCCCAATTTAATCAAGTTTAGTGATTTAATAATTTTAAAATAGGCTTTATTATTGATAGTGAGTATAATATGCCAACACATGCTCGGTTTTAGTGGCCAATGTTCCTTTCACCTCTGTTTAAGCCTTAGATATGAAAAAATTGTTTTAGAAAAAGTCATGTTTTTATGAGATCTCAAATCCACCTCTAATAAAATAATACCTATAAAAAAAAATAGTGAGCATAATATATCTTTGTACACTTATTTAAATTACAGGGATTTATTATTAAAGGGTTTATCACAAGTGAAGATTTTATAAAAAGAAAAGTTCATAGTGAAAAGACATGATTTTGTTAGTTCTTAATCTATTATCAGAACCTTTAAATTTTCTAATCTTTTTGCATCCTTATCCAATGCGTGTTAGGGAACTGATTAATAAAACAGAAGGATCAAAAGAAGTTCGTACGTTGAGAATAAGTGTTTTGATATTTCGCAAGTTAAACTATATTATATGTCAATTTAAAAGCTAATGAGAATGAGTGGGGAGTTGATTAAGGTTTTGAGTTATAACCTATTGATAAATGTGAACACTTATTGAAGAGGTTGTGAGTCTTATCAGATTCTAGTGGAATACCTGAACTTACCTCGGCCAAAGATTGTGCACTAAAGATAGATAACATGAATAAACTCTTAATAATGGTTCAATCAATACTCTCTCGGTTTCTGCATCAGAAGAATTCTTGATGACCCTCTGTGGTGTCAAGTGCGAATGCTACTATTTCTGAGGACTAAGTGGGGACTGCTCTGCAGCTCTTTACTCTCCAGCTTCCACACCCCACACCATTAGCTTATTTGAAAATCCTGTCATTTTCTTAATTGACTTGATCACATTTCTGGGGGTTTCTGATGTGTATTTTGCATTTTATGTTGCCATCATAATAATTAAAGAAGCACAGGTCACTGCCTTAGCGGGCATGTAGTCATTAAATGTGAACCCCCTCTGCACCTCTAAGCCGCCCAATTGTCCAATACATATGCATTTATAGCTCCTAACTCGGTTTCCCACTGCAACACTCTTCTTCTTCTTCTTCTACCTTTTTTTCTCTTACCTTTCTCTCACATTCACGTAGACCTGTGTCTGTGTTATGTTATTATGATGAGTAGACCCTTGTGAGTTTTTGTCACCAGTTTGAGCAAGTGTTACTATAAAGACAAAAGTGCTATATTATTATTGATGTGAAACTGTTGTTGTGGTATGGTGATGAGGGTGTGAAGATGGGAAAAGCACCGTGTTGTGACAAGCATGTAGTGAAGAGGGGAGCTTGGACCCCTGAAGAAGATGAAGCTTTAGTTGAGTATATCAAGAAGCATGGCCATGGAAGTTGGCGCACACTCCCCAAGCATGCAGGTGCAACTTTCTTTATATGTGCCTTCCGTTTTTTTAATGTACTATTATTCTTTTCACCTTTTTCTCTGCTTGGCGCATTTCTTGCACTGTACTTTCTTTGTGTGCTTGTTCTCTTTCTTTCTAGCAGCTTTTGGAAAATTTTGAAGTTAGGGAAGAAGAACAGGGGCTTATGCTAAAGCGAAATTTTCTTACAACTGCAGTTTCCATTTTTCTTCATGGTTTTAGATATTAATTTATTGGAAGACTCTGAGAGATTGTTCTTGAAGAAACTCCAGTTGCAATGTGCCGTTTTTTACCTAATGAAGAAAACCTGATTGTTGCTTTTGGATGCTTTAGCAGCAATTTCTGCTCTTTAAAATATCTTTTTTCTTTGTTAAATTTAATACAGTTCCTTCCTTTACTTCAGGTGATGATATTGTATCACAAATGGGTTAATGAGAATGCTAAATTGTTAATTTAATTCGCTGGAACCAAGTTTGTTGCCATATAAATATGGAGTACTATTACTACATGACATTATATTTTGATTAAATTATACCTTCCTCCTTGAAAAATGATTTGCAAAGTTGTGCTGGATGGGGGATTTGATGTGCTGATGAAAAGAATGAAAATTTTGCACACTAATAATAACAAAGATGAACAAATTTTACGTCTGTTTGTCTTTAGGATTCTGTTAAAAAGCCCAAAATTGTGCATTCCCCTCTTAAATATAGCAAGTATCTATTTGTACATACTATTATATGCCTAAGGGCTTAACTTATGATCTAGAGTGATATCTATCTATATCTACATTAGAAGTCACATACCTATCGGAAAAATTCTAATCATCAAAACTTGCTTGCAAGTAGGTCTCCTACGATGTGGTAAAAGTTGTAGGCTGAGGTGGATAAATTATCTACGCCCTGACATCAAGCGCGGCCCATTTACTGCTGAAGAAGAAAGTAGTATTATTCAACTTCACGGCATGCTTGGCAACAGGTAGCACGTTGCTTCATTTGCTGATTTTATTAAAAAGTGCGCACAAATGCATATATAGTCTATAGTACCCTTCTTGTCCCAGAAGGCTCTTTGTATTCATGGGCTGCAGAATAAACATGTACCATTCTTTTAAGCAGTGACCCCGATAATCTCTTTGCTTGTACTTAATATTTGGTTGGAAGCATTGATGATTGATCTGTACTTGTGGTATTATATTCACATGTATGTACATTTTGTATGTAACTAGTAACCAATGCATTCTTATAGGTGGGCTGCTATAGCATCCCAACTTCCTGGAAGAACAGACAATGAGATAAAGAACTATTGGAACACTCATCTAAAAAAGCGCCTCCTTCCATCTGGCCATTCCAGAGGGGCAAAACAGCTACCTCTCAGCCCTGATCCGAGGATTGTCAAGTCTGAATCTCCTTCAACTCGACACATGGTACAATGGGAAAGTGCTAGAGTTGAGGCAGAGGCAAGGTTGTCGATGGAATCCTCATTGCTTAACTCATGGCCACCGGGTAAAACATGCCCTGATTTCTTTATTAGACTTTGGAATTCTGAGGTTGGACAGTCATTTCGTGTGATCAAGGGAAAGGAAAGGATGGAGGGTCAAAGCCTTGTCTCACAGGCATCAACACCATCATCATCAAAGTTGGAGTCATGTTCAGATGTCTCATTGCAGATGAAAAACACTGGGGCCAGTAGTACCTCTCCCAACATTGTTCAAGAACAAGCAAGTAGCTACAAACCAAAGCTTGAAGATGACACAGGTGGGTCAGACTCAGGCAATTATGAATTCCTTGATATTTCTGATTCTTCATTGAAGCACCTGCTGGGTATGCCTGATGGTGATATAGAATTCTTGGAACAAACTGACAGTTTCCTGAACCCCCTTGATGGTAGATGTGACTAAGGTATTCTTATATATCCATATGTTATTAGGAAAAGGCAATATTTTGATGATCTGACTGAAGATTTTTGTTTTGCCTTCTATGATTGCTTCATTTTTGTAAATGCAGTCACTATGTAGCTAGTTGGCTTAGTGAGGAAAATAGGTGGATGGAGGAATAGTTGCTATTTGCTAGAGTTCTAGTTAACCTATCACTTCCTAGGAGAGTAGCGAATAGTTATGTTAATGTATTCACAATAATATTGTTCATGTCCTTCAGAAGCTGATGCCTGTGTATATAGTGGCCCTTTGCTTTTGATTCGTTCTTTGATTCATGAAAGTACAGGGCTTAAATATGTCAAATGAGTGGGGCTAAACTGTTGACATGCGAATATCTACTCTACTAATTAACAAGAAACTTTCTGCAATGGAGAAACTGCAAGATTCAGGGGGCACGGAAAATAATTTATTTTCAATCCACACAAGTAAAAAATTCAGCTTTTGAAGGAGTAATTTGTTGACTCATTGTTTGAATAGCTTGACTTTTCAGCTGGTTGTTATGACTCACTGGTAAACGCACTTATTAATGTGGCACCATATCAAGTTTTAGATCATAATCAAATCCCCTTTAAAGCTTTTCTTTTGGGACATTAAATCAAATTGCCTAATAAGACAGGGTTATTAATTAGCACAGTGGTATCCGTCAGTGCACAAAATGCAGTTTTGAGTCTTCCTATCTGTTCTTCTACTGAGACTGAAATGGGTTATTGCCTTAGTGGCCTAATGCTACAAGGAACTCATATCACCCAAATTGAATAATTCGATTTCTTTATACACAAAGTAATTGGTATATGCACACCAACATTTCGCTATCCACACATGATAAATGAACATCCACTGAAGATCACCTAAAAGACAGACAATAACCACACGCATGTACTGACATTTGAGATCTCAAAGAATAAAATAGATGATGATACAACATTTTTTTGTAATGAATTAGGCTCGAGGATTTTAGCATTAGAATAAACAACCAAGTATTTTTTTTGGAGCCGTTCCAGTTGCTCTATGCTTTGCAGCTGTCTCCTCTGCCTTCAGGATATCTTCCCCTTTTTTGGCCTCAATGAATGCCCTCTTTTCTTCAGCTTCCCTGTGTATTGTTGCTATTTTGTTCTTCAAATTCTCAGCACATTCTGCCTTTTTATTCTCTAGTTGTTGCTAATCAAACACAGTGAAAAATCATCAAAAAGATTTTCAGATGACAAAGAAACTGGCTATATACATATATGTGGACAGAAATTTCTGAATAGTATTCATAGAAAATATTATGATGACTATTGAAATAAATGCTTACTTCAATCTTTTTCAATTCAGCCTCAGTTGCAGCTTTCTTACTGTTCTCCCACGACGAAATGGCTGAAAGCTTTTTCTGAGCTCTGCTCAACAATTTCATCTAAGATTAGTGATGAAAAGATTGTGAAATAATATCATGAACCAAACTTCCTGACAAAGTAATAACTAAATAAGAAACGTCGGACATATTACTTTGATTAATGCCCATATTTACAATGACTCAATCCACCTAAAATAAAATATTGAAAGAGCATAGATAATTAAGCAGGTGGTGCAAGCTCTTTCTTACTTGTTCTCTGCTCTTGACTTTTCACTTTCTTCCCATGCTTTGATTAGTGACAGCCTCTTCTCTGTTGCAACTCTTGCAAGGACCGTATCTGAATATGAATGAATGAGATGGCATACAGCTTGTAATGTTATGTCAGCATAGCATGTGAAATTCACATAGAAAGGGACATCAAGTGTCACAATGTAACAAACAACATACCTCGGTTGACAGAGCCCTCAGAGAGTTTCTGTTCAGCACCTTCATGAGTCTCTGGCAGTAATCAGATTAACAACAATAGTAAACACAGTAAAATCAATGCATTGAATATGTTTATGGTCATAACTATGATCATAATTTAATAGGAAGGTATATGTACCAAAATTAAATATAAAACACAAATCATGTAAGCATGTCTTTAAACCCATAAACAGCTGAAATTAATTGGTAAATAATGAGTTTTGCCACTTTTTTATTATTATTTTTAATGTTGCTGAATACACCTTTTGAAACTGGATAGGACAAGGGAAAGTATTTCTTTTTTCAAAGTAAAGGGAAGGAACAACATAATAAGAAAAAACCATCCTCTAAAATTAAACTGAATTTACAAATATAGTTTACAACTATTAAAGAAAATCAGAACAAATATTATTGCTAGAAGACAAAGAAGAACAAATATCATTTGTTCACACCAAAATTCAAACCTGTTAAATGTGAGACATTAAACATGGAAAACATTTCAATTATTTCACTTAAAATTCAACAATGGTGGTTACCTTAATTGATAAGAATGGAAATGAGAAACAGATAGAAAAAGCATAAAACATAAGCACAAAGAACTTTTTTTCCTTCTTTTTTCTTCCTCTTTTTGAAGTCATTTAATCACAATTAGACCCAAACCAGAAGAGATATAACATCACAAAGGTTACTAGCGAGTGTCATACTCTCAACAATGGCAAGGGCTTTGGATTCATCATCAGGCTTCTTATCGGGAGTAGGTGGCTGTTGAATTACTGATTTCTCCTCAGTCACATCCTTTGTAGCTTCATGAAAAACAGGTTCAGGTTGAGGTGGTGCAGGACTCTCAACTGTAGCAGCTGGTGGAGGATCCGATGCTGATTCGGACTCTACCTTTTTGGGTTGCTCCTCTGTCATATTTACAACACCTGAGGATTCAGAATTCTCTGCACAAAGTGATGCAAAAAGTTGTAACTAGATTCTCTCTTTAGTTAGGAAACATAAAGTTATATGATGAGAGAGAAGAAAGACATAGATATAGAGATGATAGGAGAGAGTACTGAAAGATGGAAGCACAAGGGTTGGTTGGAATATTATGGTTGGAGGAAGGTAACTGTTAACTACTAAATCCAAAGGCTTAGCTAGGTGGGTGTGGTAGGTACATGTGGCCTCTTATGAGTTGGCAAAAGCAAAGGAATAGAGACACTACCCTGCAATGACAGTGATAAAGATCAAAATTGAAAGCAATATGTGCATCCACTTATATAAGCAAAGCAAATGCATATATACTTAACTCCTGTTATGGATGAATATTTTAAAATAATCGACTTAGGATATATTGGATATTTTATCCAAAGTTTTAGATACTCTTTCTTGTATTTTACATGTTTTCAATTTGATCCATATTATATTTGCATACCATATTTGTGTTGTAGTATATACTCATACTAACATCCGATCAATCTAAGCTGTCGTACATAACCTTCAAATTCCTGGCTATGACTTTAGCATGTAGATAACATTATTTAGAGGGGGGGAAACAGCATTCACTACAAATATGAATATATTCTTTAAACTCAATCTAATGCAACTGGTTAATTTGATTTAAGTCAAAATTGACGTATTGTAAAGATAAAACTTTCTTATTCTCCATTTATAAAAGATAAATATCTAAAATTTTTTGAGTTTACTTTCTATACATTGACACTGTTATTCAGTTAAATTATTTCATTTACATGACTTTTAAGTAAGAAGTATGAAACTTAATTGTTTTTACTTATGTGACAATACATGATGAAATGATAGTATAAAAAGGTTGTATACTATAAATGCATAAAATTTTCATGTTTTAGTTAGGTTATGTGAAAATAGCCGGGGTCTATAATAATGAGCTGTGGCCCTGTCCGTGCCCTCGGCATGGACATCATATGGTGCCCTGCTCTTCCTAAGTTCGAGAAACATTAATTTCTTTTCTTCATCCGGATTTTTTCTTTTTCTTTTTCTGCTATTTAATTTCATTGATTCTTTAATCTCTTCATGACAATGCAATCTTTTTATTTGGCTCCTTCAATCAATCATAATCAAATTGCGACGGTTCTGTGCTCAACTTGTAAAACCGTGAGCTTTCCATAATTGATGTTGTTAGTTTTCTAGCAGTGGAACATACTAGTATTATTATCTTGAAGATTGAGTTAATCCTTTTTTCTTTCTTTCTTCTTCAACAAAGCTGAGATGAGATTGGCTTATTTAAATTTCCTTACTGGATTAATTCTTTTACTCCTTTTAAAGTAAAAAATTTAATTAATTGAAATTCATAATCATAACACTCTAGTCTCTAGATTGTGGTAAACTGGTAATTGTCTTAAATTATCCTTTTTTAAGTGATTAACTGACAACTAGAAATTAATATTCAAACAAACCAAACATTTTCAAACGGTTAGCTTCATATGCATCTTCTTTGAAAAAAGGATTACATTTGGTTCAAGAAAAGTAATGCTATTATTACAAGCAATGGTCTTTATACAACGCAGTCTTAAAGTTTAATTTTTTAAGTATGGAATTTCAAAACTGCGGGAATCAACTTCCCCAAATGTTAACCCTTTTTTCTTCCCCATATTGAGATTATTGACCAATTATACCAAGATGGCGGTGATGCAAAATTCATTGCTAATTGATGTTATTATAAATTAATTCTCCTAAAAACTTAAGTTGATGAGCTGCACATGAATAATTTTATATCTAGTAAATACGAAAAGTTCTAAAGACAATCAAAACTTTCTATTCATATCATTTTTTCCCGCTTTTGAACTGCTCTTTTCACATCAATTTTTTCACTAACTCAAATGGGTGTTTTAAAAAACACCCTAGGTAACGTACTTGAACTCTCTAAGAAGTAATAACTTCGGATGGTGTGCACCTTAATCTTATAAGGAGGGTAAAGTTGTGACTAATCTAACTGGCAAATCCATATTTTATTTCTCTCTCTCTCTCTGCTTCCTTTTTTTTTTCAATTATAGTTTATTTCTCATGATCCGGGAATTGTGTTACCTTCTTCAGACGACTAATCCCCTTTTATTTATTGATGTTATTGGGTTCTCCATAGTCCACACTAGTTCGGTTCGTTGTTAGCTTTTCTTTGTTGTGCATATCTTGTTTCTTCAACTTTTTGCCCCTTCTTTTCACTAAACAAAATTAATAATAAAAATTGCGTTGAAAAGCATCATGTCAACTAAACTGCATTCTCAATTGGAGTAAAAGTTAAAACAAAGCACTTTTTTCTGTTTTTAACCTTCTCTTATAAAATCGTGTAAATAGATATGAAGTGGACTACAAGGGTGCTAACATATGAAAACTAGGACAGAAAATGATTATAGTGGAATCCAAGGAAAGAGAGATAGAGAGGACGAAAGTGTGGGACAAGGTTCGGTCGAACAAATCAATCTAAACTGTTAAATAGGTAGTGAAAATTGTTGCTATATGCTCCTTGTATTGGATCCTTCTTCTAGTGAGGACAAAATCATCTTTTTGGTTATTATTGTCTTTGTTGGGATAATGAAATCGTGCATGACTTAACGCATCATCAAGTTCCTTGATAATCTTGTTTGAACTGGGATTTTCCGAATGGTAAGATAGGATAGTACCAACGAACTACTATTTCGATAACAAAATAGAAAATTCAATATGTTACGAAAAGGTTTCAGAAGTACCAAAAAAAAAAGTATGTTACGAAGTGAAAAAATAAAAAAAAGAAGTCCCGGGTCGACAGCTTGGACTGTAACAGATAAAAATATGAAAGAGAGTAACATAATTTACTTTGGATTTAATTCTGGATATCTTTTTCCATTGAAATTTTCCTTCCTCTCTCTCACGCTTCATTAAGGAGTTTCTTACCAGCCTCTTTTGAAGGCTCTCCAAGTTTACCAGGAGTCTTTGGCTTAAAAAAATTATTGTGTAATAATTGTGAAAAATGTAACTAATTGTAGATTTGTAATGCTAGCTAGTCATTGTTTTATTTTATTATCCTTGTTTGCGGGCATTGGTTTTCGATGATAAAATCGAGCCTACCAGTGACATGGGCTAAGCAGGAATTATCAATGAGCTATGCAGAACGAGGAATGAACAAGTTGATAAGTTGGTGGCCTTATTAAATTGATCATGGGCCATTAGTAATCAATGAAAAGTTTGCCTTAACAAAAAAAGAAGTTCAGTTATTTCGACCAAAAATTGGTTCATCAGCAATTGCTCTCACTGTAGTGCTTGTTTGGTTTGCAAAATGACAAGGCCAAAAGTACTTTTAGTGACCATAAAATGAGAATAAAAAATTTTAGACATGTTTGGCTACTCAGTTGATAAAATGAAAACTGTTTCTAAGGTGGTGAAAAATATTTTGATAGAAGGAGATTTAACTTTTTTTTTTATCCCATTCTAATAGGATGAAATCTATTTTTACATATGTACCCTCATTAACCAAATTCTTACTCTCTTCCTTCCAACCATCTCTCTTTCATTTTTTGGCAATTATGTTTCTAAAAGTGATTTTGCTTTATTCTTTCTAAACAAAATTATTTCTGAAGTATTAAAACCAAACATAAATAAATTCTTTTCAACTTAATTATTTTGAAAGTAGTTATTTTCAATTTAATTCTTTTAAAAGTATTTCTACTAAAGATAAACCAAACGGCTCTGCCGTTGAATGATTGGGTCATTGTTGGCAAATGACCTATCCATTCATAAGCCTGACCCTTCCTCAGTCATTCATTGGTTTCCCCTGTTACTGCGAAAACTATTTCCTTTTTGTTTTGGTTAAGTACATTCCTTCGGGTCCGACAAAAATTAATATATTTTAAGGTTTTGAACGCTTTCGTCTTCCATTATTAAGGTTCCTACGAAACTAGCTGGAGACATGTCTTGATTCCACCTTTTAGACCCATTCTAAGATTCATATTTGCGAAGATAAAAAAAAGAAAGAGAGAAACAAAACAAAAAGGCGAAATCTAGCAATGCATGTGGACACAGGCATGTCTCGAGACAGTAAAACTTTGGTTCACAAGATGCTGAGCATATTTTTGTAGCTTCAAGGTAAATGACGTCCACAACTTTGAATTTTCTACTTACCTATATATGTTAAAGAAGTGGAAGTAAATATAACCTACAAAATAGACTGAATTTTCAATCTTTTTATATGACTAATCTCAACTGCTGACCAAGGAATAGTTGACAATTAAATGATACTAGTGAAAACCGATGACTAATTTCATGTTTTAGAGACAACATTGATGATTAATTAAAAGCCGCGTCCAAAAATACAAATATTATTTCCTTCATCCCACTCCCACCCCAACACAGATTAACAACAGACATGAGAGTTAATCCATAAATATGTGAAGTGAAAAGAGATCTAAATGGGTGCATAGTCATCTTCAGCAGGGGGAGCATCAGTTATAGCAGATAGTACAACAAAGGCACCGAATAAGATTGTGATCACAGCAGTGAAGTTGACAAGCAAAGCCTCAGAACCATATTTTGCTAATCCTGAGTTCTCCAGGAAAGTGAGTTTCTCCAGAAACCCAAGAGAAGCAGTGCCAATAGCCAAGACATACACAAACAGCCCAAAGAGGACATGCCAAGGAAGTGATTCGCGTCGAATGGCTGGAGTCCCACCAGGGAAGAAAAAGATCACAAATCCAAATATCCACTGCAGGTAACCAAAACATTGTTAGACAAAGTTGGAAGATATCTAAGTGATAAACAATACAACTCACAATTAACATTTAATAGTGAGTATAGTGTCACCTCAAGGATTCATTCGAACATAATCAAAATCTACATTTTCAATTCAGGGTGTTGAAAGAGCAATGATGCAGTAGCAAAGCCAATGGCAATATGAAACCAAAAAGTTAACCATTTCTAGGATTAAGATAATACTATTCTTTGCAGAATAGTTTAGTCTTATTCAATGATTTACCTGAATGCCATAAAGGACAATAACACCAATTCCAAGCCATGAATGCAGGCTGTACAGATTGGCAATCGAACTTTCATTGTGATACTTGAAAGCAGCATAAATTCCAACTATTCCAAGTACTAAAGCGATGGCGTGGAGAACAAGGTGTATCAGCTTCTTCACTTCCTTCTTCAAAGGAAGAGATTTGTAACTTATAATAGCTGCAATTTGTTTAAATTACATGTGAAAAAATATAGGAGAAACAATTAGTAAGTCTGCAACACCAAATGCCTTTGGTCCATAAAGCAGCAACTTGTAAAAGTGGTTTGATTACCTTCACCTCCAAGAAATATTAAGCCAATTATCATAAGAACAGGATGGTTCTGCATAAAGAAAAAGGTATGTAAGATATATAGGAGATTTCATAAAAATTGATAGCAGAATTCAACCATATATATTTTACACATTTTCAGAACAACAGGTGACAAATATGGCAAAATACAAGATGAACCTCTTATATTTGGGTCTATTATAGGCCCCCTATTTATTAGTCATTGGATGATTATATTTTTTCTTAAATTATTTAATACAACAATTAATGATAAGGGGTTCATGATGGACATAAACATTAAGGTCCACCATAAAATCCACCCACAAATATATATATATATATATATTATAATGAATCGATATGTCTTATAAATAATTGACCTTATGATGTATTTGAGAGATCAGAGACATTCGAAGGATCCCATCTCTGAATATCACATTTTTCAAAATTAGGCATAACAATTTTATGCTAGAAGAAAGCGACACTTAATGGTTAATTGCTTGTACACTCTACAAAACTCAAACAAGACTCGCATTATCTGGAACAAGAAAATAAGCAAGGTTTTTATCTGTCTTCTTACTATTTTCACGAATCACGATAATTCAAAGCTAATGATAGCAACCATAAAGAAGAAGACAAAAACGGGCAGAGAAGTCTCGAGGGTATCATTTGTCCACATCTAGTGCGGCTTGAGTTTGCATCACGTGATAGAAGCAGTAGCACGTGAAGGAAAATTTCCCACTGAAATCCGAAACAGATAAGCATATTTCTAATTTTCTATGGCCCGTGCCCATCACGCAAGTTAGAAAATTTGTACCCCATCAATTCTTAATAAAGCTACTAATTCAAAGAGGGTGGGTAGGTACGAAATGGGGCCATCAACTTACCATCATAATCCATAAGATGAAAAGACAACAACAAATAATAAAATCCTTGGAGGAGTAAATACCATGACTTTGGTCCTTCATAAACTACTCGTGTAGCACCATAATGAAATAAAACTCAATTCTAATCATACTATACAGTATAATGAAAAGCAATTTCCTGGTGACTCCTCTGAAGACTTGTCCAACGAAACAGGAACCAAAGCAACACACATGCCTGGGATCCTATTTGTCATTGCAATACTAACATTCAGTTAAACAAAGAGGGCTTGAACCAGCCCCTTTTGTTCAATCATCAATGGCCCAACACACTGAACAGACGAAATTTTAGGGTAATTTAACATAAAATCACATTCCCCCTCCAATTCTTTTGAATAACCACAAGATATTTTATATTTTGACAGCTAATTCAGGCACAAGGTGGAGTGGTAGACAATAAAAAGCAGAAGTAGGGACTCGGCTATAATTTAATATGAATGACTTTTAAATATAAAAGCTGTACTCGATTAATTTATCACAAGTGGCACCAGCCTGTTTGAGATTTTAAATATATTACACAAGGCACATGCATTAGCTCATAAAAAAGATTCAATAAGTCTTAATATAACTTTGGAAGAGCTTTTATTAAAATTGTACCCCCCCCCCCCCAAAAAAAAAAAAAAAAGAAAAGAAAAAGATCACAACTTTGTAAAATTAATCAAAGGAACGTCCTGCAGTTTTGAATATTCTAAATCAAATAAACATGCACAGATGCACTTTACAATTTGTGTTAGGATCTAAGATCTGCAATTCAAAGACTTAAGTATATAGCTACCCATTCCATAACTTAAGAAGTAGACCACCTATCCATTTGCCAGTACCAATGTTGCACGCATGGATACGATACAAGTACCCATCAAATTAAAAACATGAAAAACATTATTTCGACTATCTAAAAATATCGATAAAGCATCCAATACAATTACGTGGGCTATTTTAAAGTGTTTGTGCATCATAGTCCAGTACTGCATCTATCTTCTTCTTCTTCTTCTTTTTTTTTTGTTGGTGCACTTTTGAGTACTGCAAAAATAGAATAATTTTCCCCCTGAAACATGTTGCTCCAGAATTCAGAGGAGTAATCAGCAGTCACCACCCCCATCCAGAAACTAAAAACAGTGGGTTGGGTACAACTTACTATTCTTCATCATCTACCTACAGGTCGTTTATTGGTTATCGGGAGGCAAAACTCCATGTCGTTTCAAAAAGAAACAACCTTGTAAGGTCACTCCATCCATAGACCCCCAATTTGGGAACACATTAACTAATTCGGAAACATGGGAACATGAATGGACCGACCCCCCCTAAATTTCCAAATTCACTAAGGACTCAGAAGCAATGAAACTCCCATAAACAGTGAGAAGCATAAAGTCTGAAAAAGAGGAGAGGAGAGAGAGGGAAAGGGATAGATATACATACATTGAAGATGAGGGCCTTGTTGGAAGATTCCCAGGCCAAGCCACCCCGGAAGTGCAAGTTCCAGACCAAGACCAATATGATGGCAACGACTCCCAGAACGTGAGCCACGTACGTGAAAGGAACAGCAGTCACCCCCAACGCCATCGATCGATCGTTCAATCTTCTCTCTCGAAACAGTTCAATCAGTCACTCACCCTGTGTTGTGTTGTGTTGTGTTGTCGGGTTTGTAAATACTTTGTAGGAAAGAAGAAGAGAAACAAGCGGAAAGCGCATACAATACAACGTTTGTTGTGTTGGGTTGTGGGCGAGGAAGGAAGGGAACTCGTCTAGCTCTGAGCTCAGTAATTAGTAACTTATTGCGAGTTGGGCTGGGAAGGGTAAGTGGGAGCGTGTGCTGACCTAACGACTCTGACTCTTAACACCAAAGAGTGGATATTGACCGTCCGATGCACATTTTCCCTCCTTTTACTTCCGTAGATGCTCGCCACCTCGCTCTTTCTTATACGACGACACTTTCCTCAATCGTCGCCTTTCTCCCTAAGTAAATGTCCTTCCCTTCATTTCTATTTTTTATTTGGATTCCGTTAACGAGCGTCGTGGCCTCGTGGGACGCTTGTTAAAAAATAAAAAAAAAAATGAAAAATTTATATGAAATTTTATGTTTTCAAATTATGGAATCCATAAAAGAGTTTTAAATTTTGTTTTTTTAGTATCCGTAAGCAAGATTTTAAGAAAACTTCAAAAATCCTTTTTATTTTGATACAACCTTACCTTCATTTCTTTCTCATAGCACACACTCATTTACTATTATTAATGTAAAACGAGAGGCTAGAGGAACGTTTTTGAGGAGGGGGGGGGGGCGGGGGACAAAAAAGGGTATGATGATCAAAAGTTTTCTTTTTTTAGGTTCTTGAAGATTTAATTCTATACTTTTAGATAGTAGTAATTAGGAATAAAACTTAAGAACTATAATTATTTTTAATATAGAGTATTAATATGCTTTCGTACAGAAATTTTAAAAAGCCTTTTCATCATGGATTACGTTCCAAGCTCTATCCCAACGTTTAGGCCTTGGAATCAAGCTGTCCTTGTCATACATCACATTATCACCAAAGGCTTACATCTTTTTGTCGGATGCTTCTGAGACTAGTTACTTTTTGGTGACAAGAGCGCCAAAGATGGACTCGACTCAAAAATTGGCCAAATGATGTTAACAAATGGTTATCAAATTCTCGGACTATCTCTTGGACTTGTATGAATTTAATTTTTCAAATCGAGTTAATTTATATGAAGATTTAAATTTGAATAAAAATCAGGTAAATTTTTATAAATAGTTAGTGATTATTTTAATCCTGAAATTTTATGCACGAATCATTTTAATCTTTTACTTTTAAAATGAATCAATTTGACCCCTCACATTTATAACTGTGAATTAATTTGGTTCCTCACATTTATAACTTTAAATTAATTTAGTCCCTCAAATTTAAAACTGAGAGACTAAATTGATTCATGATTATAAATGTAAGGAACCAAATTGATTTATTTTAAATTGGGTTAGTTGGAAATTTGTTAGGATTGGTAAAGTTAATTTGGTTATTAACTCAAACGATATTGTTTAATCCTTGCTAGAGTGTCACTTAATGGTGACATATCACCATTTAACTAATGGTGGTTTAACAGATAATAACTGAGTGATTAAGTCAATTCATGGTTGTAAATTAATTTACAGTTATAAATGTGAAGGACTAAATTGATTCACAATTATAAATGTGAGAGACCAAATTAATTTATTTTAAAAATAAATGACTAAAATGACTCACGCATAAAATATCAATGACTAAAATGAGCATTCACTATTTTATAAACCAATAATTCATGAATTTACTTTTTTAGTTAGAATTTAGTCTTTCAAGAAAATAAACACATGAAATTTCATAATATGCACGATTTAGATCTTTTAAAATTGAAATTATGATATATTGACTTAAGTTATTTTAATTTATATTTTATGACTTGTATTTACTTTATTATGATATTATAATTGATATATATATATATATATATATATATATATATATATATTAACTTTATCATAAATTTATTTTATTATAATTAGTTGTTATAATTTTTTAAAATAAACAAACTCTTGCGAGTTTATTATTCAAGTTTATGATAAGCTTGTTAACAAATATTCATTCCTTTAGACCCTTAGCAGATGTAACATTCTTTTGGTTTAAGTTTACCAATTACCAGTGTAATTGAACTCTGGACATGTTGAGTGACATAACCTTTAATTCTATTCACAATTAAGAATATAAATTCATAAAAGTGTAAAATAAATAAATAAATATAAAAGTTATAAAACTAGCTAGGAATTGGTTCAAGTTTCAGTTTTTACTATACAATTTATAAAATATTAAAAAGCAATCATAAACAACATTAAATTAGAGTAATCATTATTATAAAACTATATAATTATAAGATTTAAGATAACTTTTAAAATTTATATTAATATGTCATATTATTAACTAATAAGTTAAATAGATGATAAAAGATTTGAATAAAAATAATGTTGATTAGATTAAACGAATTAATGTATAATTGAAAATTCTAAGTATTGAATTAAAATATAAAACAAATTTGGATATGGATAGGAAGTTTTTATAAGTAATACATTTATTTAATAAATAAAATTATTAATGTAATATATTATTGGACCTGTTTTGGAAATGAGAAACAAAAAATTGACTGATTTGGTTCGTTTTTCACAAATTGAGAATCAATTCAAATTAATTAGTTCCAGTTTAGATCGATTTTCAATCTTTTTGGACTTTTTTTTAATTCGGTTTCAATTAGTTTTGAATATCTCCTACTAGCTTTGCAAATGAACTTAGTTTTTTTTTTTAATTAAAATAAACTTAGACTCTGATATTACATTAAACACTGTATAAACTAAAAAAGTACAGTAAGGCTTAACAGTCATAAAATTTCCCATGTGTGAATACTTCGAATAATTTTTTTCTCAACAAAATTATACTAATGGAGTATCTTTCTTGTCTTTAACTATTATTATTATTATTATTATTTGTTGCTACTCATTGATGAATGAATGCAGACGTTGAAAGCAACAAAATGCAGCTGAGGTGCTGAAGTAGTAAGCAATGACGTTCGCCGCCTTTTCCCGTTCCTTATGCAGTTGGCGTTTAAGACAAAAATAGAGTATAGAACCGGCGAAAAACACAACGCCTCAATAGAAATAGGATATACATAACGCATAAAATAGAGTATAGTAGCAAATGGTTTAAGTTGTTTATCAAAATACCAACAATGTCATAGTTGCACAAACTTGAGGTTTCTAAACGGAAAGCCAAAACATTCTGCAAGTAGAATTAAATCACTTTTATAACCATGTGTGGTTAGTTTTATTCTTATTTGAGATGAAGACAAGTACAAAATTATATGACGTTTGACAACGACGATGGATTTGAATGAGTCCTTTGAAATCACAATAAATTAAAGATAAACAAATTAGTTTGGGTTGGCCTGTAATTTAAATACAAATAGATCACCATAATCTTAACACTATTTTGTTTTAGAGAGTGCTGTCCTCCTTGTCCAGGAGTGGGTAACAGCGTATCATCCTAGTAGTCCTATTATTATGGCAATAAAAGCTCTTCTTGGTCAAACGATTCAAGCTAGACTCTGTCACAGATTTCGTGAGGCCCATACTGTTGCTGATTGTTTTGCCAGAGTTGGTCATACTAGCTTTCCCTCAGTTTTTCTTCGTGCTGATGTAATGGGGACTACTCTCCCTCGGGTTGTTGCTTCTTAATTTTTCTTAGGCCTTAGGCCCCGTTTTAATAAAAAAATGAGCTGAAATTATTAAATGGATTGTTGAGTGAAGTTACTTCATTATTTTATATCTTCATGTTATTCGAATTTAAATATATATTTTAATTTTTAGAAAGCAGATTAGTAAGTTAACTGGTTATGTACAAATTAATTATAACTCACTTAATTTCGTATATTAAATTTATCGAACCTATAAACATGCAAGGTAATTCAAAATTCAATAAAAAAAATTTAAAAAATATTATTTGTACTCATTATGTATGGATAATATGCTGAGTCACACCTCATCCACCATTAAATAAGGTATGAGTTCTACTTAAATGTGGTTCACAATTTATCCAATAATAAATGAGCTGCGCATTGACAAAACATCTTAATTACATATAATGTACAAATAATATATCTTATAAAATCTGTAAAAGTCTACGTGCCTGCTTGCGGGGTCGTAATTTACGTTTCTGGTCAGTATGTTTTGCCGCATAATATATATTGCTGACACAAAGAAAAAAAAATACACGTGCCGACAAATAGATTCGGCTGATCAAGTAGGCCCAATAGAGTGACCCAACCCCTTATACATTAGGGACACAATTTTGAACGTAGATGCCAAAAGGCAGAAATACTGGCAAAAATTTGGGTCTAACTAAAAAGGTTAAAAGTTTGGGCTTTTGGTTCAGGCTTGATCCCGCCAGCACCCTGTTTGCTGTTTATCCCACAAAATTTTGAAAAAGATAATAATTTTGAAAAAAGACAAAAATTGTTCAAAAGAAGGGACAAAGTCGAAAATAAAAACACAGCTCAATTACAAGAAAATCCATAAGCATGTTTGAGTTTTTATATCATGTTTCAATTTTTATATTTTTTGTTTTCAGATATTTTGAAAGAAATGTAAAAAAAAATAAAAAATAAAAAACAGAAAATATAAGAAATAAAAAAGAAAATGAAAACTCAAACTAAACATGGGCATAGTTTTTCTAGTTGATTTATATTACTTTAAAGATGGGTATTTTTAGATCTTAAAAAAGAAGAAGAATAAGATGGATATAAATACAATGAAGAACGAGGTTTTGAATAATCATGAATTTAGTATTCATTGTTGTATTTTATATTTATTAAAAAATTATTTTAAATATTGGAATTGTAGTAAATTAAATTATTGGTAACCACATTGTTTGATCTAAGTCAAATAGTTAATGACGAAAAGTTAATCATGCTGTTCAACTAGTTTAATAATGAACTGCTTAACGTTAGACGTTTCTCTTTTAATCTTACACTTGAACAATTATATATATAGTATGACTTGGACTTCAATTTGGAAATGTATGGGTTTGGGAAGTAGTGCCGGATTAGTTATTACCCAATTTGGTTATGAATAATTGAATGGCGACTACTACCCTACAGTTGTTAGTCAATGCCTGCGCTGCAGTTGGCATTTAACCACATTTTATAAATGTTGCTAACTGAAATTGAATGTGTTGGCAAATATCATCTCCTCCCTTCTTCTCCCATCATCACCGCTTCCTCCTCAGGCTCCGCTTTTGCAATCTCCTTCACGTTGGCATCATTTCCATCCTCCCACCACCACCATCACCACCCCCCGCCCGGTCCTTCATCTTGCAAACCAAAACCAAAAGCATACCCTTGTTCTCCTTTATCTTGCAATCATCATATCCCCAATGAAAATCAAAGACAAATCAAAAACTTCCCAACCTCAAAATCAAACACAGATCTGATAATATCCCCAAGGGTTCCTTATTGCAGAAAGAGCAAGCATGCAAGGGGTGAGAGAGAGAGAAAGAGATGAGGTAGCTGTGGACGTAAGAGAGAAAGACGCCTCGTGGTGGAGGAAGAGGTGGTGCGGCGCGGTGCTAGGACAGAGGAAGGAGGGCGCGGCGCGATGGCTGGGTGGCTGGCGGTGGTTCGCACAGTGGCTGGTTGTGGTTCGCACAGCGGCTGGGAGATGAAGGAACTGCGCGACGACGCGACATGAAAGCGGGGTTGCAACGGCTAGTCTTCGTGATTGTAGGAAGAACGACAGCGCGGAGAAGGAGATGAGGAAACCGGCCGATCTTGAGGTGGCGGTGCTGGTTCATTGTGCGGTGGTTCAGATCTAAAAGGGGAGAGGTCGCGGCGGCGTGGGGAAGACTGAACAGGGAGGATGATGGTGCGGCAGGGACCTTGGCGAGGAAGATGTCGAATCACGTTCAAGGGGAGACCTCATCACCAGCCGCCTCGTAGCACTCCGCAGCCTTCCCGGCTGCAAGAGAGCAAGAAAACCACGGCGGCCAAACTCCCTCCTCCTCCTTCTCTTATAATTTTATATTTTTTAACTTTCAAATTTGGATCCTATTGAATCCTCTGGCTGTGAATGAGTGGACTTTGGTAATGGCTGGATGTTTTGCTCTGGCTGTGAAGAGAGAAGGATATCATGCTTGCTTGGGTGAAGAAATGGGGTTGGTTTGTTTGGCTGTGTTACAAGATTTGATTCCCATTATTTTGTTATAGTGGTTGTTGTGGGTGATGATGGTGGCGAAAGTGACGGAGGTGATGGTGGTGGTAATAGTGATTGCAGAGGTAATGGAGGTGACAGATTCAGGACTGATGAGGGAGACGTTGAGTGTATGGCAGTGTGTGTTGGTGTTTGGCCACAGAATAAATTTATATAACCACGTTTATAAAATGTGGTTAAATGTAACTGTATGGAGAGGCGTTGACCAACGAATGTAGGGGAGAATCTATGGCTATAAAACTGCATCTAATTGAGTATAAAGACAAGAGTTTAATTTTGATACAATAACAGTGTAAAATTCTGATAAACTGATAATGTATATGTCATCCAATCAAATATTTTATTTTATATGACTTTTTAAGTAATAGAGTGAAAAAGTAATTATATTTACTGATATGTCATTACATAATTGAATAAATGTGAAATTTTTTTTTACACTATCAGTATATTTTAATTAAATCCTAAAGATAATGTATATATACCAGATGAAAATATTTAAATCAAGTGGTTAATTAGTGCACATTCCACTCCAGGATCTACCAAAGATTCACCATTTTAGTCTTATGTGTCTTTCTTTTTCCCCCTTTTTTTTTGGGTTATTTATAAATAAAGAAAACTAATAACCAATAACATCATCTAGAGAAATCAGGAACTTCTCTACAATACATCTATCTATTCATTATATGTAAAGAGGATAAGATTCTGAGAACCACCTGTGAAGCTTTGAAGTTTAATAATGTAATAAGTAATAACCTTTGCTATGATGGCATGCTAAGAACCATTCAATACCAAGCTATGCCATCGAAAATTAATATGATAGGCGATACGTCGTGACCTGTGAGCTCCATTGAACAAGACAAGAAGGAGCTTAGAGCAAACTTCACAAGTAACCCAACTTCCCTTTGTCACTCTCAGAAAGAGACATTCAGAGGGCTTTCTTTTAAAATTTAGCAATCTTAGTTATTTGCCTAGAGACTTGTCCCTTCCAAATAAGAAAGAAATAATAAAAACAAAGAGGTTCACTTTCTTCTCGTCCTTTTTTTTTTCTTCTCTTTTTCAAAGATTGATTCTTTCTTGTTTGCTGATGAAAAATATAATTCTTTGTTGAATCCTGGTCAATTTTGTTTGATTATCCGTATTATTATCTTGCCTTTTGATTTCGTGTATATACTTTAATTATAGTGGCTTTGCGTGGATAGTTTATTTTTTAAAATCATTCTATCATAGAGATCAAATCTACAAAATATAAATAGTGATGTGTCTGTTAAAAACTATTGAATCTTTTATTAATGTTATTTATTTGATTCGCTTGAGCTTTTTACTACTTAGTTTCGGAGTTGGTACTAAGATGGAAAACAAGATAATGTCCAAGTGTTAACGGATCACCTCTAGTTTTAAATTTGTTATATGACAAGATTATTGTTCTACATTTAGATTTAGATACTATACAGTTCGTCTTATTTTAAATATATGATGATATGAAAGATTCACATAACAAAAGAAATCTCTAGCTTACTTGAATACATTCAAATTCATACGAAGTCAAATCTAGCTATCCAGCCCCATTTTGTTGGTGCCAGGCAATCATAGTTGCCACTATTAAACTGAAGATTCCCTCTACCTTAACATTGCATGAGATGAGATATGTGAAAGTGGGGATTGATCTTACATTAACCTTTATTCAGGCCTTGTCAGTTTTTTGGTTCTTTAAGCCCATGACTACAAGCACTTAACTACTAACTGATGACTTTTCCACACCATGCTTTCGTAATCAATGGTTTGGTATAACTTTTGAAAAGGTAAATCAACTTTTATTTTATCATTATTATGATGCAAAACCGAAAGTTTGGGACAAGAAGGAAGAAAAGTTGTAGCCCTCAATGTAGTGGAAAGAAAGGGAATGGGAATAATGGTTTGGACAGGTAAACCAAGAGAAGATATTCAAGTTGAAGAGTGAAGATATCTTTATTTATTTTATTTTTACAAAAAAGAAAGAAAAAGGTGACTGTTGATCAATTTGGCTAATAAGTGACTTCAAGGGTTAGGTTACACAATCTTTGACAGTGGTATGTGTAATGGAGGGGCAGTGTTGGAAACCAGACCTTTAAAAGAAATGAAAATATTATTTCAACATTCACGTGAGCGTAGACATTCGTGATAATGTAAAAGGAGAGATAGAAAGAGAATAAATTAGAAGAATAAATAAATGGTGAGATCCATATGTTTTATGAATAAAATGTTTGGATGTTTAAAAATGTTGAGTGCTTGAATAATATAAAAGAAATTAAAGGCACAGCAGCAACACCAAAACTGTGACGAGTCGACCATTATTGGATCCGTGTAAGTATGGCTATGGAATTTGGATGGAGCAACGTGGACAATACAAGGTTTCTCATTCTAATTCTACCAACCTTGGCGATCCCGGCTTGTGGTCCATTATAGCCTTTGCTTAGATAACATCCTTTTTTTCTTTTTTTTCTTCTTAGATAGCTCATGCTTAGTATCTTAGACAATACAAATATTTTTCAATAAACTTAGACAATAAAATTAGGTACATAACACATTTAGGAAGGTAAGTTTTGGTGCATGTCGGTAGCAATTTTTCATTTTTTAAAAATAATGATAAACCTATATATATCTATCTATTTTTGAGAAAAATCTAGTGTTTGTTATGCATCAAATAATGTGTGAAAAGATTTTTTTTTTTGCTTTTTTAAGGGGTACCGCCTTATCTTTGATGTGTTAATTGCTTATTATTTAATACACATAAGAAATATAATTTCAATCCGTTTAAGGCCTGTTTGGCCGCCGACAGTGGCATGTGCTGAATGTGTACACAAATGCCTAGCTTGCTTTGCTTTGTTTTACGAAGTTTGTTGTTGTTATTTTTTTAAAAAATTTATTTGCTTGTTGCCACTTAAATAGGGAGGTTGAAGAAGGCTGAAGATTGGTGGGACCAATGGTTTTGGCATTTACAACTCATTTCTGATTAAACTTTCCTCATCATGTCCTTGCAGCAGAAAGGTGCTACATTTATGTTTTGGTGGGTTGTTACTTATCAAAGACAGCACAGAAGCACATGGACATTGGACATTGCTCTCCCTCCATAATAGCCCTTTGGAAAGTGCTTTGGTAAATTCGGTCAAAATAAAATATCATTCTTTCTTCTGCCCATTCCACACGTTAGGACTTGGAACAATTACAACCTAGCTGTTGATTTGATCCTGTGTTCCTAACTCCAGTTGTTATCCCTACTATGGGGTTCTCGAAATCAAACCTTAGACAAGTGGACCGGCAATAGATTTCCCCATGTGAAAAAGATCTTTACTATTAATTAGAAAAGTGAATCTTAAATTGAGTTTCACAAAAAAAAAAATCAATAATAAAAATTTACTTATTTTTAGTTCTTAAAATTTTTTTGCCATGAATTGATTCATTTTCAATTCCTTGAAGGCCCCATTTTAAGATTAAACTGAGTTTGACAATAGATAACGGTAATTGTTTTCTTGGAATTTTAACCCAAGAAAAAAACTATATTTTTGTTTACCGTGATAAACACTTATACAATTTACATAAGTCGGGTCAATGTTGTCATTTCAAATTTCCTCGGCCCCTTGTCCTTTGCTACAAAAAAAAGTATACCATAATGCGATGCAGATGTGTGTCTCCTTTACATTAATCTTTTGTTCATGAAGTCAAGCGGGGAGAAGCTTCTAATACCAAATTTTATTTTCCTTTATTGCTTTTTTCCTTTAATAGTTTGCTAATCATGCAAGTTCAGTATCTTAGAGCCAAGCAATGAGGAAGTACCTCACAAGATTCTTGGCTTTCTGAAACATCCTGACGCTCCATTCCAATTCATTAAGACATTAACTTTGATCTGTCACAAATTAATTTCCAGGATTCAAATCAAACACAGCATTTCCCATTTTTGTCACCAATGAGGTGCTGCTTATAAGAGCCTTGTCTGGTATCTACAACACTGTTACTGCAATATTTATCAGCCTGAAAAAAATGTTCAAGTCATGGAGCAAGAAGAACAAGATCAAAGCTGTGTTCAAACTGGGATTCCAGGCAACTCAGGTAACACGAAAACAAAGACAAAGAAAAATTTAGTCATATCATATGCTAGTAAATCTGAAAATGCGGTTTGGCCTAGTTGTTATGATTCAAACATAATGCCCAAAAAGTTTGAAATTTGCACAGTAGAACATAGCTGATTTTGGTTTGAACTTTGAAGAGTTAAGACAGTTTGTGTAGTGAGGGGAATCAGGGAATGTCATGCATGAACAAATGCACAGATTCTGTAGGAAGTGTGTGACCTTGTTCTGCATCTCTTTGTTTTGTTTTTATCAGGTGCCAAAGATGAAAAAGTCTGCACTGATGGTATCTTTGGTTCCGGATGATGTTGGGAAGCCAACAGTGAAACTGGAGAAAACTGCTGTTCAGGATGGGACTTGTCTATGGGAGAATCCAGTTTTTGAATCAGTTAAACTTGTTAGGGATGCAAAATCTGGAAAACTCCATGAGAAAATCTACCATTTCGTTGTTTCAACTGTAAGCAGTAGCTGTAATTTGACACTGTCCTGTACTTCTGAGTAAGATGTTGGTTGGAATAGTCAAACTTTTTATGGCTTCTTGCAGGGATCTTCAAAATCTGGCTTTCTTGGAGAAGCCTCAATTGATTTTGCTGATTTTGTAGCAGAAACTGAGCCACTGACTGTTTCTCTGCCCTTGAAATTTGCTAATTCAGGCGTAGTTTTACATGTTAGTATCTTATCTCCCTTCCTGCCTTGCTTATTGTCTCACTATCAACAAGAACACTCACACCATTCATCTCTTACTGTTTAGAATGTCTTAAGAATCTGAGTTTATTAGGAACTTTGTTTCCTTTCATATCAGAAAATACTAAGTATCATCAGATTATAAACACCATTCATAATTACTCACATAAGATATGTTGAGACAGGTGACAATTCAGAATGTGGAAGGATACATTGCTGAAAGGTGAAAATGAACCATAACATTCAGTTAATTTAACCTTTGCAAATTTCTTTCTGTTTCTTTTATTTTACTGCTCTCCTATCTGTTCTTAAAACCCTATAACTTGATTACAGAAATGGGGAAGATAATGGAGCTGAAGAACTTTACAATGATGGAAGCTTGAGACATCAACTGAGCTTTGGCAGTACAGATGAAAGTGTTAATGCTAATGAAGTAAGGTCTTAGAAGATACATTTATATGGCTAACAATATTCTGTACTTATTTGAAACTTTCCTAAACATCTTAAGGGGATAAACCATGAAAAGAAATAACCCAATTTATAAAATTATAGTCACATAAGTTTTGTTGTTATCTTATAGAATGGGCTTCTGGCCAAGACCAGATCTGGATATTCTGAACAAAATGCATCTAATGGAGTCAGTCCTGGGGTAGCTTCATGGGAGGATCCTTATAGCTTCAGACAGACATCACTGCAATCAAAAGGAACTGTTGAGGCCAATGCTGCAGAGAACCAAGTGCATAAGAGGTCAAACACAAACTGGTCTATGGGTTCAGCGTCAGATGGAAGTTTAGGTGACTGGACAAACAGCCTGGAAGATAATCTTCCAAGAGAAAGATATCAAGAGCATTCAAATAATGCCTCTGAGACTGAGAAGCTCAAAAGTGAAATTGTTTCTCTAAAGAGGCAAGCAGAAGTATCAGAACTAGAGTTGCAATCGCTTCGGAAGCAGATAGAAAAAGAAAGCACTCGAGGACAGAATCTGTCAAGACAAATAATCAGTCTCAGAGACGAGAGAGACACGATCAAAACTAAGTTTGAGAAACTCAAGTCCCAGCAGAATTTCAATGATGAGGGCAAAACCTCAAAAAACTTGAAGTCCGAGATTGAAGATACTAGGCTTCAATTAGAGGCAATAAAGGAAGAGCTTGTTTATGAAAAGGAGTTGAGTGCCAATCTTCAATTGCAACTGCAGAAGACTCAAAACTCAAACTCTGAACTACTTTTGGAGGTGACAGACCTTGAAGCAATACTGGAACAAAAGAATAAGGACATATTGGATCTATCTACCAATGTTAAATCCCAAAACAATACTAATGAGCATGATCATGATGCAGAATTAGATCTCTTGAAGCAGAAAATAGAAGACCAGAATGGTGAAATAGACTTCTATTGTAAGCAACATGATGAACTAAGCAAGCATATAAAAGAGCTCACTTTGGATTATGACCTTCTTAAGAAGGAAAATGTGGATATCTCTTTGAGACTAAAGCAAGATGAAGCACAGCACATTATGTTACAAAATGAACATTCAGCTTCTTTGGCTACAATACAACAACTTGAATCACAAGTGGAGAGATTAGAAGAAAAGATAAAGATGCGGGAAGATGAATTTTCGGCATCATTGGCCTACATCAAGGAACTTGAAAATGAAGTCAAGTCCTTGGAGAAAGAGCTGAAAATACAGGCAGAGAAATTTGAAGAAGATCTCCATTCTATCCAATGTGCAAAAACTGAGCAGGAAGAAAGAGCCATCCAAGCTGAAGAGGCTTTGAGAAAAACAAGACACAATAATGCTGTTGCATCTGAGCGTTTTCAAGAGGAATACAGATTGCTTTCGGTTGAAATGGCTGCCAAAGTTGAAGAAAATGAAAAGATGACCAATAAAGCAGTTGCCGAAGCTGATGAGTTACGGCAGAAGAACAAACTTATAGAGGAAATGCTCCAGAAATGCAACCAAGAGCTCAGGCTAATCACAGACCAGAATGAGTTGAAACTGCAGGAGCTCTTGAATCAGATAGATTCAAAAGGAAAAACAATAGAACATATGTCACAAGAATTAGAAGTTAAGTCCAAGCAACTTGAAGAGGCACAAAGGCAAAGGGATGAAAAGGAGGCCGCATTTTTGAAGCAAATTCAATTGCTCAGGTCTCAAATTAAAACCTTAATGTCAGAGGACTGCACATTGTCTAAACCTAAGTCAACAAAGAACATGAATGAGAAGGGTAGGATAGATGCAAAGACATGTGAAGGATTGACTCACAATGATGGGGAGATGATGCTTAGCACCCTAGTAGCAGAAGTGGAAACTTTTAAGATGCAACATAATGAAATAAAACATAGTTTGCACAAAGAACAAGGAGAGAAGGAAAGTATGAAGAAACAGATATCTCAATTAGAAGGAGAGCTGAAGAAGAAGGAAGCAGAATTAAGTGCAATGGAAAAGAAGCTCAAGAATAACAAAGGCCGAGAGTCTGCCACGCCTCCTTCTTCTGCTAAGGCACATATTAAGAAATCGAAATCAGAAATGCAAAAGGTAATTCTTCAGCTTATAGACTTAAAATCAGAAATTAAGAACATAATGTTATTGTTGTGTATTATGACAGGGTAAATGGTAGCGCACCTCTTTTTGACTCATGCGCATAACGCATTGCAAAATAAAGAGAAATTAGTGATAATTCTTTGATCCAAAGAGAGCAGCACAAACTTTTTTGTTAAATGAAGTAATATTTAGACTTTTTTTGTTAATCATAAACATGTTATAAAATCTCAACTAACTATGTGCATGTTTTAAATCAGCATGTAATACTTCTCACAGTTTGATTACCCTCATTGCTTTTATGCTAGCAGTTGTAGACATCTTCTATCTATTTTGAGTAGATCACCAGTTGTTTCGAAGCTACATTTGCTTTTCACTTCCTACTATAGAGAGAGAGAGAGACACACACACACACATAAATTTTGGTCTTCACTCTATCCACAAGTAAATTCCAAAAGCCTTTTTATATTGACTTCTCATCGAAAATTTTTATAATTTGGTGTAAAACAGAATCCACCTTTTATCCAAGAGAGAGAATAGAATTTCCTCATTAAATTCAATCAAGTTGAGGGTGGTTATAGCACATCTGCATCATAGTTAACTACTCGATGTGGATAAATTTCTTTGAAGTTTCAAACATAATATGCCTGAGAGCCAACTCTTAAGGAATCTGAAACACACTGCAAATGTTATGTACAAAAAGCAAGCACAATTTAAAACCAGTTACAGAACTCCACAGCTTCAGGAATACGAATGTTAAAATTTTTCTGGTTCATCAATCACAAGATAATACACTTATATATGGCAAGGTCAACAAGCTGAGATCTCAAACATAAAATCGCGCTAAAAGAGAATATCTAATCAAGGTTTAACTTTAGTTTTGCTTTCCACACATTAGTTGATTCCTTGATGCTCCTGAGTAACTCAAAACTGTTCTTGTATTTGTAACATGAAAAGGGAACGGATGCTGCAAGCAAGTCTGAAGGAGGAACAGCAGGCAAGTCAGCTAAGAACCAAATTTGCCTAACTCCTGGAAGGTATAAATCAAACTCATTTCCTTAATCCGAATACCTTGTTCCCTGAAACATAATCATGGATCTTCATATCATTCACTATCCTTCTGGTTGTGATAGCTCACTTGTATTACTTTTCGTCTCCTTCTTACTCTGACAGTGAGCCGATTGTCTCCAATAATCATCATGATAGTGAGCGTCGTACAAATGAATTGTTGAATGAAGTGGCAGCCCTAAAGGAAACCAACAAGCACATGGAAAGCGAACTAAAAGAAATGGAAGATAGATATTCAGAGATTAGTCTGAAATTTGCAGAGGTAGAGGGGGAAAGACAGCAGCTTGTTATGGCTCTACGGAATCTCAAGAATGGCAAGAAGAACTAGGAATTCATTTTCAGGTGTTTTGTCTCATACAAAACATACATGGTTTACAAAGGAAGGAGGATATCATATAACCAGAATGACTGGTGGAACCAAATTTTAACCAGTGCTTTGTTTGCACTTACCTTCATCATGTACATCAACTAACATTTTTACCTCATACAGAATTTGCTGGGTCATTTGTCCAATTTAGAGGCATTAGGCCATGTGTAGCCAATGATTCACCATCAGTTTGACATTTTTGGCGGTGTAATAATGCATACAATGTGACAGATACATGATACTTATGGCCATGATACTAAGAAGTAATGATTTCGATCCTGATGAGGACAGAACCAAAGAAAACACAGACTGTGCAAATCTAGAGGCATACACAAGCAACTGTCAACTTACCTTGGTTAGTATTACTCGTGGTTTTCACGAGCTATATATTGTTATAAGATAATTTTAGAATGACCTAGTTTAATTTTTCAAGTTATTGAGTTTGGACTTAAATCATATACGGAAGGCTACTCTTAATCACTTACAGCTAAATCAAGATTTGAGCAGTTTACACTGTTGGAAATAAGAATTCTAAGGGTATCAGAATATCAAAATGGACTCAGTTGACTCCAGAAACTAGTTCATGGAGGAAGATTCTGGTTATATAACTAGTCAACGAGGGACGTAAACTTCACAATACAAAACATGAGTAAATTTTATTTTAACAATTTTGACGAGAAAAGGGAAAAAGAAAGCACACAAGCATAACCCGGACGGCAGCCCCGTGTCCTAAACCTAAATAACATAGGATATGTGTGTATATTTTCTCATTTTAAAAGAGTATAAATAACATAACTCTTATAGTCTTATGTATATTTAGTTGACCAATAAAAATAAGAATTAGTTTTTATAGATGAGTTACACATGTAACATTATTTATAAAATTACATATAAAACTCGTCCATTAAAATTTAACCATTTTTAACCCAAATCAAACATAACCTTAATGTAAAATTACTTGTAAAATGAAAAAGAGACTATCCATCATGACAACAAAAAAAAGACTAGCGCCGAACAGTGACTTAATGACTTGGGATTATGACCGTTAGGTTTTCAGGCCCGTCGGCAAGATCTCTTCCACTAGCTCAATATGTGAAAAAATCTTACTCTGACTGATAGATAATTTGGATCATACAAAAAGTACATTAGTTTGAACTAAATCCAGTAACATATATATAACTGCCACGTTATCTGGAAAGTGACAACAAAATAAACAACAGCCAAGTTTTCTTAATTATTATACTTTGAAAGCAGCTTTGTTCCCCCGTCCACCCATTTGGCATAAACAACAATGAGCCTTCTATTGTTGAAATTTTGTTCTACACTGCAAGCGTATCACACAAATGAATTTGTCCACATATTTTCCCAAGTTCATATCCATATAATAATTAAAAGAACCAACTAGACACTTGTCTTTTACCGTATCATACTCAACGTCGGCAAAGTATGAAATACCAAATACACATAGTATATATGGTTTACGTCAGTTGTCACTTGTATAGTGCCATAGACACTTGCAGATACTTTCATGCGTGAAAAAAAGGCAGTTTACGTGCGTAGATTACTCACATTTTGGATGAACTATTATCCTTATTCTTTGGATTAGACCCTCTTTCCGTATCTAGCATTGTAGAATGCCAAATGACGGCGACAGTTTTGTTTTGTAACAAGGACGTCCACCTTTCATGAGCCACGTAGACAAATAACTGCTCAACACGTGTCATATGACAAATGCATGTCGGTAATGTCCACGTGGATCCAGTTATGAGATGCCACAGCAATGCAGTCTGTGTCATGGCCTTCTCTATAAACCGTAAAGCCTTTACTCTCTCTTTTGTGTGTCAACTATCAATAGATAACGATCAAAACACAAAGCAGTTTCTGATTCGTTCTGCATTCCAATAATGGATTCTGAAGTAGTTCATAGTCAAGTGAATGAAAATGATGAATATCAACCCCACAATGGTGGATCACAACCAGGTAAGAATCCCACTTTCATGCAAGTCTTGATCATACTCTAAGGCCAATTTCCTTCTAATGTTTTTTTTTTTCCCCATAATAATTTTCTTTGTTTCTTTTTGTGGTTAGCGCATAATGGTGCAGATCATGAGAAGAAGTCTGTTCTGAAAAAGGTAAAGGCAAAGGCTAAGAAGATAAAGGATACAATCAAGAAGCATGGTCATCAAGTCCTTGATCATGGTCGTGAGAACAGCAGCAGTGAAGATCAGAATAGCCCTGTTGGTCATGACATGGATGAGGATGAGAAAATGGCTCAAGACCAACAAGTTGATGGAGCACCAGGTATGTCCATTTTTGCTAAATCATCTGCAATTACACATGCTAACATTAAAAGGAAAAGCAAAAATCTAAGTTGAGTTGGGTGTTGTGTTTCGATAATCTGCAGTTGTTGATGAAAGTGAAGATGTTAAAAATGTTCCACCAACATTTTCCCAAGTCGAAAATTTTGTTAAAAGGGCTACACCAGAATCTGAGCAAGTAGAAAATTTAGGAGTCAATTCTGGAGGCTCAATAACAGTTACAGGAGAAGCACCTCATCAGGAGCCACGAGTTGTAGGTGCTTCTCCAACTAGTACTGAAACTAATGAAAACATTGCCACTGAATTACAAGGCAAAACATTTGGTGAGGGAGAGAAGCCAGGGCATAGTAAGGTCAATTTGGAGAGACCAACAGGCATTGATGAAGATCTGCACACGCGAGGAACTAGGCCTGAGGCATACACTCCTCCTTCCAGTTATCAGACCACCAAAGCAACTGATCCAACTGGGACAGGTAAGTCTCATGATTGAACAAAGTTGTAGAACTGAATCTTTGTTTTGTTGACTCTGCATTATACTTTAACTAGTATTTATCATATTTACTGGTTTATTTTGACTTTGAAATTCCAATATTTGTGAAAATTTCAATAAGAAACTTACCATTATTCTTATAACTCTTATGCATACCTATGATAAGCCGCGTAATTTTACATACGGAGTTCATCCATGAAAATTTCGCTCCCTATTTTTATCCTTACTCAAACACTCCCCTACGGGGAAATTTAACAAGTGGGGAAAAGAAAAAACTTGAGTTGGTTTTTGTGTTTGGATATTTTTCAGTTGATGAAAGTGAAGATGTTAAAAGTGCTCCACCACCAACATTTGAGCAAGTCGAGAATTTTGTTAAAATTGCTACACCAGCATCTGAGCAAGTCGAAAATTTAGACGAGTTAGGAGTCAATCATGGAGACACAACAGCAGTTATGGGGGAGGAACCTCATCAGGAGCCACGAGTTGTACGTGCTTCTCCAACTAGTACTGAAACTAATGAAAACATAGCCACTGAATTACAAGGCAAGACATTTGGTGAGGAAGAGAAGCCAGGGCATAGTAAGGTCAATTTGGAGAGACCAACAGGCTTTGATGAAGATCCGCGCGAGCAAGGAAGTAGGCCTGAGGCATACACTCCTCCTTCCAGTTATCAGACCACCAAAGCAACAAATCCAACTGGGACAGGTAAGTCTGATGATTGAACAAAGTTATAGAGCTGAATCTTTCTTTTGTTGACTCTGCATTATACTTTAACTAGTATTATCATATTTACTGGTAGTATTTATCATATTTACTGGTTTATTTTGACTTTGAAATTCCAATATTTGTGAAAATTTCAACAAGAAACTTAACATTGTTCTTAGAAATGATAAGCTGCTTAATTTTACACATGGAGTTTATAAAATTTCGCTCCCTATTTTTATCCTTACTCAAACACACCCCTACAGGGAAATTTAACAAGTGGGGAAAAGAAAAAACTTGAGTTGGATTTTGTGTCTGGATATTTTTCAGTTGATGAAAGTGAAGATGTTAAAAGTGCTCCACCACCAACATTTGAGCAAGTCGAGAATTTTGTTAAAATTGCTACCCCAGCATCTGAGCAAGTCGAAAATTTAGACGAGTTAGGAGTCAATCATGGAGACATAACAGCAGTTATGGGGGAAGAACCTCATCAGGAGCCACGAGTTGTAGGTGCTTCTCCAACTTCAAAAACTGATGAAAACATAGCCACTGAACCAGCCAAAACATTTGCTGGGGAAGAGAAGCAGCAGCCAGGGCAGGGTGAGGTCAATTTGGAGAGGCCATCAGGCTTTGATGAAGATCTGCACACGCAAGGGAGAGGACCTGAGGCATACACTCCTCTCAATTATCAAACCAATGTCAATGATCCAACTGAGACAGGTAAGTTGGATTAACGTACCTTTTTAATAAGATTTCATGATTAAATTGATAGAATGGCTACTTGTGGAGTTTATTTCTATCTGTCTACTCAATAATATCATTAAATTTCTTTTCAAATTATGCCTTGAATGTTGGCATTGAAGTGTAGCGTTTCATTTTAGTATTAGTGAATGACATGATGTGTTCTAGTCTTGTAAGCGTCCAAAATAGAAACAAGTTAATATATGATTATTAATTTGTATAGGCCAGACATTTTTTACATGCCTGTCGATATTTATGTATTATGAGCTGACAATTTTTATATCGGTGATGGCTTGCAGTTCATGATGAAATAGACATAACACCAGTGGAGAAATCTTTTGAGAGGATGAATGTCCAAGACGAGCCAAAACCTGTCCAAGAACCAAAAGTCCTGCCAGATTTTGGTGAAACTCAGTACCCTCCTGCTGAAAGCCAAGACCAATTTGTGCCAGAGCCAGACCTCTCTAGTGCAACCAAAACACAGTACCCTCCTGCTGAAAGCTATGATCAAAACTTGTCAGAGCTGTCAAGTGCAACCGAAACTAGATACCCTTCTGAAAGAAACAATGACCAATTTGTGTCAGAGATCTCCACTGCAACTGAAACTCAGTACCCTTCTGTTGAAACTCAGGAAAAGTTTGCTCCAGATACTATAACCTCAAGTACCAATAGCAACACACAAAATCCTGAAGCAATTGAACAAACTTTCAACTCTAGCACAGCCACAGTTGAAGAACAACCACAATATGAATCAGTGGAGAAGCCATCAAACCAGAACACTTATGATGAGAAAGGTGTTGCTGATGAAGCTGTTTCTGCAAAAAATGCTGTGGCTTCTGAGCTTGGTTACGATGAGAAAGGTGTTGCTGGTGAAGCTGTTTCTGCCAAAAGTGCTGTGGCTTCTGAGCTTGGTTATGATGAGAAAGGTGATAGAGACAACAAGATGATGATCCTTGAAGAGGAAAAAAGTGAGGATGCTTCTAACAAGTCAGGGTCCACTTTAGCATATGGAAAGAACATTGCTAACTCTCTGACAGAGAAATTAGCTCCAGTTTATGGGAAGGTTGCTGAGGTGGGAAGTGCAGTAAAGTCCAAAGTGTCTGGGACAAGAACAAGTGATGGTGTTGGAGCTGAAACAGAAAATGTGGGCAAAGGACAAAACAAAGGGGTGTCTGTGAAGGACTATTTGGCTGAGAAGCTAAAGCCTGGTGAAGAAGACAAGGCACTTTCTGAGGTAATTTCAGAAACTTTGTATAAGCGTAAAGAAGAGCCACAAAAGGCTTCTGAGGATGAGGATAGGAATGTGACTAAGGTAGATTCTGATGCTATAAAGAAGCAAGAAATAACGGGAGAGGAACACTTGGGTAGTGGGAATGGCAAATCAGAGAGAATGTCTGAAGAGAGCAATGTGAACAGTACAGGGAAAAGTGTGGTCGGTAAGATTAAGGGTGTTGTTGGCTCTTGGTTTGGCAAATCAGATGAGAATCAATCATCACAGGGTAAATTACTGCCTTGATGAGCCTTTTTTATTTCCTAGCAGATTTTGGTAAATGTTGTGTTATTATATATAATTAATATATAATTGTTATTTATCTTGAGGTTGTTGGTAAAGTTGCAGGAGGTGAAGATTTACCAAAGAATAAGAATACTGGTGTAGAAGTGGAGCAAGTTGAGGCAGCTGAAGGTGAAAGAAGACTCCAGGATTAATCCAAAAAAAGGAGTCTGTGTGAGACATGCTAAAATTTCTTCATATATTGGTGTACAGTGGATTCATGAGGACTTTATTATATGTTTATGTACATGTGAAGTTTAAATTATGATATTATTGTTGGGAAGTATATAAGATTGTATTATTAGTTAAAATGGACAAGAAAGGTGTGTTTACATTATACGATTGTATTTTTTTCATATTTTAAATACTACTTTAACTAAATGTCTGATTTAGTATTATGTGGTTCTGTTTTCATTCCCATTTCATTGTCTTTATAGCGTTTTTTAAAGTGGTGTACAGTTTTCTCCTAGCAAAGTTTAGTTTTTTTTTTCCAGCAATGCCAAATGATAATTAAAATTTTAGGTTAAAGTGAAAATTAGTTTTACTTTAGAGTAAGGGTATGTCTCCGATTTTATGAAACACTTGCAAATGATATACTAACAGGGAAATAATATTTTGATTGATAAGGCAATGATAGATAGAATTAGTAGTTGAATGATATAAAATTATGAAACATATTTACTTAGTCAGAATTTGATAAATATGTTACATCATTGTAATATTAAGGCATAAAAAAAAAATAACAGTGATATATTAACAGTGACATACCCTTACTTTAGAGTAAGGTTATGTCTCCGATTTTATGAAACACTTGCAAATGATATACTAACAGTGAAATAATATTTTCAATTTGACATGAGGAGTTATGGTTCAATACTTGTACACCAATAACTTTGTTTAATCTTAAAATGTTCACACTAATGGAAAGTTCAAATCCATGAGATACCTTCTATTATGCATGATATTATAGATGATATTACAAACTAGTGGGGGATTATTGAGTAGTTTGTAATAATAATAATTATAATATATATATAAAGAGAAAGGTGCACATATAGTGTAACGTTACTGTAAACGTTGCAAAAGTTTACGTACGTTACTTTCCTTTTGAATTGTGAAAGGATGCAACGAACGATGAAAGTGCATAACTACCAAGCGAGTGGTTTCCAAATTGAAGAGATATGTTAGTAATCTTTTTACAATCAAAAGATGGCTAAAAAATCTCTCTCTCTATATATATATATATATGTGCTATATTTATCTCTTTATACACAGAAAATTTCAGAACAATTATTAAGAGGGTTTGAGTAACTTTGTTATATCCTTAAAAGAGATTTGTCTATTTATTTTCCAAGAGTGTGTGGGCAATATCTCTTTAAAGAGAGTGATAATCACGCCTTAAAACCTACCAAATATTCTATTCTTTGTACCCAGATATTCTAACAGATAGTAGACTTAGTAGTTGAATGATATAAAATTACGAAACATAATTTACTTAGTCAGAACTTGATAAATATGTTACATCATTGTAATATTAAGGCATAAAAAAAATAACAGTGAAAGATCACGTATCAGAATGTAATGTGAAAAATCCATGAGTAAATTCATTTTTAATAATTTACGAATGGAAGAAAAAGTAAAAGAAACTTGATTTTCAGAATTACGATGACAATTTTGACATTTTGTTTGTTTCTTATTTTAGGGGGGGAAAAAACGTGTCTCGAAGAAATGGTTAAAATGAAACGAAAATATCTACTCTGCTTGGAGTTTGGTGGCCTGAAAGTTGCAATGTGTGTGTGTGTGCGCGCGCGTGTTTTATTTTTTGTTTTATGTTCCCTTTTAATTTTTTTTAACCGAGAAGTTGTGACATCGTAAGTTCAACCAATGCCATACGAAAGCAATATCGTTATTGAAGAAAACACATAGAACTAATTCGTCATTGAAAAATGAAAATTCTAAAACAATTCCTAAGAATTAAAAATACATTTTAAGTTAATTATTTTTTAAATAAATTAGTCTTTCAGGAATGTCTTTCATCAAACTTATTAACTCTTATAAAAGGGCTAATTTAAACTTTTTTTGGGTACATAATTTAACCTATTTTTTTAATCTCAAGAACTATGTCAAGGACTTTTGTTTATTTGTTTATCTTTTGTCGGAAGTTTTTCTTTTGGCAAGAAGGGCTTTTATTTCTCTTAGTTTATTTGGTCCGAGGTTTTCATCTTTTTTTTCTTGGGTCGTGATTTTTTTTTCACATTTTTATTTCTCAGAAATGAATTTGTTGGGTAAAATTTTTTGTTAGAAACTATTTTAAAGGTTCAATTTTTTTTTGGCGGGATAAAAAGACTAACATTACTCCGGGTCGTTTTGCAAAGTTTTCTAAATTTAGCCCAAACTGCAGTGGAGGTTTCATTACATCCCAAACCCAAATACATGTCCAAAACAAAATAAAATAAAATTCATGCGTTAGGAGACATGAGAAGTGCATCTTCTTCTTCCTTACACCTCTGTTTTAGGGTTTTGCAGAGTTCCCATTGTCAATTTCTATTGCGTTGCAGCTCCTCCATATGATGCCATTCTCCGACACCCACAACGCTGTCTCCTCCAAAGCGCTAAAATATCGTTCGACGGGGTACAATATTTTGCCCCTTCTTGTTTTTCACCTTGTTCTTCCAGTTCCTATCTCTTCCGCGAAGCTGAATTTTCCGATTCGATGGTTATCATCCATCAAGTCGTGAGCACTATGAGCTTCTCGAAGCTTTCTGTGCAGCGAATCTCAGCTATAGTATTGAGTATTTCAGAGTTGCAGTTGTGATGGGTTCGAATTCAAACCATGAATTCCATAACCTTTTTAGGTCCAAGGATAGTCCACAAAATTTCCCATTGCTTGATTATCTCGTGGAGATTATGTGACCATACGTTTCATGGTGATGATGGGTTTGAATGCATTGAGGAACCTTTGAAAAAGATAGTTTCAGATGATGATTCCATTGTGGATGAAAGGCTCCATATGGATGAGGATTGGAGCAGTTTGAAAGGCTCCAATGTTAATGAGGATTCTAGCCAAAAGCAGTTCTCACTTAGGAGATGGTTCTTAGAAGCTGTGAAGTTAGATGCCAAGAGGGTCCTTGAGATTCTTCGACAAGACAGTCCCGGCCTTGATGCTAGGTTGGTTTTAGATGAGTTGAATATAAGGCCATCTGGGCTTCTTGTAAGAGAGGTTCTCTTTGGAATCTTGAAGAGCATAAATTTTGAGAATAAGACCAGGTGTGCCAAATTGGCATACAAGTTTTTGGTGTGGTGTAATCAGCGGGAGGCTTACAGGCCCACGGCGAATGCCTATCATTTGGTTATGAACATATATGCCGAGTGTGAGGAGTTCAAGGCATTGTGGAGGTTGGTTGATGGGATGATTGACAAAGGGTTTCCTGCTACTGCTCGTACCTTCAACATTTTGATTCGAACTTGTGGTGAGGCGGGCCTGGCTAAGAAATTAGTAGAGAGGTTCATAAAATGCAAGATGATTAACTATAGGCCTTTTAAGCATTCCTACAATGCGATTCTGCATGGTCTTCTTGTTTTGAACTGATACAAACTGATTGAGTGGGTTTATCAACAGATGCTGCTTGAGGGTTTTTCCTCCGATGTTTTAACTTAAAATATTGTAATGTATGCCAAGTACAGACTTGGAAAGTTGGATCAGTTCCACATACTTCTTGATGAGATGGGTAGAAATGGATTTTCATACCTACAACATTCTTCTTCATGCTCTTGGTAAAGGAGAAAAACCACTTGCAGCTCCTAATCTTTTAAATCTCATGAGAGAATCAGGAATATAGCCAACTGTGCTTCATTTCACCACGTTGATAGATGGACTCACCAGAGCTGGGAATCTGGATGCTTGCAAATATTTTTTTGATCAAATGATGAAGAACGGGTGCA
Source organism: Dalbergia cultrata (assembly GCA_031216105.1). Lineage (NCBI taxonomy): Eukaryota > Viridiplantae > Streptophyta > Magnoliopsida > Fabales > Fabaceae > Dalbergia > Dalbergia cultrata. The sequence continues at coordinate 8,445,480 of CM062346.1, forward strand.
TCCCTGACGTGGTGGCTTATACTGTAATGATTACTGGTTATGTGGTGGCTGGTGAGCTTGAGAAAGCACAGGCGATGTTTCATGAGATGATTTCTAGAGAACAAGTCCCAAAGGTGTTTACATACAATTCCATAATTCGGGGATTATGTAATGCTAGAAAGTTCGATGAAGCATGCCCAATGCTCAAGGAAATGGAGGCCAGAGGTTGTAGTCCAAATTTTGTTGTCTATAATACATTAGTGAGTAGTTTGCGCAATGCTGGAAGGACAACTGATGCTCATGAAGTGATAAGACAGATGATGGAGAAGGGGAAGTATGCCCTCTTACTTTCAAGGTTCAAAGAGTATAAGATATAGTCATATGTTAGATTTTGAAATTGGATATGTTTTAACTCATGGGGCATCTACATATGATTTGGTTGACTGAGACCAACTACCCGCTGCTTGTTCAGCTGGTCCCCTGCTTCTCATATATATTTTTCCAGCACTCAGTAATTGACATGTAAACCTCTATGCCATTTTTTTTTCGCATAATATATAATGAATATTGCTTGTTCATTTTTTTTTTTTATATATGCATCCGTTTGCCAAAAAGTTTACTCCTCAAGACTCAGGTGCATAAATTGTTTTTATTTCTTTTATAGTGTAAAAATCATGTACTTTTGGTAATAACTGTTATTTAAGGCTTAAATAATGTAAATTCTAACTGTTAATGTACATTAATTCTTTGGCTTTTTCTGTAATGAGTTATAGTTATTATAAGTGCATAAGTATTGATTATCATCTAACAGTCAATCAATTACACTAGTTATTCTCCATGTTATATGAATGATAGATGTCCCTTTTCCCCCTGAAAGAAAGAGTAATGCATTATATTTTTATGGAAAATAACATCTTCCTGCATGTTTGGAAAACATTTCTTTGTCACTTGCTAAGTCAGTGATGATCCACTGCTATAAAAAAGTCTTTCATATAGTTTATAGCATGAATATTTGTTATAATCTAGTGTAGCCTTCATTTCAGGGCTTTTCTCCTTTATACACGGCCCATAGTTGTTTTAATTATTGTTTGACCCTTTTTCTTTTGACATTTGATGTGGCATCATTTTCATTTATCTTTTATTTGTTATCATTTTATGTAAGCTGAAATTGATGTATATCATTCATGGTTAAAATATTCATGGTTAAAATACAATCAAGGGCAAGATTATTAGTTGAGGTTGGCTACATTGACCAAACAAGCCGATAGTGTTCCAAATTTATAGTTAAAATGTCCCATTAAATTTGGGGTTGTAAGACTTGTGGTCCAATGGTGCATTTCCACTAACCTGGAGCAAGCAGTAGCAACTTAAAATACTGCCAAGAGCCATATATCTGGTAATTTCTTATGTTCCTTTACACACACATGCGTTGGTTAGCTATGTGGCTTCAAAGACAGCTATTAATTTGATACCTGCTTCCAAATGAAGGTTGAATAGTGCTTCGCCTCCTACAGTCAGGTTATTATTGTGGTTCATTTCTTGCTTGATATTTTGTGCTGTGTTCACACATGATAGGCATCTTGTGTCATCATGCAGCATAGCAGTGCCAAGTCCATACAGCTGGGACACTATGAAATATGCAAACTTCACGCACAGGTTGTTTCGTTGCAGTTGCCTATGGTGTTGGCCATATTAAAGTTTGTTGTGGATAACAACTCTTCTTGGCTTCAAATAACTCTTCCATGTGTGTAACTGATGGCATAAAAGATACTGAGTACATTTTTAAGTGTACTTTTGGGATTCTGTTTACCAAATTGGTACTTTGGATTGGTTAATACGTAGTGCTGCTTTCACGTTGGACAACTAATTTCAGTTGCTTTTGTTGTAGGCCAATTTCCATCCTCACTGTTTGTTAGAAGTTCTCTACGTAGAAATCACAAATGTCAGATTCATGTATTTTTCACTAGGGGTTGCTGGATAACTGTTTTCTGCCTCTTCAATGGTTCAATTTCACTGGCATACAAGTTTCGGTTTTATATCTTTTCATAGGCCATAAGGGTCATTATTATAGTTTTTCCTCTATATGGTGTTGGTTGGCTAAATCTGGAAAGAATGCAATGCAAGTTTTTTAATGCTGTATTCCATGGTTTCTTTGAAAATTTCTTGCAAATATCAAAATTTAAAACCATGTATTTAGCCATACGCACAATAAAGTTGGTAGGGTATCAAAATAAGTGAGTGTATTATGAACAAAGTTGGTAGGGTCAATTTTATTGTAGGTGTGTCTAAATATGTGTTGTTAAATTTGTATCCATACAAAAATTTGTTTCTATCCATCTTTTGGCCTTAGCATTATTAAAACTTTTTCCTTATGTTGGTATACATGTTTTAGAAGTACTTATCTTCTATGAAGATTATTAAAACTGTGAGTCTTAAGCACATGTTTTTCCTCACACTCCGAAGGCTTTTTTTTCTTTCAAAAAAATTTTTAGATATACTTTCGAATCTTCACTCAGAAGGTAACTGAGTGTTGCAATTGACATCATTCCAATTCTATGGTCTGTTTTTCTTCGTGGAGGACCAGCACAGCTTCATACATACAGGTATAGGCACTTCAATTTTCTGATTGTGGGATTGGCAACCTAGAAGCCTAAGTGTAAGTGTATTCATTATATGAGCCTTCAGGTATTTTGCTGTTATGAACATAAACATTGCTCCTTTTTTATCCATGAAAGTAATCATAAACATTGCTCTGTCCGTGACGATAAAGGTGAGACATCTGGCTTGGTGTCTAATTAATTATTCGTCAAGCTGATGTCTAGGTTTATTCTTAATACAATTTCAGCAGTATAACAAAAATTGAGTGATTCATGATCTTTATATCTTTGACCATGTCAAGTACTATCCGATCAATCATAAGCATTTTTTTGGGTTAACTACTTATTGATATTTCTAGGCATTCCTCTTTATGGTTCTTAAGAACTCATGACTTTCACTATCATCACACAAAATCTCTCAATCTTCACCTGTACTTGTATCACTAGTCTGCAGTATGTCAAGCCACTTTTGGGATCTCACTTTTTACTCAACATGTTGAACATAAGGTCAAAAATTACAATTCATTGATGTGCCACTTGCATCTTACAGTTGCAGTATGACATCTCGTAGTTAATATTTTCTCAACCTGTATTTAAACTGTCATGAGCTTGTACTTGTTTGAATTAATTTGTGCATAAAAAGTAGACAATTTTGACAGACTTCGCTCAGAAATAGACAAAGCTTTTGTTCTATTAACTAACACAAATTACTCTCTTTTCTATTTCTATGTTCTCTGCTTAGGGTATCTGTTTTGACAGAATATTAACATTGTTCTTAGCTGATTGGTTTTCATGTTTTTGTGTCATAGGTTTTTACGAGACATCCAATAACCTGACTTGTGGTCTAATAGAGTGAAGAAGTTTTTTATTCTCATTGTAGCTTATGGCCAAAAAAGAAAACGTGTCATTGTTGCGCATCATATACAGCCAAACCTAACCACCACAAGATTCAACAAAATGATTGGCAAAAATGCTCTGCTTATCAAGCAATCTTGTGTATATGACTCAGCTCTCAAGGATGAATGATGTAAAATCCTTTTTTGTCTTCACTCTCTTTTTAATTGGTAAGATAGATTCCTTAGCCATCTTTTTGGTTTTGTTCCATTAGCATTTAGTTTATCGAAAACAACCATGAACGAATGGAGGAGAATATTGAGGCCAAAAAAATGTTAGCCTTGTATTATTCCCTCTTTTGTTACACTCATCAACAAAAGGCGGAGATAGGTATTGTCATTCGCAGCAGTAATTGGCACCATGTAAATTTACTCTATTGATATACAGTTACTGCCAAAGAACAGCAGATATCTACACTCATGTAACGGTGTGTTGGTTAGGGAATAAAAATGAGAAATTTTTTTTCAACAGTGAGTTTCATGGTCCTATTTTATCCATCAATCAAACTTGTCTAAAAGGAGTAGTTGGGGCTGCAACCCACAAGATGATCAAACCATTTGTTAATGCTTAACCCCATTCATAAAGTAAATAACAAAAGATTAAAGAAAACTGAAATCCAAACAAAATTGTCATGCTCATCTAAAAATTTGTTTCCATTTTTAGCATTCAATTTCTGCAGTGGAAATGAAACCAACGTGAACTATATGAACAATTCTACAGTTTAGCATCTTACCATGGCTTCTCGATACAGGAAATATAGGGGAAAAAGGGAAGAATTTGCAAAGTCAGATGACATGTATTGTATTCATTTCTTCTCCTCATTATTCTCTTCTCTCTTCTCCTCTTGTTTCTTTTCCTCTTTGTTTTCTTCTTTCTTTTCTTCCTTGGCAGGTCCAACTGATATTATATCAACCTTCCCTACTTTCTTCAGCTTCCTCACTACGGCGACTGTATCCATTTGACCAATAACTGTTAACTTCTGTTCCATTATATCTGCAGCGATCGAATCAACCCCTGCTGATCAAATAAACAATTAAACACATTGATCCTTAGTTAGCTGCATTCCATTAATATTATCTATTCTAAAAAATCAATGAAGGAAAAATATTGTATGTGGTAGGAAGAAAAATGAAAATTTTATTGGCAAGCTAGTAAAGCCAACACCCACCATAGATATCTGCAGCTGCTTCTATTGCCTTCTTTGTTTTTTCATCAATCATAGGAAGGACCTTCAACTCCACCTTCTGTCATTAATACAGAGACGATTGAACATGAAGATAGAGCTAGAGGAGGAAAATTTTGAATAAAATAGTTTTAGATTGTTATGTGAACCATACTTATAATATAACCAAACAGGCATGAATTCGTGCATAAGGAAACTGAGAAAAGTATTCTGCTGGAAACAAACATGTTCTGTACACTGTACCTGAGCCATTGATCTGAAGGGGGAGAAGGGTGTGAAAACAAAACAAGGAAAATGAGAATGCGGGGTTGAGAATTTGTGGCCTTTGTAATATAAGGTGTGAGCTTGTGGGCTTCTTTAATTTATGGGTGTCACTGTGAGATTTGTACCCAAAAAATAGACACTTCAAAAGCAAATTTCTGGCCAGCATGGCGCAATTCAATACCTTACATAGGACAAATATTTGACATGGTGATGGCGTGTTATGTGCCATTTGATTTTGATCCTTGAATATTTTTTCTTTTATTTCAGTCCAAAAATTTTGAAAACATTTTAATTTTATTCACTTTTGTTAGATTGCGTATGTCAAACAGATTTAGATACGTTTGGGCTGAACCAAAAAAATAAAATCAGGGAACAAACCAAGATTTATTATTTATAGACCTAAAACATATTTAAATTTTTCATTTTTCCTTTCTTTTTTTATAAATCAAGGGTATCCACCGCCAGAAGCAATGGTTAATCCCCTCGAGACGGAGAGCTCACATATATGGGTCTTTTCTTTCTTTTCACATTCTTGTCCTCTTTTTCTTTATATATTAATAACAACATGCGTGAGCTGGACAGTAGAAGAAAACAATTCTGTTACAATATTTTGATATTCAAAGTTCCACATAATTCTAGCACAAAAAACTAGCATGCTTAATTGTCGATTCTACGAAATGCGTCCATCAAGCCTTTTCTTTTTATATGCTGTCCCAGAAGTGAAGGAAAGATGATGCAATCCTAAAATCCACTAGAGCTAATAAAACATATATATCCCAAAAAAGGTTGGATCCTACAAGAGTGAAACTTTTTCTCTATTCTTCTTAAATTCTTATCCCCTTGTGTGGGAATCCATATGCTATATGTAAGGAAGAGATTCATCCCTTTTCTACGAAACTCATTCTATTAATCTTAGTAAAAGACAGATTAAATGATAGATATATCAAAGTATTATCCTGCTTGCAAGATGTAGTATATGAATTTTCCTTTTTTTCTTTTTCATGTGTCTCCGTCAGGAGGAAGTATTCAAGCAATAAAACAACATCATCACCTTCCAGTTCTCTGGGTTTTACTATTTTTTCCATTCTTACTATTATTTTATTGATACAAACAATAGTTCTTCCTCCACAATATACCAGAATTTTTCATTAACAGATGCCTTTGTGAGAGTTTGACGATATTCTATAACAAAATTGCTTACATAATTTTGAGTGACTTTCAATGTTTAAGCTCTTCTATACAGTATAAGAGCCAAAACTAGTTTATATATATATATAAGAAGCAAAGCAGAGGCTGAAGAAATTCAATTATATAGCATATGATCCACGAACAATTATTAGCCTAGCTGATGACTTAGGTTGGAGCTAATGCTTACATTAGATTTGTTTTATTGTTGATCAATGTTCATTTAGTGTCTGTCACTAATGCACTAAGGAAAGTTAATTTTTTCTTTATTGCCCAACCTTGGGCAGTTGGGCTGAACATTAAGTTGAAAAAAATAACTCAATATTCTGTAAAATTTGCAAACAATAATGGTTGATAAAAGCATATGCTGCTTCATGTAGTTTCACAGTAAATATGTAAATATTCATTGATAAGAAAGTCATACAACACATTGCTCACAACAGACAAAACTAATAACAAGAAAAAGAAAATACAAAAAATCAACATAAGCCTTATTCAAATTGCCATTGAAACATTTAAATTAAGAAACGTAAAAAACAAATACACAATCAACCATGAACAGTAGCACTGTTGCTCACCACCCGCTTCTTTAGCTTTGCCATGTTTGTTGCAGTTGCCACATAAATCCTGTCTGCTGCATCTTCCACCCATCTAAAGTAAGCATGCCTCCAACTCTTCTTGCTTAACAAAACTCCAATAACTCCCCAAAACCCAATCACAAAACCAACTGCGACAACAAAATAGAACAACCATTTTTCCAACTTACTTTTTTTTCCATCTTCATCTTCAAATCCGTTATCAATGTGAACTTGATGTGATGAACTTTTTCCTGGACATTTATTTGATAGTGGAAGTCCACAAAGATAGGGATTGCCAACATAACTAGATGAGTCAAAGGTTGAAAATTGGTAATCTGTGGGAATTGGTCCTAAAAAGTTGTTGTGTGACAAGTTCAGACGACTCAATGAAGTTAAAGCTGACATGTTATTTTGAATTGTGCCTGAGAGTTGGTTATTAGAGACATCAAAAGATTCCAATGACTTCATATCCCCTATCATCTTAGGGATTCCTCCTTTCAAATGATTGTTTGACATATTCAAACCATGCAATCCATTGAGCAATGTTATTCCTTCCGGAATAACTCCATCCAACCTGTTATCTGACAAATCCATGTTAACAAAAAAAACCAAGTTTTTGGTGTAATCCAGTTCCATTCCTTTCATGACTTGTTTGACATCCTCATTTGACCAGTTTTTTCCTGGAGCCCCTGTTTGAGTGGGAGCCAAATCTGTGGTAGATTTGTCCAAAGATTTGTTGAAAGTCATTCCTTGAAGATTGCCTATGCACGAAGGTATTGAACCCTGTAAATTATTGCGGGAAAGGTCCAAAATTTTAAGGGATGACAGTTGGCATAACTGTGAAGGAATGTTACCACTCAACTTGTTTCTTCGTAGCCTAAGAACTTGTAGTGAAGGAAATGTGTTTGCTGTCCATGATGGGATCTTGCCAGAAAGTTCATTCTCTCCAACATCCAAAATCAATAGTTGCTTCAATTTTTTCACATACACTGGAAGCTCCCCTTGAAGGCCATTATTGTTCAAATGTAACCATGACAACGAGGAAAGATTCCCTAATGAGCTTGGGAAAACACCTGATAGTTTGTTGGAGGAAAAATTTATTTCATCCCAATATTTGTTATCCTTCCAACAATTTGGAATTTGACCGGATAATCTATTGTTTGAAATGTCAAGACGGATCAACTCAATTTGACACAATGATTTGGGAATTGAGCCATTTACGAGGTTATTTGTAAGAAGCAACAGTTGTAGATTGGGCATTATGTGGCCAATATCGTTCGGAAGTGAACCACTAATTTGGTTATTGGAGAGATCCAAACTTGACAATTGGGGCATAATTGAAGACCATTTTTTCCCCAATGTAATGATTCCGTCCAAATTGTTTGAAGACAAATCTAATTCCCTTAGATTCACAAGTTGACCAAATTCGACAGGAATGCTTCCATGTAATTTATTTCTTGAAAGGTAAAGGGCATTTAAATTTTTAAGTTGACCAAAAATTTGAGGAATAGAGCTATTAAAACAATTATTTGAAAGATATAAGGATTGTACATTTACAAGTTGACCAACACTTTGAAGGATAGTCCCATTAAAATAATTATTTGAGAGATCAAGGATTATTAAGTTTACAAGTTGACCAAGACTTTGAAGAGTAGTGCCATTAAAATGATTATGTGAGAGACTAAGGACTTTCAAATTTACAAGTTGACCAAGACTTTGAGGTAAGGTGCCACTGAAAGAATTATATGAAAGCTCTAAATCTATTAAATTGATGAGTTGTCCCACACTATTTGGTAGGGGTCCTTCAAGCTTGTTATTGGATAAATATAAAACTTTCAACTTTGTAAACTTTTTAAAAGAAAAGGGAAGGGGACCATAGAACAAATTGTCTTCAAGATAAAGATACTCTAGATTTTCAAGTTGGTCAAACCAAGAAGGCAAATGAGTACTAAATTTGTTACTACTCAAATCTAGACTCTCTAAATCATATCTAATACATGTAGATAATTCATTGCGTCCAATTGATTCTTCTTGAAGATTGTTTCCTCCCAAATCTAAGATTTTCAAGTGGCACATGTTTCTCAAAATTGATGAAAGGGGACACTCCATCGATGATAATTCATTTGCTGAAAGATCAAGGTGGAGAAGTGTTTTTAATTCAACAAACCAAGATGGGACTAAAGTGAAAAGATTCCTAGAAAGGTCAAGAAATTCAATGGAATCCATGTTACGTATGGCATTCTGAATTGGACCCTGAAACTCATTATGTGAAAGATCAAGATGCTTAAGTTTCTCAAACTTAAAAAACCCAAATGAAATAGAGTCAAAATTATTCCCAAAAAGGTTGAGTGATATAATGGAAGTTAAATTTCTTAAAGCATCTGGAATTGGACCATGAAGCCCACATTTTGAGAGATCAAGATACTCAAGTTTCTCAAATTTGCCAAACCATGATGGAACTGAAGTTAGCTCGTTATTTGAAAGATCAAGATGCACAAGAGATGTCATATTTTGAAATAAAGCATCGAGATCTGACATCTTTGTAAGGCCAGTTTGAGCAAGATCGAGGACTTGAAGTTGAGGAACATTAGTGAGATTGACCTGAGGAAAGAGCAACTCATCAAATCGACACACATCCCAAGTAAAGAGATGTAACAAAGAAGGAAACAAGTTAAGTACCTGGAATAATTTGTGAGTATTATTGCCAAAGTAAACAGCATTGCTCATGTCAAGGTGTTCCAGTGATCGAAGTCCAGAGATCCAATTGATGTCGTTGGCTTCTAAATCATGATTCCAACTCAGATCAAGAAAGTGCAGGTTCGTGAGATTTCCAAGACTGCGGGGAATTCTCCCTCCAAAATAAGCATCAAAGAGTGACAGATAGTTCAGCCGTTGCATAGAACCAATGAACATGGGTATTGGACTGTAATTGAACTGATTTCCACTCAAGTCCAAATAAGTCAAGTATTCCAACTGCAACAGAGATGGATTAACATTTGCAGCTTCTACGTGTCCTCTGTAGTATAATTCGTCACACTCCTCCATTTCCCAATCGTAGCGGTAGTAGCGTACTGATGGCTGGGATCTCCTGCATGCCCAGTAAGGAGTGGTGAGATCAAGCTTGACAACATGCCCAGTAACGTTGTCGCAGCCAATGCCTCTCCATTGGCAACAATGAACACCTTGCCAGGAGGAAAGCCTGTTTGATGGGTCATTGAGCAATGCTTTGAAGTCGAGAAGAGCTCGCCTCTCTTGTTCTACACATGGTGACGAGGGGATGCTTGAATTTGCACACAAACATAGTTGTGCAATTTCGGCCACCAGGAAAAGGACTACTGCACATGCAGCACTAATTGGGTATCTTCCCATTTTTGGACAAGGAACTATATATTCGAATGCTATATATGTTGCTGATTTTGGATGATGGCTTGCTTTCACTCCACCTATGAACCGTATATATACTATGCAACCTCATGATTATGATTAATTTGCCGGAAGCATCCTGGAATCAGCCCAAGCCTTAGGCACCTTTTATGATAAGTTAACAAATACTTGTCACAAATAAATGATCTTTGATTTGCAATGCCCCAAATTAATTTTAACGTCTTACTTTCATCTCTCCTTATTATATCTGCACAGGTTCCACTAATCTATCAGAAACAAATAATTAAGTTTAAACCAACCCCGCGAATTTATGTATGATTATTTTATTTCAAGCTTGAATACATTATAATATTTTTACCAATCAGAAAGAAAAATTGAAAATGGAATATAGGGGGATAAAATCTGTTCTTAAGCGGACAAACAAATGAACATTGGGCATAAAATTAAATCAAGTTACTAGAAATTTGTTCACGTTTTGCGAGTACAAAAGTTGAAGTGACATTAATCCCAAGTATGCTTAAAGAACAGCTGCACATATATATTCAGTGGAAATTGTGTCCCCATTCATGCTTACGGTTTCGAGCATGAAAGTATACTCAAAATGATACTTTCGCGATAAATCTTAAGTGCATTTGTTTAGAAGCTTAGTTAGAGATATAAGAAAAATTGGTAAACAAAAAGATTAAATATCCAAAATAGTCCCTCAAAATTATATTGGGGACAAATTAATTCTTTAGATTTTGAAATTCTTATATTTGATCTCTCATTTTTTTTTAAAAAAATATAAATTTATCTATCCGTACAATATCTTTATAGGACAGAATTCCTCAGTCCTCTTTAATTTTTCTGTTTCATTTTCTTGTTTCCCTATCAAATTTTGCAATGTAGAAAAATTATGGGCAATTGAGAAAATTTGAATGAGTAAAAAATTATGGGTGATATTATCAATAAACATGTGTCAAAATTTTATTTAGAGGATGTGGAATGGATAGGGAAAGGGAACATAAGATTTGAATCTGTTTTTCTAATCATATGGATTTGGAAGGATGAATCAATTTGTCCATTTTTTTTAAATGTGAGAGACCAATATAATATTTTTAAAATTTGAGTGATTAATTTATCCCCTAGTATATTTTTTATGGACTATTTATTTATTTTTCTTTTTGCTTGAACGAATGGACTATTTGTGTGAGTTTGGTAATTCACACAAAATTATAGACTCAAATCGAATGTCATCATTGATTCAACAGATAAAATGAGCGCTATATAATTACATTAATGCTTACTTGTAAAATCCGTCCAAATAAAACTGAGCTTGCAAATTGAATCTCTCATTCATATTCCTGCATTTATAAATTTATTGGACATAGCCCTTAACTGAATTCTCTTTTCCTGGCAAAATATACGTGATTATTCTGACAATAAAATTCTGATAACGTTTCACGTTGACATTTTTCTACTTATGAAAAAATCCATGCATGTAACAGGCTTTCTATAGTTGGAAAAATATTAACACAATTTATGCAAATAGCTCTTTATACTAGTACAAGTTTTATTATTATTATTATTACTACTACCATCCCATTAATATTTTGATTTTTTTGGGTGATAATTAATATTATGATTTTAATCAAATCATATGAGTATGAGCAACATTGCAGGCAGCAATAAGGTGACATTATTCATTATTTAGTTTTCTTTCATATTTTGTTTTTTTACACAAATTTCATTCAAATTATAATTTGCATAATATACACTAATTATTATTAACAAAAATTATTCATTATCTTCAATTATTATATAATATTTATTAATCGTTAATTATTTATATCCTAGTTAATAATATAAGTATATATATAGTACTAAAAAAGTTCCTTTAGGTAGCGTTTGGTTTGTGTATTAGGAGGGACAGGGGATGTAAATACAGAGATGGACGGAGGCGAGAAAAATATTGTCCCTGTATCATATTTGGTGGTGGAGACGGAGACAGAAAAATATTGGCCGTTGACCACCATTGACCGGCGTTGACCGGCCATTGACCATGTTGACCGGCGTTGACATGCCGTTGACCGGTGTTGACCAGCGGCCGGCGGTGGCAGGTGGCCGGACCACTGTCCCCGTTTTCTGTCTCCACTGTCCCCACTTTTTGGAGGATTAAAAATACAGAAAATTTTTGCCTCTAAGACAGAAAATTTTTTCGTCCCTGTACTTTGTCCCCATCACCATACATGGGACAGGAAACAAACGCTGACTACTCTTCCACAACTGACGTTGTATACGTTGTATTGAAGAAGTGACTTGTACACGTTGTATAAAGATAACAGATTCCCATTCCATTCGGCAGGAACTCCTGTCAATCCGAGGCAACCATCAAAGGAAAATTTCAAGCATCATCATCATGTCTCTTCAATTATTCCATTTATGAGCTAACGGAGCATTCTGTTTAGCATAGAATTCTTTCCGCACATTGAGGGCTAATGTTTTGGCTTCCATATATTTTGGGTGAAAGAAACCTCAGAAAAGATTCTCTTAGATGTATCGTAGAGAGAGAGAGGTTCCACACAAACCGTGAGTTCTATTGACAGTTCTCCTTTGACTCCAGCCATGACAGCACCGTTGCTAATTGAACAAATTAAGGACAATTACACTCGCAGGCCTAATTAACCCAATCAACGTGAGATGCATATTTTAGGAACACAACAACAGCCATAGATCTGGCCTGGTCACCTGAGAATGCATTCTTTGACATCTGTGATTCATTAAGCAGGACACCACCAACGTCATACTTATCATTCACTTTTATCATTTCAGTTTTCCTGTATAGTCTATCACCTTGGGGGCATTCTGTTTTGCACCTCTTTGTGCCCTACACAACTGATTAACAATATTCATCTCCATATTTTCAAATAAGAAAGTTAGGAGAAAACGGCACTTCAATACCCCACCCAGATACGCAAAATGCTAGCTCATGCTTTACGTGGGGAAAAAACAAAAAAAGTGTCCAAATGAACAGACACATCCTCAAAGATCACTCTTTTCTTGAAATTTGTAATTCCGCATTGAACATATAATCGCGAAAAACAGTGTGATTTGGGCTACGTGAGACTTCATGGTTTACAATAGTTTAGTTGATTGTGCTAATAATTCGTTGTATGTAAAACTGGGGTTACCACATTCTCATGTGGGCTGTGACCCCTCTTTTTTTCAACCACCTAATATCACCTTTTTAGAAATACTGCATTAGGCAACAAAATTCATAGGGTGAATTTAGTATAAGCAACCATTTTCAAAATCCTCTATTGACATATATTTATTATCAGGGTATCTTTAGTTTGAGAGTAAAAATAGAGATAAATATAATTTTCCATGAAAGATGCATGTGTAATTTTATATATAGAGTTTATCCATTAAAATTCACACCTCAATTTTATCTCCTAATGAAACATAATAGTAAATAAAAATGTCACTTTTTTCTTTGACATTTTGTATTTAAGGTGTGGTTGGTATAGGAGTACGACTGAGATGGAAAATTTTGTTAGTAATCTCTATACAGATGTTAAATTACATTGAAATTCATCTATAAAAATTTTTATCACATTTTTACTCTCATACCAAACACACTTTTAGTGAAAGATATAATAAACATATTAAAATTTTATTTACATGATCTTTACATTACATTTTTATAATTATTTAAAAAGTGAAATAGTAAAAATTGAAAATAAAAAATTAATTAAACCAAACTAAACACCATTTTAATTTTTTAACTTTTATAGATAAGTAATGATTATCAATAAAGAACCACCTGAAAAATCCTTAGACCTTGACTTGTTAATTGCTATTTTTTTTTTATTTGAAATCATTAGACCTTGACTTGTTAATTGTTAATTTTTTTTTAATTTGTAGTGTTTGTGAATCCGTACAACTTTAGTTTTTATCTTATCTTACAATTTGGAAACATTCTTTGAAAAATAAAATAAAATCAGCTCTTTTTCTTGATTTAATTTAGTTAGTCATTCATCACTATTCAATTCATAATTACACATGAAATTGCAGGGTCTTATCCGTGGATCATCAACAATAAAACTGATATTAGAAGAAACTCGAGGGGTGTGGTTGAGTGGAAGGGATTCATTCACCTTTAACCAAATGTCAGGGATTTGATTTCTAGCTTTGGGTATGGTGAAATTTTAAATCTCCGGACCAGCTGTCCCGCCCATCGAGGTGCCTACAAGCTAACGCGGGGATTAGTCACTGTGATTGACGATAGATACTCCTGGTCATGCACCAAAAAAAAAAAAAACTGATATTAGGAGCATAGCAAACATATTCTATATGGAGTTGCTTCCCATTCCATAACCCCTTCAAGTGTCTGCTGACTGCTGGCATGGAGTGAGAAACCTGAACTCCTGAAACCATAGTGTCCTGAGAAACATTACAGTCATCAATTCATCCGTGATTCCATAACTTAATGAAGTAGAAATTGAGTAATGATAGTATGACAACAAAATACAGCAACACTCTTACACTTTTCATTTTGTCACCATTAGATATGATAAGTAAGTAGTGACTACCATTATATTCAATAATAATAAAGTGGGAAGTGTAAGAATATTATTATATATTTTTGTCAACCTATTTTTTTCGTAGAAATTATATGATCAAAATTGTTTCGCTTTTATACAGGTTCCATCATATTGCCGATATATTCATGACGTACGGAGCTAAGTTGCCGGTTCGCACTTTCTTTATCAGTATCTACAATAAATTGTAAAGTCACTTGGCCATTGTGAAGTCAACAGTCACTTTCTGTCACCAAATTAAAGATGGCCCAGTTCTAGGTTTTAGTTTCCTCACAATTAATTACCTTGGTCTTGCACAGACGACTTTGAAGTTTAAAGATGCCGGTCCAAATTGCTTGTCGCGTTTTATTTATGAATCGGATATAGTCCTCCTAATCAAAATTGAAAGGAAGTTCAAGTCATGGCGGTCGACTCATCCTTGGGTGGAAGCTAGAGGGGATATCTAAAGTGAAGGAAATGATAAAAATTTGTTTACGGAATCTTTTCATAAATTTTAATTGCAAGAAATATCATAAAACCTACACTATATTTTTTATAATTATTAAAAAGTCTTGCAATAAGGAATGCAAGTTTAAAAATAAATAAATAAATAAACACCATTTCAGTTTTTCAACTCTTGAAGATAAATAGTGATTTTTACAATAAAAAAAATTTGTTTATATATCCTAAAATCATCAGACCTTGACTTGTTAATTGTCATTAATTAAAGGTTGTATCCGTGGATCATCAATACTAGAAAAAAGATATCAGGAGCATAATAAACCGATCCTATATGCAGTAACTTTTTATTCCATATAGCCTCTTCAAATGTCCGCTTGCATGGAGTGAGAAACCTGAACTCCAGAAGCATAGTATGGTTATTATAGTATTCTGGTTAGTTTCCAGTTTCATCTATTGCAATAATCAATTCATATTCATTGATTCCTAATCTTAATGTAGTCGAAATTATACACGATCAAATTGGTTCTGCTTTTTCCATCATATTGTCCATGCATGCATTCAGTGAGGAGCTAAGTTGCCAATTCTGAAAACTTTCTTTCTCAGTGTTATCCACAGATAATTGCTAAGACTTAGCTACCGTTAATTCAATAGTCACCTTCTGGCTTCTGTCCCCAAAGATGCTCCCAAGTTCCAAGTTTTAGTTTCCACACTAAAAGCTAATTAAGTGGCTTTTGTCTTGTAAAGTACAGATGACTTTGAAATCAAAAGATGCTAGTCCAAATTATTGCCTTGTTTTATTCATCAATAGGAGAGGGATATATATATATATATGTAATTATCTATGTGCAAGTAGAATGATCAACGAAACATACATAAGTAGAAAGATCATGTTTACCTACACTTGCGTGCTTTGTGCGCAAGTGGAATGGTCATACAGCCTAGACATTGAAAGGAAGTGCGCAAGCGATGATGGTGGTTGTATTGTATAACTCATCCCTGCCAGAGGGGATATATAATTTCACCGGGATAGGGGACATGCGCAAGTAGAAACTATTATTTTTTATTGATACTAATTTTCTTGCCATGAGAGCTCTTTCGAAGAGGTAAAGGACTAGTATACATTTTTTTTCACTACAATTATTGTTATGTTAATTTTTTTATTCATTTTTCCTTACTTTTTACATTTTATAATTTCTTAAAACTAATCTCACCAATATTGTTGTAAGTGAGACTTCATGGTTTACAATAGTTTAGTTGATTATGCTAATAATTCGTTGTATGTGAAACTGGGGTTTCCACTTTCTCCTGTGAGTTGTGAACCCTCTTTTTTCCAATCACCTAATATCACCTTTTTAGAAATAATGCACTAGGTAACAAAATTCACAGGGTGAATTTAGTGCAAGCAAACATTTTCAAAACCTTGGATTGATACATTTTTATTACCAAGGTTATCTTTAATTTGAGAGCAAAAATAGAAGTAAATTTTTCATGAAAGATGCATGTGTAATTTTACATATATAGTTCATTTATTAAAATACACACCTCAATTTTATATCTTGATCAAACATATATTTAATAATAATTAAAAATGTCACATTTTTATTTGACATTTTGTATTTAAGGTGTAGTTGGTATAGAAGTAAGACAGAGGTAGAAAATTTTTTGAGTTATCTCTATACATATGTAAAATTGCAGTGAAACTTATCTATAAAATTTTTTATCATATTTTTACTCTCATACCAGATACACTTTTAGTAAAAAGATATAATAAAATATTAAAATTTTATTTACATAATCTTTACATTACATTTTTATAATTACTTAAAAAAGTCACGCAATAAAAAGTGAAAATAAAAAATTAAACCAAACTAAACACCATTTTAACTTTTGAACTTTTATAGATAAATAATGATTATCAATAAAGAATTATTGACCACCTGAAATCGTTAGACCTTGACTTGTTAATTGTTATTTTTTTTAATTTATAGTGTTTGTGAATCCGTACAGCATATCTTACAATTTGGGACCTTTTATAAAAAATAAAATAAAATTAGCTCTTTTTCTTGATTTAATTTCTTTAGTCATTCATCACTATTCAATTCATAATTACACAGGAAATTGCAGCCTTTTATCCGTGGATCATCAACACCAAAACAGATATTAGCAGCATAGCAAACAGATTCTATATGGAGTTGCTTCCCATTCCATAACCCCTTCAAATGTCTGCTAACTGCTGGCATGGAGTGAGAAACCTGAACTCCTGAAACCATAGTATCCTGAGAAACATTACAGTCATCAATTCATCCTTGATTCCATAACCTAATGAAGTAGAAAATGAGTAATGATATGTTGATAATAAAATACAATAAGATTCTCATACATCTTATTTTGTCATCATTAAATGTAATAAGTAAGTGGTGACCATAGTTATATTTAATAATAATAAAATGGGAAGTGTAAGGAAGTTTCAATATTTTCTTGTCAACCTTTTTACTTCGTAGAAATTATATGATCAAAATTGTTTTGCATTTATACAGGTTCCATCATATCGTCAATACATTCATGACGCACGGAGCTAAGTTGTCCATTCGCACTTTCTGATTGCCACCCCCAAATGGCTATTGCCACTCCTATTTATGGTGATTGTTAGTTGATTTCTCTTTAATACCCTTCTTATACTTAATCAAAATAATGGATAATAATTATTCTATGTTTATAATAATTTTATCTTAATTTGTTAAAGAAAATTACTGCATGTGCGAAAAAGCCTTTTACGAAAATTAATGAACATACGTGGCGATTTTTAATTTTGACTCTTCTACAAACCTCCTCTCCTATGCTAATCAATTACTCACTGCACGAATTATTCATTTTTCGTACTGTAAAATAAGTGATAAAAAACAAGGGCACATAATTTTTAAAATATTTCTAACGTAAGTTTTCGTTCTCTTTTAGCATCATATTGTAACCACTATAAGTAGTTACAATTAAATTATTTCACACAACTCTTTGTAATCATGTATCAAATTATTTTTCTAAAATTGTTCTTCAACACAATAATGCATAAAGAGATTAACAGTGAATTCATAAAAGTATTAATAAGTGAAAATAAATAATAAAAAATATTACAAATCATAATTACAGAAAATAAAAAAGAAATAAAGTAATAAAAATTAATTGGTCAATAATGATAAATTTTGTAATGCTTTGTTTCTATAATATTTATTTAATCACATTGACAGTAGATGATAAAAGATTGTATATGTATATTGTATATTATAATTTTTTTGAGTTTGTATATATTCATCTTTACTTAATATTTTTCAAAAAATAGTAATTATTATAATATTTAGATAATTTTTGTATAAAAAATTTTTAAACGGACAAGTCAATATTTAGAGCTAAATAATAATATCAAAGATATTAATTATCTTTACTTTCACTCTTTTAGTAGCCATTAAAAAAAAATTTTGAAAAATGTCCATCACATTTTTTACGGTATATATTAAATAACTTTCAAAAAAAATTATTATAATAATTATGAACTAGTGACAATAATAAATTAAGATAAAATTATTGTGAACACAGAATAATTATTGTCCGTTATTTTGATTAAGTATAAGAAGGGTATTAAAGAGAAATCAACTAATAACCACCATAAATAGGAGTGGCAATAGATATTTAAGAGTCCCGCACTTTCTTTATCACTTGGCCATTGTGAAGTCAACAGTCACTTCTGTCACCAAATTAAAGATGGGCCAGTTCTAGGTTTTAGTTTCCTCACAATTAATTACCTTAGTCTTGTACAGGCGACGGTCCAAACTGCCTATCACGTTTTATTTATGAATTGCATATAGTCCTCCTAATCAAAATTGAAAGGAAGCCCAAGTCCAAGTCCTCCTAATTTATGAATTGTGTTTTATTGTCTATCTAGTAGTGCATAGTATACATTTTTTTTTTGTTACAATTGATATGTTAAAAATTTTAATTTTCTAATTCTTATTTTTCACTTTTTAATTTGTATATTTCTGTCACTTTTTCTCTTATAGTTTAAATTTTTTATATATTTTTAAAACGGTTGTCAGAATATATTCATTTTCAATAAATTTGAAAATGCATACTTGATTCGATATATATTAATCTCAATTTGATACTCAAAAGATATACACATCAGATTAGTTCATAAAAAATTCTTTACGTAAATTTAGCCCTTTTATGGTATAAAATAACTATCAATTTAGGGACCAAATTGGTGTTTGAATATATATTAAAGTACTAAATTGTTATTCATTGTCTATGCCAAAAGGAAAATTGTTATTCATTTTAAAAATTAAGTGACCAAATTAATGTCTGCAATCTTCAAAGGGCTCATTGATATCTTAAAACTCTTCAAACGACCTTGATTTTGTAGTTACTCATAAAGCATCTATTAAATATTAGTATCACTTTTCATAGTTTAAAGTTCTCATCTATTCTCTATCGAAAAAAAAAGAGAGAGCAAAGTTATTATCTATTCTTTTAATTGTAATTATTCAGTTTCTAACGATAAAGTTATTTAAATAGTGCTATAATTTTACTCAACTATTTAAATCTCTAAGTTCTTTTATTTAACCAAAAAAAAATCTCTAAGTTCTTTATCCTGATTATTGTAATAATAACACAATATGTGTTCAAATGGCGTAAATATATTTATAATGTTCATAAAATATAGGCTGTTTGGGTCTGAATCCACACAAAAAAAAAAAAAACCTTGCTTTTGGTCCATTTTTTTCTAGCATATTGTTTTTGATCATTTTCATTATAAATTTTAGTTCCTATATATTTTAGAATATATTTTTACTGCTTAAATAAAAAAAATAAAAGATTTTTTTTTCAATCATGTTATAAATTTAGAAAACCTTCTCTTGGTTCATATAAATACCATTGTTTAACCAGGTTAAGCTAACAACAAAGTTAAAAACAGAACGTTGTGAAAAGAGAGAAATCAAAAGTCAAGAAAAATTTTATAGGATATATATATATATAACGTAACATCGTAATTAAGAGGAAAATGTTCTCATTAAAAATAATTATAAAAATATAATTTAAATATTTATAATATAATTTTTAATCTCATAAAAGTCAACTCATAATGCTAAGATAAATATAATGACTTTTTAATACTTGGACTTGGTCAATATTTATAGAGTCTAAAACCTTTGCAAAATGCAAGCTAAGGTAGAGAATTACTAGATGTGGCCATATATTTTTAGTTGAAAAGGGAAGGAAGAACTAAAATGCATGTGGAGTTACTGTGCATTACACAGTAACTTCACATGATAGCACCGAAATCAACAGGAGTTATTATGCATGGATTGCACAATGATTCCTAAATCTCTATAAATAAAAGGAGTAAATCCATCCAGAGTTGAAAAGCATTTCTTCAACTGTTTTAGAAAGAAGCAGTATTAGCTTATTGTAGTGAGAGAAAATTAGATAACATGTGTAAAAAAATTCTAAGAGTGTAATGTGGGTATACACTAGGAGTTTTGGATATATTCTCTAGTTCTCTGTAATACTACAAATTGTAGTAGAAGAAAGTTTCACTAAGCATATATTATATTGTAACTATTCTTTAAATATAATGGAATGTTTTTCAGAGTTTAACCCATGGTTTTTTTCTCTCAAAATTATAGGAGGATTTTCAAGTTAAAATTTAGTGTGTAGTTCTTTTAATTTATTTTTGTTGGTGTGAATAATGACAAGTGGGTTACACTGTGAAATACTATTCATATCACTATTCATATGTTTTATTTTATTCATTACTCTTCATAAATTTTAGTGCACTTCCGCTTACATCCATAAAGTTTTTATTATATCTGGGGTGTATCCAACTTTGATATTCCCTAACATGGATTATTTAGTTTGGATGAAGTGAACATTTAAACCAAACATTTTCTTTAAAATGTGTCTATAGAAGAACTTCCTTAAAGTATAAGAAACAGATTAAAATATTTGAGTTAATGCTCATTTTAGTCTCTCATTTTATACTTGTGAGTCATTTTAGTCCTTAACTTTTAAAATGAATGAAATTATACATTCCAAAATGTGAGTCAAATTAGTCTCTCAATCCACTATTATTTAATATTCTATCAATTAATGATGATAGGTAATATTAAGTGATATCTTGACATACTATATATCATTTGAAATAGAATAAGGTTTAAAATGACTTATTTTAATGTCTAAAATTACACAAAATGAGTTATTTAAATATTCATTCTAAGTCATCAAATGACTTATTTTGTGCAAGTTTAAATACTAAAATAAGTTATTTTAAACTTTATTTTACTTCAAATGGCACGTGATATGATAAGGTATTACTTAACATTGCATGTCTTCATTTAATTGATAAAATATTAGATAAAAGTGGAAAAAGGAACTAACTTGACTATCACATTTGGTAATGTCAGGGACTAGTTTGACTCATTTTAAAAGTCGGGGATTAAAATGACTTATGAGTCAAAAGTCAAAGATTAAAATGAGCATTAACTCAAAATATTTGCTATATTATTTAAAACATTAATATTGATAGATATTTAATTTAAACAAATTGTGTAATACACGAATAAGATAACAAAAATATTATGAATTTATCATTTTAATACACCTATAGTGTAAAATATGTATTAACTAAAGATAATACCCATGCAAAGCATGGGTTCAATTATAAATTTTTTAATTATTTTTTATTATGATATTTTTTTAAGAAAATTATGATAATAATTGAAAATTAAATATAATACAACAGTAGAGTCTTTTAAATTATTCTATGCAATATCACTTATGGAGTTCATGAAAAACTTCATTATTGAATATTTTTAGCATAATTATGTATTTCTAATGTAATGATATAAATTAAACAAAAGTTATACATCTAATCATCAATATATAATAATATTCTCTATTCTCAAGTATAATTTAATAGTCGATAGTCAAATAGTCAATATATCATGTTGTGTAAATTTTATGTGACACAACTAAACATGTATAATTAATCACAATAGAAAAAAACACACATAATTTTTTTGTACCTTTGGTTAATAATTTTTAACTCAATTTTATAATTTGACAATTATTCTTTTAATTTTTTCACTAAACCCACACATAACTCGTATGTAAGTCATTTAATCTCAATACATTCAAATTTTGATAATTATAAATAAATAATGTATCTTAATATAAAATTTCATGCATTTTATTTACATAAGAAACATAATTTAACTTTCAAAATAAAATGATAAAATATTAAAGTAATTTAGTTTTTTGAATTTTATATTATTTTATTTATATAAAAGAACCAATATAATTTTTTAACTTTAATTACTAAGTTTTCTCGATAATATATCTTAATTTTTCCTCCATTTATTTTTGATCAATTAATACTCATAAAATGTTGAAGTAATGTATTCGATAATTACAATTTGACTTCTAGTAATTTTATATTAGATTTAAAACACCTGTATGAGGTGAGCGGCAATGGCATAAAATAATACATTATGAATTTCATATGGCTTAAGCTCAACAAAGGTGGTAGATAAATAGTATTTTTCAAAAAATATTTTCCTTCCAATATTAGTGAATTAATTTTCACTATTTAATACAGAGTTTAACTTCATGACAATTCTCTTTTAGATCATCTAAAATAATAATGATATTATTGAATATGTGACCATTATTAAGTAAAGTCAAAATGTTTAAATTTGGGAAATAAATTTCATCCAACCTTTTTAAGATCAATTTGAGAAAGTTTCTTCATTCAAAAAATTAAAGATCCTTTTAAGACACCATAACAATATAAAACTTAAAGGAATAGTAGATCATGATCTCCAAGATTGTGAAAAGAAAGATATTGAGAAAGTACCTAGTTAATATGTGTGAAAAATAGAGCTTTAGAAATTGTAAGTCCAAGTAAGGCCAAAAAAAACTTATGATATTGTTGTTTGACACAATCCTCTTCCTATAAGCATTAATTCGATCAATGAAAATATATTCTATTTTAAAGTATTAACCACTTTAGGCATGCATAGATTAAAAAAAATTCCATTTATACTTAAAAATACAAGCAAGATACAATTACCTAATTTGAAAGTTACACTATATGTGCCAGCTCAACATTTATGTTAAAGAACATGGAAAAGAGAAGAATTTGAGATGGCTAACAACTGTTAACCCCAAAATAAATTAAAACCAAAAAATGTCTAACCAGCGTATAAAGTCTAATAAAAAACCAATTGAAAAGATAGAAACTCAGACACACACACACACACACACACACACACACACACACACACACACACACACACACACACACACACACACACACACACACACACACACACACACACACACACACACACACACACACACACACACAGCACCTTAAAAATAATCTTAAACTCAAAACATGACAAATGGGTGGGAAGCAATTTTCTTAATTCTCAAAACATTCTTGGTCACGACTTTTTGCACTGATGCCCCTTAGATTCTAAGCATCAAAACAAACGAATGATCAATAGGTTAATATTGCATTGATCCTACTCTGCTTATTTGTGTATCTAGTTAGAGCACCTTTTTTTTTGTGCTATAACAACAATCATTGAAAGCAAATAAAATTGTACTTTAAATTTGATCATTATGAGTAGTTTCATTTATTGCATTTCAGTTTTAAAATTAATAAATTATTGTAAGTCATAAATTATAGACCTCAAAATATATTATAATAATTGAAGTTATGTGAATGCTTTTAATTTTCAAAAATGACTAAAAAGTCTCATTTAATTTTGACATAAAAAAATATTCTGAAGGAAAAGTTAGTAAAAAAAAAAAGTTGTTGGTCTACATGATTGCTATTTATGGTTAAGTCGAAAATTGTAATGACTAATAATTTTTTGGCTTGAAGAAAAATAATATAAATTAATAAGTTAAGTATTATCATGACACATTTAATTGTAAAATTATTTAATAATTTTATAAAATAAAAGGTTTAGTACAAACATTCGCTTGCTAGCTTTTGTGTACTAATTGCATAATAGAGTCTATTTTATACACACATATATTATTTAAATAAAATAAATAAAAGTATTATTTGTTAAGCAAAAGAAGGTTAAAGGTTAAAACAAAATATAACTATACAGTGATTGTTTAAATATACCTGAGTTAACCTCTATCCTTCTTAATTTTTCAGTTCATTGCATTGATAATTCAGCTTGTGTGAAATATACAGAAGTTTTAAATAATCTAATTAAGGAAGTTTCAGAAAAAATAAAATAATGTTGACAAATAACAGATAATTCATACCACAAAGATATTAGCAAAAACTTAAAAAATGACCCCAAAAATGCTGGAACTCATGTGTTTTAGAAATTTTTAACAAAAGCATGGTTTATTAGTATTTTTCTATTATTATTAGCATAAAAATGTATTAAAATGTCATACATAAAAGCATACCAATAAATAATAAACATTTAAATTTTTTGACATTAATAGTGTGGTATCACATGAAATAAAAAATATTATTATGCATAAAAGAGTCAACTCTTAGATATTTTTAAGAACAATTTTGAGCATACTATTGTTTTACGTAAACATTTTTAAGCATAATTTTTTCAATTCATTTATTTTAATTTGGTAATTATAAATAGAGTATAATATATGTAATTTCAATTCTTTTATAGATTAAGTTAATTTAAAATCTGAAATCTATTTTTCCTATTGTGTCACTAGATGTCATTTGTTCACAGAATACAAATCTCAAAAAATAAAAATAAAAATGTCAAAGTCTATAATTTTAAACAAATACTCGACTGTAAAATTCTAATATCAGTATTCTTCTCAATGTTATACATAAAATGGTGTTATTGAAAGTAATAATGAATTTTATACATAATCTCATTAATTTTTGGAATTAAATTAGTTTAAATTATGAGCATTCATTTCAATATTACATTATTGCTAACTTTATTTGGACGTTGTAATTTGCAATAGAATAGAATTTTATATGTAGTCTCAATTCTTTCATAAATTAAAAGTATCAAAAACCGAAGATATAATTTAATTTTAATTTCATTGTATAAACATTTGATTTAAGTTATAGCTTCTACAAATATTAATATAAAATAAAATTTTAACTACTAAGACTTTTCCGAAAACTATTTTTACGTATATTAAAATCAAATTCAAAATAATTTTTATACTATAATAATGTTTTATTCGTCTATTTACATATACTTTTTTTTAAAAAAAAATTGGTTTAACGAAATTATTTGTTAGCTAAATAAGTTTTGTCAAACTTTTTAATTTTATTTTTAAAGTGTTGAGAGATTTCAGTTGTAATTGAACCTGCCTATTATGATGATTAATGAGTTAATCAATTATGATGATCAATATATACTTAGAAAAAAAGAGAGGATGTTTTAGTACTGTTGAATCAACCTGCATCTTTCTTTATTTCTTCCGTTGTAGAAGTTATTGCCTTAATATTTCAGCTTGTGTATAGAGAGTATACAGTGTAGTACTCACAATTTCCAAAAAAATATAATTAAGGATGTTTTATTAAACAAAGGATTGATTTTAACATATATATAGTAGATAAGGATTGATTTTAACATATATATAGTATGTACAGCTCTTCATCAGCGTGGAAACTCCTCCAGCTTCCGTTATCTTGATTTATCGTTAAATTATGATCTAGTCATTGCTAATCTCAGTTGGATTCCCCATCTCTTCTTGCGACATCTCAGCCTTAATGGTATTGATCTTCATAAGGAAACGGATTGGCTTCAGTTAGTGACCATGCTTCCTTCACTTTCAGGATTATAAACTTCAAAACATCTATGCATCTCGTCAGTATGCTAATTTTACTTCACTTGATGTTGTGGATCTCGATGACAATGGTTTTACATCTGAGTTACCTAGTTGGATATTCAATCTTAGTTGTGGCATCTCTGTTATTGATCTCGCCAACAATCACATACATGGCCAACTACCTAAAACATTGCTAAACCTCCGCAGCATTAAATAATTGACTTTGTATAGAAATAATCTGGACAGGCCCATTATGGATTGGTTAAGCCAACTTGAACAATTGCAACAACTTGATCTTGATTATAATTCATTTTCCGGTCCAATTCCCACAAGTTTGGGAAATCTATCGGCCTTGACTGAATTTGATATCTTTTCAAATAATTTGAATGGAAATCTTCCGTGTTGTCTAGGGAAACTCTTTTAACTTGGAGGTCTTTGACGTTGCTGAAAATTTCTTGATAGGAAATATCTCTCAAAATTTTTTTCACTCTCTTACAAATTTGAAGTATTTAAGCTTAGGTTCACCAGCCTTGATCTTTGACTTTTATCAGAAATGGATCCCTCCCTTTCAACTTCAAGTTATTGTGTTTGAATTTGTGGTTCTCAAACTTCCTTGATAGCTATATACGCAAAGCTCTCTCACTGCTCTAATCATTTTGCACTCAAGAGTTTCATTTGAACCTCTTGACGAGTTTTGGAAGTTTGCTTCTTAACTTGAATATATTGCTTTATATAACAACTCGATCAATGTTGACATGTCAAATGTGTTGCTAAACTCCAAAACTCTAAGGTCGAGCAACAATAATTTGAGAGGTGGTGTGCCCCGAGTATCACCAAATGTCACTATTTTGAATCTAAGTGGCAACTCGTTATCTGGATCTATTTCTCCTCTCTTATGTCACAAGGTGAAAGAGAAAAACAATTTATAGGTCTTGAGCATTGGTGGTAATAATTTATTAGGAGAAATTCCAAATTGTTAGATGAATTGGAAATCGTTGCTTTATGTTAGCTTGTGGGGGAATAACCTAACAGGAAAAATTCCTCACTCAATGAGCTCTTTATCTAATCTAATTTTATTGGACCTAGTTGGAAATAAATTATTCAAAGAAGTACCTCTCTCCCTATGAAATTGCAAAAAATTGTGGATCCTTAATATGGCTTTAAATATGTTTTTGGGAGCTTCACCGAGCTGGATGGGCCCTACTTTAAAAGATCTCCAATTGAGATCCAATGAATTTAGCAGTAGTATCTCCATCGAAATATGCCAACTTCATTCTATCAAGATATTGGATTTTATAAATAATAGATTAAGGGGACCAATACCCAATTATTTTCACAATTTGACAAACATGATTTTCTCAATATGCTTCATTTGATTGGTTCTTCTTTGTTTGCATTCCTAATGGAGGGAGAAAATATTTTCAAATTAATATTGATGTTATGTTGGTTACAAAAGGAAATAACTTACCACATTCAAAGTTGATATATGCTATTGACCTTTCAAATAATAGTTTGTCAGGAATAGTATCATTAGAGTCAATGACAAATCCAGAAAATTTAACTACTAGGGACAAGACATATAATGGGAGCAAACTTAATCATATAGTGGGGGCAAAATATATATTTATTAATATTCTCTAAAAAAATGTAAAATTTCATTAGGGGCATGTGCCCCCATTGCCCCCAACATAAATCCGTCCCTAATTAGAGTTATTTGTACTCATTGGATTGCAATCTTTAAATATGTTCCACAATCGTTTACATGGTATTTGAAAACCTTTAATGAGATAGAATTAAATTAAATTCCATCAAGAATTGAATTGAATTCTTATGTTTGGAATAAATCAGTAAATTAAAGAATTGAATTCAATTCCTTGATTTGGAACGAGTTTAAAAATGAATTAATTTAATTATTTGTACTATTTTATCCTTTATTAATAGGTTAGAAACAAAACATTATATTTAAGTAAGATCATTTTTGTATTTTCATTTATTGGAATTTAATTTTTACACCAAATCACACCCCTTTGGGTCTGATTTCAATTCCTTAGTTTTGTTATATTTCAATTCCTAGAGTTGGGTATATGGACCGCGGTCTGCGGACCAACCCATTTAGCTCACAACCCGCATGAAAATGGATCAAAAATTTTTTAACCCGCCAACCTGCGGACTTGTTTTATCCGCTCCGTCAAGTCCGCGAGCTAAACGGGCCTGGCTCGCGGGGTCCGTGGACTAGCCCACTTAACCCGCATACTATAGACACAAAGACTAAGGTCCAAGTCCAGCCTCTAGTCCACAAATTATTTTGCTACTAGGCCACAAATAAAAACACCCTACTTGAAGCCCACTACCTAAGCCCACTAACTTAACCCATTTGGCCGCTTGTGTACCTGCAGTGCTGTGACGCTGTAGGTCTCGCTCACTCTCCTGTTCCTGTACCAACTTAACACATGTTAATATGAGTCATAATTCATAAACAAAGAAAGACTAGAGTCTGAAAAGATACAAACCCAAAGAAAAGAAACTAGGGTTCTCTACTCCTCTATTGAAGCAAAGCGGCGCCACCCATCTCTTAGGCTTAGGCGCAGGCGCTCACTCGCTCAGCCACCGCCACTGCCACTCACGGCCTCACAGGCAGCCGCGCTCTAGTCGTTCACGAGAACCGCGCCTCTGCTCGCGATTCGTGTCAGTCGTTCCTGTGCTCGCCGGTCATCGCTGTTCCTCTTCTCGCAGCTGTTGGTTGCTTCATTCCTTTGGTCGCCGCTCGCTGTCGTTCGCTCTTAGCTAGCCATCGGTTGCTCTCAGCTCGCCGCCGGTCGCATCTCTGCCTCTGCTTCTGCCTCTGCCTACCACTTCCAGCCACCAAGTATGCTCATTTTTATTAAAATGCCTCTGCCTTTGCTCGGGATTGGTTGTTCAAAATTTTTATTGACATTGTTACCACGATTGGTTTTGAGGTATATGAAATTTTTTCTGCTGTCAGTAACTGAAATGGGACAATGCTATTTGGTATAAGAAGACATTGGAAAAACAATGGGCACGATTCAGTCTGGTTTATTTCAATTTCATTATCACGGTTTGGTCCCTTGCTTCGGTAAGTGGGAATAGTTTTATGTTTAAAATATTGACAGTTTGAACACTTAAAAAGAGGGTCTTGAAACAGACTTTTAATATTGTTATTTTTTTAAAATTTAAATTGAATTTTGTCAAAAAAATGTGTATATATATTTTGTAAGGTAAAATATATAGTATAAATATAATTATATAAATATATAATATAGAGTATTAAAAAAAGTAAAAAAAAATATGAAAAGGAAAAAAAACTGGTCCGTGAATTGGTGTGCGGTCTTCTTATTGGGCCAAAAATGCGGATCGGTCCACGGATTTGCAGGTTTACGTGGATCGGGCCTGGACTAGGCAAAAGGCCAATCCGTTTATAACGCGGACCGGTCCGGTCTAGCCCGTTTAAAATTGGTCCGTTGCGGACTGAGCCAAAAGGACCGGGCCGGTCCATTTACCCAACTCTATCAATTCCTACGGGAATTGAATTCATTCATTTAAGTTACTTTCAAAATATAAAATTCAATTTAATTTCTCGATAGAATTAAGTTCTAGGGATTTTCTTAGTTAAGTTGCTTCCAAATCAAGAGATTGGTAATTTGAAATAGTTGGAATCTCTTAATCTCTCATGCAACAAACTTTTAGGACGAATTCACTAGTTCATGTCTAGTTTGACTTTTCTTAAGGTTTTGAACCTCTCTTTCAACAATTTTATGGGTCAAATCCATTAGGGACTACTTTCAAGATGAATTTGCCGGTTCATGTCTAGTTGACTTTTCTTGAAGTTTTGAACCCCTCTTTCAACAATTTCATGGGTCAAATCCTATCAAGGACCCAACTTTAAGGTTTTACAAACCTTAGTTACATGAGAAATCCTGCACTTTGTGGACCCAAAGGATTGAACATATGGTGAAAAACCACACTATACAAAACAGATGAGAGATGATAAAGATGATGAATATGAAGTACATTCATGGTTTTATACGGGCTTGAAAATTGGATTTGCCAGAGACTTCTAGGGACTATTGGCTGTCATTTTATTCAACAAGAGATGCAGATATGCTTATTTCAAATTTCTTGGATGACTACATGACATGGTGTTGCAGAAGATGGATTTCATTAACTGGAGTTTCAAAGGCTGCTGCAATGGTAACTAGTAAGCAAAGAAATCAATTTTTGTGGAGCATTTTGTTGGGTATTTCTTTTCTTAATATTATTCTCATTTATGCTCTATGCACGCCAAAATTTTGTTTCCGTGCTTCCTTACCATAACTAGCCAGTATTGACTTAGATTGTCAAAATTTAAGATATTACAAACATACCAAGATTATATTGCAATAATATACAATATTTGTTAATGCGTGTGGTAACGTTGCAAGTTAAAAAATTGTGATAAAAATATGAAGTATTTATTATTTTATAAAGTCATACAAAAGTAAACAATCATTTCTAATATAAATAATTTAAAATAAATAATGAATATTATTTTTATTTCTTAAAATATATTCTTATAACAAAACTTAACCAGATTCCAAAATAAGTTACGTGTCAAAATTTGGGACCTATTTCCAAGCCATTAGATTGGGGTATGGATGGGTACATGATTTACATAACTTGCTGTGTCTATTTCTGCAACCTTAACAAAGGATCTGAACAAAGTACAAAAGGCGCAGAATTCCCTCCATCTTCTGAACTCAGCTGCACAAGTTTTCTCAAAAAAGTGAGGGTGGCATCAACAGTCACCCCTCCAATTATACCAACAGTACTCCCCTGAGTGACCAAAGGGGTAGCAGATTCAGCCCTTCCTGAAGCAAGGTTTGAGGCATGAAGCTTCTTGCCT
This sequence comes from Dalbergia cultrata, assembly GCA_031216105.1. NCBI lineage: Eukaryota > Viridiplantae > Streptophyta > Magnoliopsida > Fabales > Fabaceae > Dalbergia > Dalbergia cultrata. The sequence continues at coordinate 8,476,313 of CM062346.1, forward strand.
TGAGAAAATCTCCCACTTTCGTTTGCATTCAAGATAATCGAAGATGGGGGTGTGGCCTGAACTTGGCATAAGCGTGCCCTGCACAGGTTTCCTATTGACTGGGATGGGTAACTCAAGTTCAGGGTGTGGAAAGGCATTGTCAAGATGACATGGAACATATCCAATGTAAGACACAACACGACCAAATGATAGATTTGGGAGCTGAAGTTGGCAACTGCTACCTTTGCGTAAGAACCAACCAAAAAGGTAAAGCCCCAGAACCCTGTTGGGGTTCCAGAACGGGAGAGAGAAACTCAATGAACAAATAAGACAGTCTAACATATCTCTCATAAATCACAGTGATCCTTTTCTCCCTTTGGTCTTCAGCATGTGACTCATCTGGTACTAAACTCATTTGGATTGATCCAAATTACTCAAAATTTATAATGAGATTAAATTATTATTCATAAGCTCCTTAAAAATATATAACACTAACGAAAATAAGTCTAAATGCAAATGTAAGTAAATAAATAAAAGTAGAAAATATTTAAAATTAAAATAAGTTGTATCATATAGAATTAAATAATCAAATTTGTACACAATTAACTACGCAGTTTGAATGGTAAAATAAAGAGAAAACGAAAATTGCAATCTAACATGGCCAGGCCGATAAAAGTAGAGAATATTGAGGAAGTAAAAGCGTATAATCCTCTAAAAAGTAACAAATAAGAGATAAATTCCTGAGATTATCATGAAAAAGCAATTATTGAGAAATGGACCAGAGACAGACAAGTGGGAAGCAATTATCATGAAGCCAAGACTACAAATAAAACACAAACTTATTAACATGTGTAAGTTCAAGTTCAGGTTTTCATTTTTTTTTAAGTTGTTTAGCCATAAAAAACAGTTCTGCTTCCTCTGGTGGATCTGTGCTCTGGTGAAGTTGTACTGTTTATTTACACAAGGTTTGTGAAGTATATTTGAATATGCTTTTATGCTTAGATCTTATTGAGAATATTTACAACAACATATATTAGTAGGATGACATTCTCGATCAAATACCTTGGCTTTCTGGTTTTTCACTTGTAAATTTGTAATATCGATATTACATATTTTGTTTCAAACTTCCATTACCATAAGGCATTCATTACAAGATTAAAATCATTATTCAACCAATTCCATCAAGGATATCAACCTAGGCAAATTTAAAAAGGAAAAGTGGTGGGAAGACATCACAAGGTCACAAACACAGTAAAATGCAGCTGCCTTTTTAAAGTAAATGAGCTTAATGTATTCAATAAGCCAAAGCGTCTAATATAATCTGAAACACATGGTAGTGTGTCTTTCTATCATATTAAGCTTCGAACTTAGAATGTGCAGACCATTCCACAAAATGAGCAAAAACATTCGATGGCAAAAAGGGAAAAAAAGAAAAATAGTAGTGCCGCTAATGGTAAGGGATAAAATGATACATGAATAATAGACGGCACTGGTATATTGCCTGGGCTTTTATGATGTCAAAACTCATCTCACTAGGATCCATTGCCAGCAACTTAAATTCAATGCCATCAAGTTCCCTCTTGAATCTGTCCTTGGGGCTGGCATGCACTGTTCTTTGGTCTTTTCTTGGAAAGATAAAAGATTCCTTACTAAATGAGCTTGATATCTAACCTTATTTCATTGCATTTGTATGGCAATAAGTTCTTTGAAGAAGTGCCTCTGTCACTGAAGAATAGCCAAAATCTTTCTATCCTTAATCTAGAAGAAAATAAACTTTCTGGACCAAGACCAAACTGGATTGGACAGGAGCAAAAACTCTCATTTTGAGATCCAGTAAATTTAGTGGTAATTTCCCTCAATAGATATGCCAACTAAATTCTCTCATGGTGTTGGATTTTGCAAACAATAGATTATCAGGACCAATACCCAACTGTTTACATAACATGACAACCCTGGTGTCCCATAATGCTTCAACTGATGGGTTCCACATCAAAGTAGCAAATACACCAAGGAGGTTTATTTCCCCTCTTAGGCAACTTATTAAAGGCAGTGAACTTGAATATCCAACTTTAATGCAAGCCCTTGATCTTTCAAGTAACAATTTGTCTAAAACAGTGCCTTTGGAGTGTTTAAACTCACCACATTGCAATCCTTGAATTTGTCCAGCAATCATTTAGTGGGAGTGATACCAGTAGGTAACTTGAAACGAAGAAAGCAGAGATAGAGATCCAAATGGAGATTAAGGAGAGACAGTTCTTCTATTCAACAATGGTGCGTTCTAGTGTGCATTAAGCTTTTTGAAAGGAATAGTGCAGTAAGGATGTGACAGCGCGAGATGTTGTGTCATTTGGGTTGATGTGCTTGTGAGTGTTAGTAGTCGCTAAATCACTTTATTGTGTCAAGGCCTTCTCTATAAACTGTAAAGCTTTTACTCTCTCTTTTGTGTGTCAACTATCAATCGATAATGATCGAAACACAAGGCAGTTTCTGTTGTGTTCTTCATTCCAATCATGGATTCTGAAGTAGTTCATAGTCAAGTGAATGAAAATGATGAATATCAACCCCACAATGGTGAATCACAACCAGGTAAGAATCCCATTTTCATGCAAGTCTTGATCATACTCTAAGGCCAATTTCCTTCTAATGTTGTTTTTTGTCCATAATAATTTTCTTTGTTTCTTGTTGTGGTTGGTGCATAATGTTGCAGATCATGAGAAGAAGTCTGTTCTGAAAAGGGTAAAGGCAAAGGCTAAGAAGATAAAGGATACAATCAAGAAGCATGGTCATCAAGTCCTTGATCATGGTCGTGAGAACAGCAGCAGTGAAGATCAGAATAGCCCTGTTGGTCATGACATGGATAAGGATGAAAAAATGGCTCAAGACCAACAAGTTGATGGAGCACCAGGTATGTCCATTTTTGCTAAATCATCTGCAATTACACAAGCTAAAATTAAAAGGAAAAGAAATGAGGAGAAAGCCAAAACATTTTTGCTAAAACCTACAGCTTGTTGTAGGTGCTTCTCCAACTAGTACTGAAACTAATGAAAAAATAGCCACTGAATTACAAGGCAAAACATTTGGTGAGGAAGAGAAGCCAGCAATGCATAGTAAGGTCAATTTGGAGAGACCAGCAGGCTTTGATGAAGATCCGCGCACGCAAGGAAGTAGGCCTGAGGCATACACTCCTCCTTCCAGTTATCAGACCACCAAAGCAACTGATCCAACTGGGACAGGTAAGTCTGATGATTGAACATAGTTGTAGAACTGAATCTTTCTTTTGCTGACTCTGCATTATACTTTAACTAGTATTTATCATATTTCCTGGTAGTATTTATCATATTCACTGGTTTATTTTGGCTTGAAATTCCAATATTTGTGAAAATTTCAATAAGAAACTTTTCATTCTTCTTAGAACTCTTATGCATACTTATGATAAGTTGCGTGATTTTACATATGGAGTTCGTCCATGAAAATTTCGCTCCCTATTTTTATCCTTGCTCAAACACAACCCTACAGGGAAATTTAACAAGTGGGGAAAAGAAAAATCTAGTTGGATTTTGTGTACGGATATTTTTCAGTTGATGAAAGTGACGATGCTAAAAGTGCTACACCATTATCTGAGCAAGTTGAAGGAGACACAACAGCAGTTATGGGGGAAGAACCTCATCAGGAGCCACGAGTATTAGGTGCTTCTTCAACTTCAGAAACTGATGAAAACATAGCCACTGAACCAGCCAGTGGAGAAATCTTTTGAAAGGATGAATGTCCAAGACGAGCCCCAGAACCAAAACTCCTGCCAGATTTTTGTGAAACTCAGTACCCTCCTGCTGAAAGCCAAGACCAATTTGTGCCAGAGACAGACCTCTCTAGTGCAACCAAGACACAGTACCCTCCTGCTGAAAGTTATGATCAAAACTTGTGAGAGCTGCCAAGTGCAACCCACAACAGATACCGTTCTGAAAGAAACAATGACCAATTTGTGTCAGAGATCTCCACTGCAACTGAAACTCAGTACCCTTCTGTTGAAACTCAGGAAAAGTTTGCTCCTGATACTATAACCTCAAGTGCCAATAGCAACACGAAAATCCTGAAGCAATTGAACAAACTTTCAACTCTAGCACAGCCACAGTTGAAGAACAACCACAATATGAATCAGTGGAGAAGCCATCAAACCGGAACACTTATGATGAGAAAGGTGTTGCTGATGAAGCTGTTTCTGCAGAAAATGGCTGTGGCTTCTGAGCTTCGTTACGATGAGAAAGGTGTTGCTGATGAAGCTGTTTCTGCAAAAAGTGCTGTGGCTTCTGAGCTTGGTTATGATGAGAAAGGTGATAGAGACAACAGGATGAAGACCCTTGAAGAGGAAAAAAGTGAGGATGCTTCTAACAAGTCAGGGTCCACTTTAGAATATGGAAAGAACATTGCTAACTCTCTGACAGAGAAATTAGCTCCAGTTTATGGGAAGGTTGCTGAGGTGGGAAGTGCAGTAAAGTCGAAAGTGTCTGGGGCAAGAACAAGTGATGGTGTTGGGGCAGAAACAGAAAATGTAGGCAAAGAACAAAACAAAGTGGTGTCTGTGAAGGACTATTTGGCCGAGAAGCTAAAGCCTGGTGAAGAAGACAAGGCACTTTCTGAGGTAATTTCAGAAACTTTGTGTAAGCGTAAAGAAGAGCCAAAAAAGGATTCTGAGGATGACGATAGGAATGTGACTAAGGTAGATTCTGATGCTATAAAGAAGCAAGAAATAGAGGCAGAGGAACACTTGGGCAGTGGGAATGGCAAATCAGAGAGAATGTCTGAACAGAGCAATGTGAACAGTCCAGGAAAAAGTGTGGCCGGTAAGATTAAGGGTGTTGTTGGCTCTTGGTTTGGCAAATCAGATGAGAATCAATCATCACAAGGTAAATTACTGCCTTGATGAGCCTTTTTTATTTCCTAGCAGATTTTGCTAAATGCTGTGTTATATATATAATAATATATAATTGTTATTTATCTTGAGGTTGAAATTATAATTGCAGGAGGTGAAGATTTACCAAAGAATAAGAATACTAGTGTACAAGTGGAACAAGTTGGGGCAGCTGAAGGTGAAAGAAGACTGCAGGAGTAATCCAAATACGGGAGTCTGTGTGAGACATGCTAAATTTCTTCATATATTGGTGCACAGTGGATTCATGTGGACGTTATTATATGTTTATGTGCATGTGCAGTTTAAATTATGATATTATTGTTGGTGAATATAAGATTGTATTATTAGTTAAAATGGACAAGAAAGGTGTGTTTATATTATATGACTGTATTTTTTTTTTATTTTTAGTAATACTTTAAGTAAATGTCTGATTTAGTATTATTATTCTTCTGTTTTCATTCCCATTTCATTGTCTTTATAACATTTTTTTAAGTGGTGTACAGCTTTCTCCTAGCAAAGTTTAGTGTTTTCCAGCAATGCCAAAAAGAAAAACATTACTCCGTGTCGACTTGAAAATTTCTCTGAATTTAGCCCCAACTGCTGTGAAGGTTTCATTATAGCCCAAACCCAAAAACATTTCCAAAAAAATAAAAAATGAACAACGAAACAAAATGACTAATGAAACGATGCGTTAGGAGGCATGCGAGGAAGAGCATCTTCTTCTTCTTCGTTAAACCTCTGTTTTAGGGCTTTGAAGAGTTCCCATTCTCAATTTCTTCAAAATCACCGCTCACCAACGCCATAGACAATGCGTTGCAGCTCCTCCATATGATGCCATTCTACGACACCCACAACGCTGTCCCCTCCAACGCGCTAAAATATTGTTCGACACGGTATGATATTTTGCCCCATCATATTTTTCACCTTGTTCTTCAAGTTTCTATCTGTTCCACGAAGCTGAATTTTCCGATTCGATGGGTATCATCCATCAGGTCGCGAGCACTATGAGCTTCTCGAAGCTTCCTGTGCAGAGAATCTCAGCTATAGTATTGGGTATTTCAGAGTTGCGGTTATGATGGGTTCGAATTCAAACCATGTATTCCATAACCCTTCTAGGTCCAAGGATAGTCCACAAAATTTCCCATTGCTTGAATATCTCGCGGAGATTATGTGACCAAACGTTTCATGGTGATGATGGGTTTGAATGCATTGAGGAACCTTTGAAAAAGATAGTTTCAGATGATGATTCCATTGTGGATGAAAGGCTCCATATGGATGAGGATTGGAGCAGTTTGAAAGGCTCCAATGTTAATGAGGATTCTAGCCAAAAGCAGTTCTCACTTAGGGGAGCGTTCCTAGAAGCTGTGAAGTTTGATGCCAAGAGGGTCCTTGAGATTCTTCGACAAGACAGTCCCGGCCTTGATGCTAGGTTGGTTTTAGATGAGTTGAATATAAGGCCATCTGGGCTTCTTGTGAGAGAGGTTCTCTTTGGAATCTTGAAGAGCATAAATTTTGAGAATAAGACCCGGTGTGCCAAATTGGCATACAAGTTTTTTGTGTGGTGTAATCAGCAGGAGGCTTACAGACCCACCGCGAATGCATATCATTTGGTTATGAACATATATGCTGAGTGTGAGGAGTTCAAGGCGTTGTGGAGGTTGCTTGATGAGATGATTGACAAAGGGTTTCCTGCTACTGCTCGTACCTTCAACATTTTGATTCGAACTTGTGGCGAGGCTGGCCTGGCTAAGAAATTGGTTGAGAGGTTCATAAAATCCAAGACGTTTAACTATAGGCCTTTTAAGCATTCCTACAATGCGATTCTGCATGGTCTTCTTGTTTTGAACCAATACAAGTTGATTGAGTGGGTTTATCAACAGATGCTGCTTGAGGGTTTTTCCTCCGATGTTTTAACTTATAATATTGTAATGTATGCCAAGTACAGACTTGGAAAGTTGGATCAGTTCCACATACTTCTTGATGAGATGGGTAGAAATGGAATTTCTGCAGATTTTCATACCTACAACATTTTTCTTCATGTTCTTGGTAAAGGAGACAAACCTCTTGCAGCTCTTAATCTTTTAAATCTCATGAGAGAATCAGGAATAGAGCCCACTGTGCTTCATTTCACCACGTTGATAGATGGACTCAGCAGAGCTGGGAATCTGGATGCTTGCAAATATTTTTTTGATGAAATGATGAAGAACGGGTGCATGCCTGACGTGGTTGCTTATACGGTAATGATTACTGGTTATGTGGTGGCTGGTGAGCTTGAGAAAGCACAGGCGATGTTTCATGAGATGATTTCTAGAGAACAAGTCCCAAATGTGTTTACATACAATTCCATAATTCGGGGATTATGTAATGCTAGAAAGTTCGACGAAGCATGTTCAATGCTCAAGGAAATGGAGGCCAGAGGTTGTAGTCCAAATTTCGTTGTCTATAATACATTAGTGAGTAGTTTGCGCAATGCTGGAAAGACAACTGATGCTCATGAAGTGATAAGACAGATGATGGAGAAGGGGAAGTATGCCCACTTACTTTCAAGGTTCAAAGAGTATAAGATATAGTCATATGATAGATTTTGAAATCGGATATGTTTTAACTCATGGTGCGTCTATATATGATTTGGTTAACTGAGACCAATTACCCGCTGCTTGTTCAGCTGGTCCCCAGCTTCTCATATATATTTTTTCAACACTCAGTAATTGACATGTAAACCTGTACGCCATTTTTTTTGCACAATATATAATGAGTATTGTTCATTTTTTTTTTTTTATATATATGCCTCCGTTTGCCAAAAAGTTTACTCCTCAAGACTGAGGTGCATAAATTGTTTTTATTTCTTTTATAGTGTAAAAATTATGTCCTTTTGGTAATAACTGTTATTTAAGGCTTAAATAATATAAAATCTAACTGTTAATGTAAATTAATTCTTTGGCTTTTTCTGTAATGAGTTATAGTCATAAGTGCATAAGGATTGATGATCATCTAACAGTCAATCAATTACACTAGTTATTCTCCAGCTTATATAAATGACAGTTGTCCCTTTCCCCCCTGAAAGAAAGAGTAATGCATTAGATTTTTATGGAAAATAACATCTTCCTGCATGTTTGAAAAACATTTCTTTGTCACTTGCTAAGTCAATGATGATCTACTGCTATAAAAATGTCTGTCATATAGTTTATAGCATGAATATTTGTTATAATCTTTGTCAAGTGTAGCCTTCATTTCAGGGCTTTTTTTCTTTATACACGGCCCATAGTTGTTTTAATTATTGTTTGACCCTTTTTCCTTTGACATTCGATGTGGCGTCATTTGCATTTATCTTTTATTTGTTATCGTTTTTTATAAGCTGAAATTGATGTATATCATTCATTAGTTAAGATTGAATTTATGGTTAAAATACAATCAAGGGCAAGATTATTAGGTGAGGTCAGCTACATTGACCAAACAACCCTATAGTGTTCCAAATTTATAGTTAAAATGTCCTTTAAATTTGGGGTTGTAAGACTTGTGGTTCAATGGTGCATTTCCACTAACCTGGAGCAAGCAGTAGCAACTTCAAATACTGCCAAGAGCCATATATCTGGTAATTTCTTATGTTCCTTTCCACATACATGCTTATGTTGGTTGTTTTGCTATGTGGCTTCGAAGACAGCTATTAATTTGATACCTGCTTCCAGATGAAGGTTGAATAGTGCTTCACCTCTTACAGTTAGGTTATTATTATGGTTCATTTCTTTGCTTGATATTTTGTGCTGTGTTCACACATGATAGGCATCTTCTGTCATCATGCAGCATCGCAGTGCCAAGTCCATACAACTGGGATACTATGAAATATGCAAACTTCACCATGCGCAGGTTGTCTCATTGCAGATGCCTATGGTGTTGGGCATATTGAAGTTTGTTGTGGATAACAACTCTTCTTGGCTTCAAATAACTCTTCCATGTGTGTAACTGATGGCATAAAAGATACTGAGTACATTTGTAAGTGTACTTTTGGGATTCTGTTTACCAAATTGGTACTTTGGATTGGTTAATACATAGTGCTGCTTTCATGTTGGACAACTAATTTCAGTTGCTTTTGTTGTAGGCCAATTTCCACATTCACTGTTTGTTAGAAGTTCTCTAGGTAGAAATCACAAATGTCAGATTCATGTATTTTTCCCTAGGGGTTGCTGGATAACTGTTTACTGCCTCTTCAATGGTTCAATTTCACGTGCATACAAGTTTCGGTTTAATACCTTTTCATAGGCCAAAAGGGTCATTATTATAGTTTTTCCTCTATATGGTGTTGGTTGGCTAAATCTGGAAAGAATGCAATGCAAGCTTTTTAATGCTCTATTCCATGGTTTCTTTGAAAATTTCTTGCATACATCAAAATTTAAAACCATGTATTTAGCCATATGCACAATAAAGTTGGTAGGGTCTGTAAATAAGTGAGTGTATTATGAACAAAGTTGGTAGGGTCAATTTTATTGTAGGTGTGTGGTAGGAGCTAAAGAAATAGAAGGATCACAGAAGAGAACTGAGTAATATAACCACTCCTTAGAATGATTTGCAATGAAAATCAGCTAAGGGAAGAAGAAGAAATACACAAGGAAATATGCAGTAAAGAGAGAACCAAAATTGAGACACTAAGCAGTCCCTCTCTCCAGCCTAAACCCAAATAACAGCCTACCCTCTGACAGCTCTCCTCACCATACAAATATTCCCCTTTCTCTAACTGTATCACACGATCCCACACACCTCTCTCTGCTGCCTCTGCACTCACTCACACACACCAGCCACATCAGCATTAATTAGTTAGCCCATTTACAATTCCCTTCGTGCCCCTGTATTTTTTTCTTTTATACACCTTGATACTACCTTCAGGTACTTGTTCCCTAACAATACCCCCCCCTCTTGGACAACCACCTTGTCCTCAAGGTGAAACTGTGGAAAACTCAACTTGATATCTTCAGCCAATTCCCATGAACTTTCAAAGTCAGGCATATCTTGCCATTTTATGAGTACCTCCAATTCTCCTTGGGGATTCCTCCTAACAGCCAGCACCTCAGAAGGTTGGACCCTCAATTCTCAGTCATCAGAGAGGTCAGAAGGTAGAGGTTGGCTCACCACATTCACAGCCAAACATTTCTTTAGGAGGGAAACATGAAAAACTGGATGGACTGTTGAACCTGGAGGTAGTTTTAGCTTATAAGCTACTGCCCCTATCCTCTCAATTACCTCAAATGGGCCATAATATCTTGGGCTCAGCTTCTGATTGCTACGAGTTGCCAAAGATTTCAGCCTATATGGCTGAATTTTGAGATAAACCATATCCCCAATGGAAAATTCTACCTCTCTTCTTTTCTTATCTGCCTGCAACATCATATGATTTTGAGCCTTAGCCAATTGCCATTTCAATTCATCTAAGATCTCATTCCTTTCAGCCAGCAACCTGGTTACTTCATCAACTGATGTGGTTGTCACATCACCTCTAAGAAGGGTAGGAGGGTCCCTCCCATACAGAGCCTTGAAAGGGGTCATATTGGTGGAGGAATGAAAATTGGTATTAAACCATAATTCAGCCCAGCAAAGCCATTTTGGCCACTGTTTGGGCTTAGTTCCCACAAAACACCGTAAGTAGGTCTCCAAACACCTATTCACCACTTCCGTTTGGCCGTCGGTCTGTGGGTGATATGCAGAACTATACTTAAGCTTAGTCCCAGCTTGCTTGAAAAGTTCTGACCAAAAAGAGCTCATAAAAAGTCTGTCACGATCACTAATTATAGAAATTGGAAAACCATGTAACCTTACCACCTCTTTGATGAAAATGGCAGCCACATCTTTGGCTGTATATGGGTGAGAGAGGCTTATGAAGTGGGCAAATTTGGTAAGGCGGTCCACTACCACTAGTATTGAATCTAACCCATGGTCCTTGGGTAGACCTCCTATGAAATCCATAGTCAACTCATCCCAAACTTGAGAGGGTATGGGCAGGGGCTGCAGCAGCCCTGCTAGGGAGAGATTTTGATATTTGTTTCGGTTGCACACATCACACTTCTGAACATACTGTTGTATAGAGCTCTTCATACCTTCCCACCATAAGAGACTTGATATCCTCTTGTAAGTTTTGAAGAACCCAGAGTGTCCTCCCAAAACAGTGCTGTGAAATTCTTGCAGAATTAATTGGATTCGTGGGGAATTCTTCGGAATAACTAACCTGTTTTTATAGTACAACCTGCCTCCCTTAAGTTCAAAGCCAAGCTGAGTTTCCTTCCCCGCCAGTAAAGCTTGCATAATCCCCTTAAGTTTTGCATCCTCTTGGACTTCTTCTTCCAACCCCTCCCAATCTTGGAAGGTGACTGAGGATATTGCACTGAAATAGAGCTTACGAGAGAGAGCATCTGCTGCCCTGTTTTCTTTCCCAGCTTTATACCAGATCTCGAAGTCAAAGCCCAGCAATTTAGCAATCCATTTCTGCTGGTCAGCACCCATCATTCTTTGATCAACCAAAAATTTCAGGCTCTTCTGGTCGGTGTGCACGATAAATCGCCTTCCCAGCAGGTAGTGTCGCCACTTCTGCATTGCCATCACAATAGCCATAAGTTCACGCTCGTACACCGACTTCTACTGAGCTCTATCAGTCAAAGTATGGCTCATATATGCCACTGGTTTCCCTGCTTGCATCAACACTGCACCCACTCCCTTTCCCGAGGCATCTGTCTCTATTATGAATTCTTTATCAAAATCAGGCACAACAAGTACAGGCAGAGTGGTCATTGCTTGCTTGAGTGCTTCAAATGCTAATTGAGCTTCCATTCCCCATTGGAACTTATCTTTGCGGAGCAGCTGAGTGAGCGGCCAAGCTATCTTTCCATAGCCCTTGACGAATCTTCGGTAATACCCCGTTAAGCCTAAGAATCCTCTCAGCCCTTTCAAATCCCTGGGGATTGGCCACGTAACCATAGCTTCAATTTTCCTGGGGTCTGCAGATACACCCTTTTCAGAGATAATATGACCCAAATATTCATGTTTTGATTGCTCAAAGCTGCATTTCTTGCTATTGATATAGAGGTTGTTGGCTCGCAAGCTTTCCAATACCCTCCTCAAATGGTCTTGATGCTCCTCCTTGGACTTACTGTATATTAGAATGTCATCAAAGAATACTAGAGTAAACCGCCTCAGGTAAGGGCGCAATACCTGGTTCATCAACGCTTGAAAGGTGGAAGGTGCATTAGTGAGCCCAAAGGGCATTACTAAGAACTCGTAATGCCCTTCATGAGTTCTAAAAGCCGTTTTCTCTATGTCCTGCTCTCTCATTCTTATCTGGTGGTAGCCGGATTTTAGATCCAATTTAGAAAAAACACGCCCCTCCTAACTCATCTAGCAGCTCATCAATTATGGGGATTGGGAATTTATCCAGGATCGTGAGCTTATTCAAGGCTCTGTAGTCGACGCAGAACCTCCAACCCCCATCCTTCTTCTTCACTAGGATTACAGGGCTAGAATAAGGACTAACATTGGGTCTTATAATTCCAGCATCTAACATTTCATCAATTATCTTCTTTATCTCATTTTTCTGGAAATTTGGATACCTGTATGGTCGAATATTGGGGACTGCTGCTCCTTCCTTCAAGTGAATGGCGTGATCCTGCTCTCTCTTTGGTGGGAGTTCCCTCGGGATCTGGCACAAGTCAGTAAACTCCTGAAGAATGCTTTTTATCCCCTCGGATAAGGTTTCTTCCTGCTCTTCCTGAACTCCTCCTTCCACAGCAGTGATAAAGTAACCTTCCCCTTCGTCTTTAAGTGCCTTCAGAGCCGCCCTCCAAGATGTTTCTACTCGACATAATGCGGGGTCCCCCATAATCTTCATCAGCCTCCCATTCTCCCTCCATACGATGTACAACTTCTGGAAGTTGGCGAAAATGTCTCCCAGGCTTGATACCCAATCCATTCCCAGTATTATGTCCACATCTCCTAGTTCGAGTAAGAAAAAAACTTGCTCAATCTCTACTCCTTGTATTTTCAACAGCACCTTTTCACAGATTCCACTGCTTGTAGTCTCCTGCCCAGTCCCCAACTCCACCTTGTATGTTTTCGTGGGGGTCACTGCTAGCTGCATTTGCTCAGCTTTCTCCCTCGCAATGAAACTATTAGTGGCCCCGATGTCTACAAGAACGGTTACCTCCGTCTCCTCAATCTTACCCAAAACCTTAAAGGATTTGTTAATGGTTGTTAACCCCTTAAGGCTTCGGAGAGAGAGCTGCAGCGATTTCATCCCTAGCGTGGGACTCTCTTCCTCGCACACGTCCACCTCCTCCCCCTATGTTTCCTCTTCGGACTCCTCTACTAGCACTAGCTTGTAGTTCTTCATTTTGCACATGTGATCATGACCCCCTTGCTCTCTGCATTTGAAACACAACCCCTTTCTGCTTCTCTCCTGTAGCTCTTCTTTAGTGAGCTTCCTTCCACCGACACCCCTTTGTTTTCCCAAACCCGGTTCACCCCTGGTCCAATTCGCACTTGGTTTGGGCCCTTATTCTGGCCCACCCCCTTTTCTAGCGGTCCAACGCCACTACCCTTCCATTCCCTGTTGCGCTCCTCAAGCATGAGTGCTCTGTCTTTGATTTCGGACAGATTAAAGAGGTCCAAGCTCTTTATTTCAGCTTGCAATTCGGGCTTCAGCCCATTTATAAAAATTCCCTTCAACATTTCTCTGTCAATATTCCTCATAGGCCCAGATATTTGCTCAAATAACTCCACATACTCGATCACCGAGCCCACCTGTTTGATTCTCAAAAGAGGCCCAAACGGATCCTTCATGACACCTGGCTGAAAACGTCTCAGCAACGCTTCCCTGAAGTCTTTCTAGGAGGGGAAAGCAACTTGCTCCTCCCAAGCTCGGTACCAGCTTAGTCCTTTTCCTTCTAACGCCACCAATACCAGCTCCATTCTTTCATCGCCCTCAATCCCATTAATCGAGAAGTACCTCTCGATTCGCAATAACCATCCCGGAGCGTCTTCACCGGAAAAAATGGGCAACTCCATTTTTCGTTCAGAAAATCATCGCTGTCCTGAAGGGCTTGCTCGAGATGAGTTCGGGGGTCTACACCCCCAAGAGGGGAAGTCACGGTAGGACGAAGAACCATGTTGCGAATGGGGGGAGGACATCCTCGTATGGGTGTGAACCCGTTCGTTTCTGTCCTCGTTGTGAAGAGGAGGGCGTTGGCGGGAGTCCCTCGCCCTTCTTGAACCCCCATCCCAGCGGTCCCTCGAGTCCACTCGATGAGGTCCTCTCCTGGGAGGCGAACGCCCCCTAGAGCGAGCCTTTCGTTGATCCCTTAACAGCCGCACCACCTCATTCATCCTCCTCTCCAATTTGTCGACGCGATCTTCCATTGTAGCTTCAGTGGTTGACCCTCACAGCTCCTAGAACCGGAGCTCTGATGCCAAAATGATAGGAGCTAAAGAAATAGAAGGATCACAGAAGAGAACTGAGTAATATAACCACTCCTTAGACTGATTTGCAATGAAAATTAGCTAAGGGAAGAAGAAGAAATACACAAGGAAATATGCAGTAAAGAGAGAACCAAAATTGAGACACTAAGCAGTCCCTCTCTCCAGCCTAAACCCAAATAACAGCCTACCCTCTGACAGCTCTCCTCACCATACAAATATTCCCCGTTCTCTAACCGTATTCCCCTTTCTCTAACCGTATCACACGATCCCACACACCTCTCTCTGCTGCCACTGCACTCACTCACACACACCAGCCACATCAGCATTAGTTAGTTAGCCCATTTACAATTCCCTTCGTGCCCCTGTATTTTTTTTTTTTTTTATACACCTTGATAATACCTTCAGGTACTTGTTCCCTAACAGTGTGTCTAAATATGTGGTGTTAAATTTGTATCAAAATTTGTTTCTATCCACCTTTTGGCCATAGTATTATTAAAACTTTTTCCTTATTTTGGTATGCATGTTTTGGAAGTACTTATTGTCTATGAAGATTATTAAAACTGTGACGTCTTAAGCACATGTTTTTCGTCACACTCCTAATGCTTTTTTTTTTTCTCTCAAAAATTTTTAGATATACTTTCGAATCTGCACTCAGAAGATAACTGATTGTTGCAATTGACATCATTCCAATTCTATGGTCTGTTTTTCTTTGAGGAGGACCAGCACAGCTTCATACATACAGGTATAGGCACTTCAATTTTCTGTTTGTGGGATTGGCAACCTAGAAGCCTGAATGTAAGTGTATTCATCATATGAGTCTTCAGGTACTTTCCTGTTATGAACATAAACATTGCTCTCTTTGATATGTCGGTTTAGTTTGTTTCGTGAAAAGACTTGTTTTCCGAGATGATAAAGGTGAGACATCTGGCTTGGTGTTTTAATTATTCATCCAGCTGATATCTAGGTTTATTTAATACAATTTTAGCACTATAATGAAAATTGAGTGATTCATGATCTTTATATCTTTGACCATGTCAAGTACAGTTTGTCCAATCAATCGTAAGCATTTTTTTTTGGTCAACTACTTATTGATATTTCTAGTCATTCCTCTTTATGGTTCTTAAGAACTCATGACTTTCACCATCATCACAAAAAATCTATCAATCTTCACCTGTAGTTGTATCACTAGTCTGCAGTATGTCAAGCGACTTTTGGGTTTTCACTCTTCACTCGACATGTTGAACATAAGGTCAATAATTACGATATATTGATGTGCCACTTGCATCTTACAGTTGCAGTATGACATCTAGTAGTTAATATTTTCTCAACCTGTATTTAAACGGTTGTGAGCTTGTACTTGTTTGAATTAATTTGTCCTCATAGTTGATATTAGTAGTTAATTAAAAAGTAACGCAATTGGTGCATAAAAAATAGACAATTTTGACAGACTCCACAGAGAAATAGACAAAGCTTTGGTTCTATTCACTAACACAAATTACTCTTTCCATTTTTATGGTCTCTGCTTAGGGTATCTATTTTTAAAGAATATTAACATTGTTCTTAGCTAAATGGTTTTCAGGTTGGCGTGTCATAAGTTTTTACGAGACATCCTGTAACCTGACTTGTGGTCTAATAGAGTGAAGTTTCATATTCTCATTGTAGCTTATGGCCAAAAAAGAAAACGTGTCATTGTTGCACATCATATACAGCCAAACCTAACCAGAGGATTCAACAAAATGATTGGCAAAAATGCTCTGCTCATCAGGCAATCTTGTGTATGTGACTCAGCTCTCTTTTTGTCTTCACTCTCTTTTTGATTGGTAAGATGGATTCCTTAGCCATCGTTTTGGTTTTGTTCCATTAGTATTTAGTTTATAGAAAATGACCCATAAACGAATGGATGAGAATATTGTGAGGCCAAAAAAATGTTAGCCTTGTATTGTACCCTCTTTTGTTACACCTTACACGCATTAACAAAAGGCGTAGATAGCTGTAGTCATTCGCAACAGTAATTGGTACCATGTAAATTTACTCTATTGATATACGGTTACTGCAATAGAACAGCAGATATCTACACTCCAATCACTGCAACTTAATGTTTGGTTAGGGAATAAAAATGAGGATAAAAAAAATTTCACAGTGAGTTTCATGGCCCTATTTTTATCCATCAATCAAACATGTCTAAGAGGAGTAGTTGGGGCCCCAACATACAAGATGATGATCAAACCATTTGTCAATGCTTACCCCCATTCATAAGTAAATAAGAAAAGGTTGAAGAAAACTAAATCCGAACAAAATTGTCGTGCTCATCTAAAAATTTGTTTCCATTTTTAGCATTCAATTTCGGCAGTGAAAAAGATGGTGGCGAGAGATTTGAAAAGAAACCAACGTGAACTATATGAACAATTCTACAGTTCAGCAACTTACCATAGCTTCTCGGTACAGGAAATATGGGGAAAAAAGGAAGAATTTGAAAAGTCAGATGATATGTATTGTATTTATTTCTTCTCCTGATTATTCTCTTCTTTCTTCGCCTCTTCTTTCTTTTCCTCTTTGTTTTCTTCTTTCTTTTCTTCCTTGGCAGGTCCAACAGATATTATATCAACCTTCCCTACTTTCTTCAGCTTCTTCACTACTGCCACTGTATCCATTTGACCAATCACTGTTAACTTCTGTTCCATTATATCTGCAGCGATCGAATCAACCCCTGTTGATCAAATAAACAATTAAACACATTGATCCCTAGTTAGCTGCATTCCATTAATATTATCCATTTTAAAAAATTAATGAATGAAAAATATTGTTGTGGCAGGAAAAAAAATGAAATTTTACTGGCAAGCTAGTAAAGCAAACACCCACCATAGATATCTGCAGCTGCTTCTATTGCCTTCTTCTTTGTTTTTTCATCAATCATAGGAAGGACCTTCAACTCCACCTTCTGTCATTAATCCAGTGAGGATAGAACATGAATTGTTCTATGTGAATTGCTATGTGAATAAGATAGTTTTAAATTGCTATGTGAACCATACTTAAAATATAACCAAACAAGCATGAATTCGTGCATAAGGAAACTGAGAAAAGTATTCTGCTGGGAACAAACATGTTCTGTACACTGTACCTGAGCCATTGATCTGAAGGGGGAGAAGGGTGTGAAAACAAAACAACGAAAATGAGAATGAAGGGTTGAGAATTTGTGGCCTTCGTGATATAAGTTGTGAGCTTGTGGACTTCTTTAATTTATGGGTGTCACTGTGAGGGTTATACCTAAAAGATGGACACTTCAAAAGCAAATTTCTGGCCAGCATGGCGCCATTCAATACCTCACATAGGACAAATATCTGACATGGTGATGGCGTGTTATGTGCCATTTGATTTTGATCCTTGAATATTTTTTTCTTTTATTTCAGTCCAAAAATTTTGAAAACTTTTTAATTTTAATCACTTTTGTTAGGTTGCCTATGTCAAACAGATTTAGATACGTTTGGGCTGAACAAAAAACAAAGAACAAAACCAAGATTTATTATTTATGGACAAAAACCTTTCATTTTTCTTTTCTTTTCACATTCTTGTCGTCTTTTTCTTTCTGAAAGTAAGGTAGTTTGATCACCTCAAGTAGTATATATTAATAACATGTACGACATGCGTGAGCTGGAAAGTAGAAGAAAACAATTCTGTTACAATATTTTGATTTTCAAAGTTCCAAATAATTCTAGCATAAAAAATTAGCATGCATAATTGTCGATTCTACGAAAAGCGTTCACCAAGCCTTTTCTTTTTTTATGCTGTCCCAGAAGTGAAGGAAAGATGATGCAATCCTAAAATCCACTAGAGCTAATGAAACATATATATCCCAAAAAAGGTTGGATCCTACAAGAGTTAAACTTTTTCTCGATTTTTCTTAAGTTCTTATCCCCTTGTGTGGGAATCCATATGCTGTATGTAAGGAAGAGATTCATCCCTTTTCTTCGAAACTCATTATTAATCTTAGTAAATGACAGATTAAATGATAGATATATCAAAGTATTATTGGAATCCATCTCATTCATGTCATGACAGATATGAAAACATGCAATCCTGCGTGCATGATGTAGTAGATGAATTTTTGTCTTCTTTTCTTTTCTTTTTCACGTGTCTCCATCAGCAGGAAGTATTCATGCACAAAAACATCATCATCACCTTCCAGTTCTCTTGGTCTTACTATTTTTTCAGTTCTTACTATTATTTTATTGATACAAAGAAGAGTTCTTCCTCCACAATGTAGAAGAAATTTCATTAATCGATGCCTTTGTTAGAGTTTGTTGATATTCTATAACAAAATTGGTTACATAATTTTAAGTGAGTAAGCTCTTCTATACAGTATAAGAGCCAAAACTAGTTATATATATATATATATATATAAGAAGGAAAGCAGAGGTTGACGAAATTCATGAGGGGGGGAAGGGGGGGGGGGGGTACTGCACAATGTAAGTTAGCCACATGCTACTCAACTAATTTCATTTATAATTTCATTTTCAACAAAAGAAGTGCTTATATGCATGTAAATATATTGCATGTGGTCCATTAGGCTAGCTGATGGCTTAGGTTGGAGCTAATGCTTACATTAGATCTGTTTTATTGTTAATCAATGTTCATTTAGTGTCCGTCACTAATGCACTAAGGAAAGTTAAGTTGAAAAAACAAGACTCAATATTCTATGAAATTTGTAAACTATAATGGTTGGTCAAAGCATACCCTGCTGCATGTAGTTTCACAGCAAATATGTAAATATTCATTGATAAGAAAGTCATACAACACATTGCTCACAAAAGACAAAACTGAAAACAAGAAAGCAAATACAAAAAAATAACATAAACCTTATTCAAATTGCCACTCAAACATTTAAATTAAGAAACGTAGAAAACAAACACACAATCAACCATGAACAATAGTACTGTTGCTCACCACTGGCTTCTTTAGCTTTGCCAAGTTTATTACAGTTGCCACATAAATCCTGTCTGCTACATCTTCCACCCATCTAAAGTAAGTATGTCTCCAACTCTTCTTGAACAACAAAACCCCAATAACTCCCCAAAACCCAGTCGCAAAACCAACTGCAAACACAAAGTAGAACAACCATTTTTCCAACATACTTTTTTTTCCATCTTCATCTTCAAATCCTCTATCAATGGGAACTTGATGTGATGAATTTTCAACTGGACATTTATGTTGGTGGGCTTCCCAAACTCAACGGGGCCCAACAACTAGTTAAAAAAAAAAAAAGGAAAGCCGAAAAAGAAAAGAAAATAAAAGGAAACCAAAACGCTACTGTAGAGTTTAGTTTTGGAAAAGAAAGAGACGAGAAACCGCGGCGGTGGAGAGGAAGAAAAAGGGCACTGTGGGTTCATCATCAGACGGGTAAACGTGCTCCGTTTATCACGAAAATTTAGTATGTTGTTCCTGATGTTGAGCTTGATAGTTTGATATAGCCTGTTAATTTTATTGCCTTCTCTGGTGGCTATTTTGAGATACCCACATTGTGGAGTTATATGGTTGTGTTCCGCCCATTGGGGTGAGTATTTTTGTTTATTGTTGAGATTCCCTAGTGCTACTAGGAAGACTGATTGTATTTCCATTGATCATAGTGGAAGTTTTTGCTGGACTAGGTCCCGTGGGTTTTTTATCCCTTTAATTGGGGGTTTTCCCACGTTAATAATTGCGGTGTCTCTTATTTTATTTTTCCGCTGTTGATAACAGGTTCATTCCTAAGATTTCCCCAACAATTTATTTGGTAGTGGACGTCCACAGAGGTAGGGATTATCAGCATAACTAGATGAGTCATAGGTTGAAAACTGGTAATCTGTGGGAATTGGTCCCAAGAAGTTGTTGTGTGACAAGTTTAAATGGCTCAGTGAAATTAAAGCTAACATGCTATTTGGAATTGTGCCTAGGAGTTGGTTATTAGAGACATCAAAAGATTCCAGTGACTTCATATTCCCAGTCATCTTAGGGATCCCTCCTTTCAAATGATTGCTTGATAGATTCAAGCCATGCAATCCATTGAGCAAAGTTATTCCTTCCGGAATAACTCCATCCAACTTGTTATTTGACAAATCCATGTTAACTAACAAAACCAAGTTTTTGGTGTGCTCCAATTCTATGCCTTTCACGACTTGTTTGACATACTGAGTATACCATTGTGGTCCTGTAGGAAACGCCGTGAGAACCCCCTTGACAAGCATAAAAATAGCATCGTTAGAAGATTCGTTTGATGATTTGTTGAGAGTCATTCCTCGAAGATTGTCTATGCATGAAGGTATTGAACCTTGTAAATTATTGCAGGAAAGGTCCAAAATTTTAAGGGATGATAGTTGGCATAGTTGTGAAGGAATACCACCACTCAACTTATTTTTCCGCAGCCTAAGAACTTGTAGTGAAGGAAATGTGTTTGTAGTCCATGATGGGATCTTGCCAGAAAGTTCATTCTCTCCAGCATCCAAAATCAATAGTTTCTTCAAATTTTTCACATGCACTGGAAGCTCCCCTTGAAGGCTATTATTGTTCAAATGCAACCATGACAATAAGGAAAGATTCCCAAATGAGCTTGGGAAAACACCTGATAGTTTGTTGGAGGACAAATTTATTTCATCCCAATATGTGTTATCCTTCCAACAATTTGGAATTTCACCAGATAATCTATTGTTTGAAATGTCAAGACTAAGTAACTTAGTTTGGCACAGTGAGTTGGGAATTGAACCATTTATAAGGTTATTTGTAAGAAACAAATGCGATAGATTGGGCATTATATATATGGCCAATATATTGAGGAAGTGAACCTCTGATTTGATTGTGAGAGAGATCCAAAACCTCCAAGTAGGGCAGCATAACCAAAGACAATTTTTCCCCCATTATATTGATTCCATCCAAATTGTTTGAAGACAAATATAATCCCCTCAGATTCACAAGTTGACCAAAACTTTAAGGAATAGTGCCATTAAAATAATTATTTGAGAGATTAATGTATTCCAAATTTATAAGTTGACCAAAACTTTGAGGTATGATGCCAATGAAAAAATTATTTGAAAGATCTAAATTTATTAAATTGACAAGTTGTCCCACATTATTAGACATGACCCCTTCAAACTTGTTATCAGATAAATATAAAACTTTCAACTTTGAAATTTTTTTAAAAGAAAAGAGAATAGGACCATAGAACAAATTTCTTTGAAGATAAAGATACTCCAAGTTTTCAAGTTGGCTGAACCAAGAAGGCAAACGAGTATTAAATTTGTTATCACTCAAATCTAGACTCCATAAGTCATATCTAATACATGCAGATAATTCACTGTGTCCAATTGATTCTTCTTGAAGCTTGTTTCCTGAGAAATCTAATAATTTCAAGTGACACATGTTTCTCAAAATTGATGAAAGAGGACGCTCCATTGAAGTTAATTCATTCCTTGAAAGATCAAGGTAGAGAAGTGTTTTTAATTCAACAAACCAAGATGGAACTGAAGTGAAAAGATTCGAAGAAAGGTCAAGAAATTCAGTGGAATCCATGTTACCAATGGCATGAATTGGACCCCGAAACCCATTATTTGAAAGATCAAGATACTCAAGTTTTTCAAATTTGCCGAACCGTGATGGAAGTGAAGTAAGCTCGTTATGTGAAAGATCAAGATGCATAAGAGATGTCATGTTTTGAAATAAAGCATTGAGATCTGACACTGTAATTCCAGTACTAACAAGACCGAGGACTTGAAGTTGAGGAGCATTGGTGAGATTGACCTGAGGAAAGAGCAACTCATCAAATCGATACACATCCAATTAAAGAGATGTAACAAAGAAGGAAGCTGTTAAGTACCTGGAATAATTTGTGAGTATTATTGCCAAAATAAACACCGCTCATGTCAAGGTGTCCCAGTGATCAAAGTCCAGAGATCCAATTGAAGTCGTTGGTTTCTAAACCAAAATTCCCACTCAAATCAAGAAAGTGCAGGTTCGTGAGATTTCCAAGACTGCTGGGAACTCTCCCACCAAAACCCGCACGAGAGAGTGACAGATAGGTCAGCCGTTGCATAGAACCAATGAACATAGGTATCGGAGCCTGATTGAACTCATTTCCAGTCAAGTCCAAATAAGTCAAGTATTCCAGCTGCAACAGAGATGGATTAACATTTGCAGCTTCTACACGTCCTATTTGGTATATAAACAGACACTCGTCCATCTCAAAAGAGTAGCGGTAGTAGCGTACTGGTGGCTGGGATCTTCTGCAAGCCCAATAAGGAGTGGTGAGATCAAGCTTGACAACATGTCCAGTAACATTGTCGCAGCCAATGCCTCTCCATTGGCAATAATGAACACCTTGCCAGGAGGAAAGCGTTGATGGGTTAGTGAGGGATGCTTTGAACTCGAGAAGAGCTCGCCTCTCTCGTTCTACACATGGTGATGAGGGGATGCTTGAATTTGCACACAGGCATAGTTGTGCAATTTCAGCCACCATGAAAAGGACTACTGCACATGCAGCAATAATTAGGTATCTTGCCATGTTTGGACAAGGAACTATATGTTGGAATGCTATATATGTTGATGATCTTGGATGATGGCTTTCTCTTTACCCACTGAATCATATATATACTATGCAACTGCATGATTACGATTACTTTCGTGAAAGTATCCTGGAATCAACCCAAGAGCTTTACGTACCTTGTATGATAAGTTAACAAATCCAAGTCACAAATAAATGATCGTTGATTCTCAAAATATTATTAGTATTCATTTTATTTTATTTTTTGGTCAGGAGCCCCAAATTAATTTTAACGTTAACGACTTACATTTTTTTTTTTTTTGGGTTCATTTTTTTTTTTTTTTGGGTTCATTTAACGACTTACAATCATATCTCCTTATATCTCGACAGGTTCGAGTTATTTGATTACATTCGGGCCCACATAATTTTCTTATATATATATATATATATATATATATATATATATATATATATTTCGTTCTAATAATAATATGATTATGATTACTTTCCCGGAAGCATTCTGGAATCAGCCCAAGCCTTACGCACCTTCTATGATAAGTTAACAAATACTCGTCACAAATAAATGATCGTTGATTTTCAACGCCTCAAGTTAATTTTAACGTTAACGTCTTACTTTCATATCTCCTTATCATATCTCTACAGGTTCTACTAATTTATCAGAAACAAATAATTAAGTTTGAACCAACCCCACAAATTTATGTATGATTATTTTATTTCATGCTTCAATACATTATAGTAGTTTTACCAATCAGAAAGAAAAATTGAAAATGGAAAATCTGTTCTTATGTGGACAAACAAATGAACACTGGGCATAAAATTAAATCAAGTTACTAGAACTTTGTTCACGTTTTGTGAGTACAAAAGTTGAAGTGACATTAATCCCAAGTGTGCTTAAAGAACAGCTGCACATATATATTCAGTGAAAATTGTGTCCCGATTCATGCATATGGTTTCCAACAGGAAAGTATTCTCAAAATGATACTTTCGCTATAAATCCTAAGTGCATTTGTTTAGAAGCTTAGTTAGAGATATAAGAAAAAACTCGGTAAACAAAAAGATTAAATATCTAAAATGATCCTCAAAAATATATTGGGAATAAATTAGTTCATTAGGTTTTGAAATTCTCATATTTTAAAAAAGGGGATATATTGATCTATCCATATAATGTCTTTTTAGGACGGAATTTCTCCATCCTCTTTATGTGTCCCATTTTCTGTTTTCCCAATTAAATTTTGCAATATACAAAAATTATGGGTAGTTTAGAAAATTTGAATGGATAAACAAATCATGGGTGATATTATCAATAAACATGTATCAAAATTTTATTTAGGGGATATGGAATGAGATAACAAAAGGGGACATGAGATTTAAATCCATTTTTCTAATCATACGGATGTACAGATGAACTAATCTGTCCCTTTTTTTAAATAGGAGGGACCAATATAATATTTTCAAAATTTCAGTAATGAATTTGTCTCCTATTATATTTTTGATAGACTATTAATTTATTTATTTTTTGATTGAAGGAATGGACTATTTATGTGAGCTTGTTACTTCATACAAAATTATAGACTTAAATCGAATGTCATCATTGATTCAACAGATAAAATGAGCGCTATATAATTTCATTAATGCTTACTTGTAAAATCTGTCCAAATAAAACTGAGCGTGTAAATTGAATCACTCATTCATATTTCTGCAATTATAAATTAATTGGAGATAGCCATTAACTAAATTCTCTTTTCCTGGCAAAATATACATGATTATTCTAACAATAAAATTCTGATAAAGTTTCACGTAGACATTTTTCTACTTTTAAAAAAATCCATGCATGTAACAGGCTTTCTGTAGTTGAAATAATATTACACAAAATTTATGCAAATAAATCTTTATACGTACAAGGTTTTGTTGTTATTATTATTACTATTACTAATATTACTAATATTACGTGAAAAAAAGGTGTCCAAATGAACAGACACATCCTCAAATATCACTCTTTTCTTGTAATTTGTAATTCCGCATTGAAAATCACGAAAAACAGTGTGTTTTCTGCTAAGTGAGACTTCATGGTTTACAATAGTTTAGTTGATTGTGCTAATAATTCGTTGTATGTAAAACCTTCAACCACCCAATATCACCTTTTTAGAAATAAAGCACTAGGTAACGAAATTCTTAGGGTGAATTTAGTACAAGCAAACATTTTCACAATCGTGTATCGACATATTTTCATTACCAAGGGTATCTTTAGTTTAAGAGTAAAAATAGAGGTAATTTTTTCATGAAAAATGCATATGTATAAATTTAATATATAGAGTTTATCCATTAAAATTCACACCTTAATTTTATCTCCTAATCAAACATACTTAATAATAATTAAAAAAATCACATTTTTATTTGTCATTTTGTATTTAAGGTGTGGTCGGTATAGGAGTAAGACTGAGGTGGAAAGTTTTTTAAGTAATCTCTAAACAAATGTAAAATTATATTGAAATTCACCTATATAAATTTTTACTATATTTTTACTCTCATACCAAATATATTTTTAATGAAAGATATAATAAAAATATTAAAATTTTATTTACATAATCTTTACATTACACTTTTATAATTACTTAAATAGTAACACAGTAAAAAATGAAAATAAAAAATTAAACCAAACCAAACACCATTTTAATTGTTTTTTATCAATAAAAATTAAAAAAACTAAACACTTTTATAGATTAGTAATGATTATCAATAAATAATTATTTACCACCTGAAATCATTAGACCTTGACTTGTTAACTGTTTTTTTTTTATTTGAAATCATTAGACCTTGACTTGTTAATTGTTATTGTTTTTATCCGTACTGTTTGTGAATCCGTACAACTTTAGTTTTTATCTCATCTTACAATTTGGCACCATTCTTTGAAAAATAAAATAAAATAAAATAAGCTCTTTTTCTTGATTTAATTTCGTTAGCCATTCATCACTATTCAATTATAATTACACATGAAATTGCAGGCTTTTATCCGTGGATCATCAACACTTAAACAGATATTAGGAGCATAGCAAACACATTCTATATGGAGTTGCTTCCCCTTCCATAACCCCTTCAAATGTCTGCTGACTGCTGGCATGGAGTGAGAAACCTGAACTCCTGAAAGCATAGTATCCTGAGAAACGTTACAGTCATCAATTCATAATCGATTCCATAACTTAATGAAATAGAAATTGAGTAAACAATAAAATACAATAATAACATTCTTGTATTTCTCGTGATAAGTAAATAATGATCATCATTATATTTAATAATAATAAAATAAGAAGTATAAAAATATTATTATATTTTCTTGTCAATCTATTTTTTTCCGTAGAAATTATATGATCAAAATTGTTTTGCTTTTATACGGGTTCCATCTTATTGCCGGTACATTAATGACACACGGAGCTAAGTTGTCGGTTCGCGCTTTTTTTATCAGTATTTGGCCGTTCCTTTTTATCTATCTCCACTTCTACTAATACCTATATATCTTAAACTTTATTAAAATGTCATTTTTCTATTTCAATTAAAAGGTGACTAATTGATATCAATTATATACAATTATAATAATAATATTAAAAATTATTATCATTGAATTATAAATTAAAAATAATTTAATTAATTAAAAATATTTAATATTAATCTTGGCACTAAATATCACATGTATTTAATATTAAAAATTTAATATGATAATTTATATTTGTATATTGAATTTTTTTTTAAAGTTCTATTAAGAAAATAGTTAACTAAATAACATAATAGCAAATATTTTAGAACTATAAGATGTGACTTTATTGGACGTAATTGTTGTAGAACTAAGAACAAGTATAACAAAGGCTTAAGCAATAGCATATTTGACAAATCACGAGGAAGTATGTAAATACATAAGTGAACAATTAAGTACAAAAATATAAGTTACTATACCAATATAAAAAAAATAGCTCAAATTTTTCTAAAATATTTGCTATTATATTATTCAGTTAGCTATTTTTTAATAAAAATTTTAAAAAATAATTCAATATATAAATATAAACTATCATGTTAAATTTATTAATATTAAATTCTTGTGATATTTAGTGTTGAGATTAATATTAAACATTTTTAATTAATTAAATTATTTTTAATTTATAAACAAATGATAATAATTTTTAATATTATTATGATAATTGTATATAATTAATGTTAATTAGTTATTGCTTTAGTTAGAATAGAAGGATATTTTAGTAAAGTTCAAGATAGATCGGTGTTACAAAAAGTCAGTGGTCACTCCGTAGTTATCTACAGTAAATTGTTAAGTCACTTGGCCATTGTGAAGTCAACAGTCACTTTCTGTCAGCGAATTAAATAAAGACGCCCCAGTTCTGGGTTCTAGTTCCCACACAATTAATTAGCTTGGTCTTGCAGGGGAGACTTTGAAGTCAAAAGATGCCCGTCCAAATTGCCCTACGCGTTTTATTTGTGAATCGCGTATAGTCCTCCTAATCAAAATTGAAAGGGTGTCCAAGTCATGGCGCGCGGTTCACTCATCCTTGGTTGGGTGGAAAGAGGGGATATGTAATTTTCAAGAAGTCTCCGTAAGTGCAAAGTCAAAAAATGTGCCGATAAATATATATATATATATATATATATATATATATATATATATATATATATATATATATAAAAGTAAGATAGGTGATTTATTATGAAATCATAATCAAGTTATATTAGTATAATTTTTTATAAAGTTTACCATTAGATTATAAGTTCACATCATATATAAAAGTGAGATAGGTGATTTATAGTGACATCAGGATCAAATGATATTGGTATAATTTTTTATAAAATTTACCATTAGATTACAAGTTCACATTATATGCATTATGTCTATAAAATTTTAAATCAATCAAAAATTATTTGGAATCATTTTTATGTACATTAAAATTAACATAATATATATACTTAAAATGAATAAAAATAAGAGTTATATGATTGCATTACTATTGATATTCAATTTTTATAAAATATGGCACAAATTATCTTTATAATAGGCAATAGTAATTCAAAAGTTGGATTAATAAAAATTATTTCACAGAAGTTATGAGTGGTACAACTATACTTAAATTGCATTAGGATATGTGTATATATCGGTATTAGGAGTGATTTAACCCTTGAGGAAAAGAACTCCCTAATGGGGTAATCAATTAATATTTCACTTAATCTCATATTTTTATAATGGTTGCTGGGTAGATGGACTTGATAACAAAATTTTATCTACTATAATGGTTTGATCAATTAAAAAATTTATCAATCAATAAGGACTAGCAGATTAATTAAACTAATCTAATATAAGATAATATATATATATATATATATTAAAAGTATACAAACAAAACTATATATATAATAAATCCATGTATATATTAAATTACTATAGTGATTTTTGTTGGCTTCTTTATGCTTTACTGATAGGGTGCATCAACAAACCCTATCTCTATTTGTTCTAAATTGCCAGTTCAATTAATTGGCGATCAAGCAATTAAAGATATTAAC
This sequence comes from Dalbergia cultrata, assembly GCA_031216105.1. Lineage (NCBI taxonomy): Eukaryota > Viridiplantae > Streptophyta > Magnoliopsida > Fabales > Fabaceae > Dalbergia > Dalbergia cultrata. Next base: position 8,504,725 of record CM062346.1, read on the forward strand.
AAATAAGCATAAACATTGTTATTATGACATTTTACTACATCTATTTATTTTAATAAAAATTATAATCTTTCAAATAAAAAATAATATTTCACATTGAAAAAGAAATATATTTTACTAAATCTAAAATTTATTTAGTCTTCAATTCTAGCACGTACACTACCCAAAAATTATAGGGTCTATTTGGAAGTTGGAATTGGAATTGTAATGTATAATTTTAATTTCAATTCTAGTTCTTTTACAATTGGAATCGACTTACAATCTTAAATTTAATATTTGGGGTTTGATGTAGAATTATTACCTGGTTGTTAGGAAATAAATGAAAAAAAAGAAATAACTATATAGATTTTAATTAGGAGAAATATTCAATAAGTTTTTGAATTGACAATTCATAGGGCATAACTTAGGATTTAAAAAGAGTTCATTTTAGTTGTTTATGAATTCCATAAAATTGGATTGTGAAATTAAGATTCTGATTCTATATGTTACTCTAAATATAAAAATTGGAATTGGGTTGTCCAATTCCATTTCCAAACTCCAATTATATGCTCAATTTTATACCAATGCCATGCAAACCCTGATTATTAAGATTTTATTAACATTTTAATACTATATAATGGTTCACATATTAGTGCATAATTTTTTTTTTTTATATATCTCACTGCTATAGTGATCAATATATACTACTATGGTTTTACTATCTAAAATAATTCTAATATTGAATAAGCAATCCAATGACCAATGCATAGGATTTTTTTTTTTTTTTTTTGTATACCCTATCACCAGGAGTAGTGACCAATATATAAGATGTTACATTACGTGATATAGTACTTTGATTTCACTATTTAAAATAATTCTAACATTAAATAACAAAAAATAAAATCATAAATAATTTACTTATTTTAAAATTTAAAATTACATATTTTATCTTAACATTTATTAGTAAGTTGTTAATATCCGCTAGCGTTTTGTCAAAGCCATTATACAACAATTATGCCATGCTAATTTCAAAACAACACTGGCTTCACAATGTAATTCCATCATTTTAGTTCTTTTTAGGTTGTGTGAGTTTTGTAATTCCAACAAACTTGTCAATAGCTTTAAAAAAAAAAAAAAAGCTTTAATGCCTATATTTTATGACCATCATGGTCCAGGGACCATGTAAGAAAGATCCTAAATAGAATGTGAAGCAAGAGATCTCTTCCTCTTGGTGCAGCTTACTTCACTTGGACAAGGGACATGCAACACTAGAAACTATTGTTTCACACAATTCGTGTACATTTTTCCCTTTTGTTTTGTCTATTTAGTATTGCATAGTGTACATTTTTTTTCTGTTACAATTGATATGTTAAAATTTTTAATTTTTTAGTTCTTATTTTTCATTTTTTAATTTATATATTTCTGTCACTTTTTCCTTATAGTTTAAATTTTTTTATATATTTTTAAAACAGTATCAGAGTATATTCATTTTCAATAAATTTGAAAATGCATACTTGATTCGATATATATTAAATTTTTTCACATATATATTTAAAATAAAAAATAGTATATTATATATCTATCCGGATTTAAAAAGTATTACAGATATGCCCTGTTTTCCATCGTATAGAAATAAACTTAAATCGATTTCTATATAAACCAATTGAGCTAACTTTTTATTTGCACATAAATCGATTTAAACCAATTTACTTATAATTGACTTAAATCAATTTTAGGAAAATATCAGATATGTTAGGGATGGGTCAAAACATTAAAAAATCGATTTAAATCGATTTGCAAATTTTTGTGCAGCACAGGTATTTTCCCAAGCATCTTGATCTCTCTATCTATTTGACATGTAAGCATCAACCCATCACGCGTAATGCAAGAACTGCGAAAGAAAAGAAAGTCATCCAAAGCCGCGGCTACTGCTTTTGGTTGTATTGTCAAATGTAGGACCCTCTCCTTTACCTGAAGGATATTTGGTTCATGACATCATGACAGATGAAAACTTGAAATAGGGATTCTGTTTTTACAAATTAATTTCTAAGTGATTGTGATAAATGAAATTACAAGAAAATCCTGTTATGTTATAAAAGAGATCCTATTGTTTCTGTTTAAAAACAAATTCAAAACAAAATTGGATTTAAAATAAGCAATTATTAATCAAAAATAGGTAAACACCAATCACTCTCCTTGACATTTTGCTCAAGTAAGGGATTAGTGGGGTATACTATGCTTGCGCCAACACTTTCCTCCTATGGATTGCAACATTTTAGAAGTTTATTTCTATTTTTTTCCTAATAAAAGTGTCAAAATGAGTGAAATGATTCGTGCTTTATTTTGTCAATTTGGTAAGGTATTGATTTAGATTTGATATGCAACATGCTGCTTCACCGTGAAAGATCAGCAAATTGGGGAAATAATTGGGTTGATGCTTACTGGTCAAATGGATAGAGAGATCAAGAGACTTGGGAAAAAGACTTGTGTTGCAGGCATTCTGATTCCTCCCCCTTTTACAAAAATCGGTATAAATCGATTTAAATTAATTTTTATAAGATTCTGACACGTCACTTATCTCTTACACATCTGATTTTTTTCCTAAAATCGATTTAAGTCGATTATAAATAAATTGATTTAAAATGATTTGTTTGCAAATAAAAAGTTGGCTTGATTGATTTATACAGAAATTGATTTAAGTTAATTTCTATATAATATAAAATAGGACATATCTGCAATACTTTTCAAATTTGGATATATATATATATATGTACTGTTTTTTATTTTAAATATGTAAAAAATTCCAATTTGATACTAAAAAAATATACACATCAAATTAGTTCATAAAAAATTCTTTACATAAATTTAGCCCTTTATGGTATAAAATAACTATCAATTTAAGAACTAAATTGGTGTTTGAATATATATTAAAATACTAAGTTGTTATTCATTTTCTATACCCAAAAAAAAAATTGTTATTCATTTTAAAAATTAAGTGACCAAATTAATGTCTACAATCTTCAATGGACTCATTGATACCTTAAAAATCTTCAAACGACTTTGATTTTGTAGTTATTCATAAAGTATCTATTTTTTTATTGGCCTCATAAAGTATCTATTTTTTATTGGCCTCATAAAGTATCTATCAAATATTAGTATTACTTTTCATAGTTTAAAGTTCTCATCGAGTCTCTATCGAAAAAAAAGAGAGGATATAGTTCTTATCTATTCTCTTGATTTTAATCATTCAGTTTCTAACGACAAAAGTATTTAAATGCTACTATAATTTTACTTAACTATTTAAATCTCTAAGTTATTTATCCTGGTTACTATAGTAATAATAACGCAATATGTGTTCAAATGGCGTAAATATATTTATAATGTTCATAAATATAGGCTGTTTAGGTCTTAATCCATATTTAAAAAAAATTACTTGCTTTTGGTCCATTTGTTCCAGCATTTTATTTTTGATCCTTTTCGTTCTAAATTTTAGTTCCTATATATTTTAGAATATGGTTTGAGTTCTTAAAAATATCAAAAATTTTGTTTTCGATCATGTTATACATTTAGAAAACCTTCTTTTAGTTCATATAAATATCATTGTTTAACCATGATAGGCTAAGGACAAAGATAAAAAAAAAAAAACAGAACGTTGTGAAAAAAGAGAAATCAAAAGTCAAGAAAAATTTTATAGGGACTATATATATATATAAGTAACATTGTAATTAAGAGGACAATGTTCTCATTAAAAAGATCTTCTTTATGAAGGTTTCATTAAAAATAATTATAAAAATATAATTAAAATTAATTTATAATATAATTTTTAATCTCATAAAAGTTAACTCGGAATGCTAAGATAAATATAATGACTCAGTACCAAAAAAGTGGCAATTAGCCATGATTAAAAAAGTCATTTAACCACGTTTCCCGAATGTGGCTAAACAAAACTCCAATGTTTATCCTGGGGGTGGCTGTCATGTGCATGGGGAAATGTATCAATTAGCAATGCTTCTCAATTTCATTAGCCACATTTCAAAGCGTTGTTATATGCTATTATTTAGCCATAGTAAAAAGTGTGAGTATTTGATTTTATATACGTTCCAGAGAATAGGTCCCCAACTACCTAAAGGTTATATAAAAACAAACATACATCCAAACTTCAACAACCTCCCTAATCTCTATCACCGATCTAGTGCCAACTCCCATTTAGATCACATATATTACATAGTCCAGTCAACAACAGAAATTTAAAATTAAACTATTCGAGTATTGAATAACAAAAAACCGGATTGTCTTGTGAATCAAATTAGGACTATATATACTAAATAACCATGTTACAAAACAATAATGAAATATCATTGGAAGTATAAGAACCAAACTAACAATGAAACCTGCATAATGAACATTGGAAGCACCTCAAAATCAGTTATGGAATGGTAAAATTGAATCTCCTCTGATCAAGTGGATCCAATACAGAGTTTTGCACAACCGTGAATAAGCATCCCATCAGATGAAATATTTCAAGAGTACTTTAGTTTACTGCTAGATGAAACCTATAAAGAAATGCAAACAAGAAAAAAAAATGAAGGACTAAATGGAACATGGACTAGAAGAAGATAAGAAAACTTTGCTACAACTCACAGTCAAAAAAGTAGTATTCACTTATATGTTCAGATTTGTGAAACAAACCTCTCAATATCCAGTTTTTTGCTTGTGAACATGTAACAGCAAATAATGATATTAATATAATGATCAACAACTAACATATAAAATAGACACCGCATATGGCATATGAATAATGAACTACATTAAATGAGTAAACAAAGCCCGAGCAAGCTCCCCACCAGGAAGGTTCTGAATAGGATGACTGAGTTTGTTTCCATATCTACATTGCCATAACACTTACAAAGTCGCAAACGATGAAAGAAACAAAGTGAATATTCTATTTGTTAATCTTATTATTAAATACTCTATTTCATTCTTTTTATCATCAAAGATAATTTAGAGAGGACTAACACAGTAAAAATTGCTTTCTCTATGAGCAATACCAAGAGCGTTCAAGACCATTACCAGCCTAGTTAATCCAAAAGCGCATCTCAATTGCGCGAGAAAATGGCATTTCAACCTGCAAAAACCTTCCAATTTTCCATTTTGAGCAATTCCAAAAAGTTGATAAAGATGTCTCAAAGGATAATTACTAAAACTTTAGAATGAATATTATTACCAAATGCAACTCTACCTCAAAGGCAAGGCAAAGCATTCTATTATTCTATCAATTTTGATTAGCTAGATATTCATGGCAAGTGGCAAAATAGGGCACATTGAAGTGTTTGGAAGTGCTACTAGTAAAGATAAGAGCTAGAGCATGACATGAGCCTCAACAACTGCATACATTCACTTCCAAAATCCGTCATTATTTTACTATACATTCTTTACTAGCACGAAAAGGCATTACATGACTTCAAAACAAGCTAGAATAGAGGAGTTGATTTTAGTTTTTGGCAACTTCTGCTGAAACATGAACAGACTAAATGAAATATAATGATTGTAGGAAAGAGATATGAAACCTATAGCAGAGATGCACAATTCTAGGAAGAACGAATCAAAGAAAAATATACCTCGTTTTGAATGTCATCGGTATCATCATTCTTCTCGAAGTCGTTAAAGCAACTAGAGGAACTGCATTCAATGGTGCACAAAATTAAGATCATGATGTGTCTACAAAACGAGGTTTAACAATATATTTCCCTCAAAGACATTAATTACAATTAATCAACACCAAACCACTAACCGCTCCTATTCTTCTATTGCAATTGATGAGACATATGCTTTTCTTGTTCTTTCATGAGCAGGACATAATTTAAAAATTGAGTGAAAATTACATTATCAAATGAGAGGTTAGATAACAAGTTTTGGTGAACACCATTCCACAACCAATTTATCAATCAATTAGTAATTACCTCATAAAGATACCTTGAACTAAGCACATCGACATCCATATGAACCATAATAAGAAGGCAAAGCAAATTTGTCAGTGATGATAAATATTTCATAATTGATGAATTATCATAGCAAAACACAAAAATAAAAACCACAACCTTTATTTCCAATGTGATTAGCAGCAAGAACACATTTCATAGTCGAATCTAACATGCAGAGCAAGGAGGAACAATAATGACTCCTAATGATCGACTCAAAATGTAACATCCTAATTTTTAACCTAATACTCTAGAACACATTAGGTTAATCATTAGGTTATTACTTCTTAGTCTCATTCTTTTATGAAAATACTTAGCGAAAATACGGGTAAATTTTTTTTTTGAAACATAAAATCAAAGTGAGAGCCGCATATGATGTAACGAAGACTAACATATAGAAAAGAGATCTCATATCATTCATGGTCACAAAACACAAACGTTGTTCATTACATCACAACATAATCATATTACCATAGATACATAGTTTACGACTATCATAGTCCTATTATCACATCAAAAGAAATACACATCCATATGCATATAAATCTAAAGCAGCATCTCCGCGCTTCCGTTGCATCCCACCGATCCGACTCGTATCGCATGCCCTACGCCCACGCCTTAGTAAAGGTTACGAGATACACCATCATCTTCGTCGACGGGAGAAAAGAGAGAGAGTGATGAGAAACTCATTCAAGATTCTCAGTAGGGATTTTTGACTCTAACACATGTGTCATCGTCATCGTCCCCAGCCACTTCAATTTTAATTATAAAAAGGTGGTCATGCATAAGGTTTAACTTTTAAACTTCTCAAATCTATTTATCCGAAGTGGGTGTCTTTTAGTATGGGTCTTAATGATATGAATGCAACAGATATTGGATGAATGCATGACAATACTTTATGCAAACAGTCGATAGAACACAATATCAAGATAAACATTAACATATAAGTGGCATATAAAACTCTTTTCTTTTTCATAACTGTGTAACTTTAAAAACATCATATCTCTTTCTCATGCTTGAACTCTTAAGTTCTTTTTCTCAAAGACCACCCTCTTAAACATGGTCACCTAAATCCAACTGGCATACCACCCTGATGATTTTTATCATGGTCACCAAAACTCTGTCTCACCTAATCGCCTACGAATGAGCTCAATCCTAACTAGTCGTCACTAGATTTAATATGGGGAAATATAGGGGGTAACATATAAATATTTATTTCTCTGAAACGCTCTACTGACATCTAGTGCACAACGAATTGTCTGCTTTGGTAAGGCTGCATTTGCACATACCCTCACGGATTTGTCTCCTCCTCACCATAGCAGGAGAAGTACGTCTCAGTGCTTGTCAGATAAAAATCTCCTGGGGGGTGCTCGGCCAATCCGGTGTCACCCAAGGTTTTCAATCTCACATGATACTTCAAAACATTTCTCAAACCCTTTAGGTTTGACGGAAATTCGGCAACATAACCGCTGTTAAACCGAATTTCCTTCAAACTATCCTTATGCCACAAGCTCATAACACAAACATATTTCTCATTCAATTCTCATGCTTATAATAAACTTAACTTCTCAATAATTCATTTAATCATAATCATGCATCACAACATCATACTCTCATAGATAAACATCAAAGCATTGAAGGATTCTTAGTGTCTTATGCAAAGACCCTTAAGGTCCTTTAAGCTCTCGGGTACCTATAGGCTCTTATCTAAGTATTCCTCACTCAATTCTATGATCATAACTATTTCTAAACCTTAAGAAGGCAGAATCTATAATTCTTACTTTACGGGTACATAGAAGTTACAACATTGACCCTTTCTAAGTTCGGTTTGCTCCTAAGGCATCAAGATCAAGTCCTAAACCAATTATGAGTAATTCCTACACATTTAGAATAATTATAAACCATGATTATCAATTCTAACCCTTGCTGGACAGAATCCAGAAAAATCCATTATTAAGGGATCTAGAAGCCTCAAATTAATTCTTTTCTAGTTACTAACTTCTCTTATCTTTCACATATGAATTTTTAGCATCAATTATACATAAACATACTCATATTAACATCATCAAAATAGCACAAACAGTGAGCATTCATAGCAAGGCAGAATTGAAAATCATCTCAAACAAACAAGGCATAAAACTTGATTTCTAAAACACATAAAATGCTAGTTTCTCTTGGAACCTTTCTAAAACCTTCAAAACTCATTTAGTAAACATTTTTATCATACAAAAGTCATCAAAATACTTCCAAGGGCAGTAGCTATTTCAAATGAGACTTGAAAAGATTTAAAATCATAAAGCTTTGTTCAAAACATTTCTTAAGCTCATATAAACTTAGAAAAATTATGAGACATGGATTTTAGTACTTGTAACAAATCAAACCTCCTAAGGCCGAAACCAAGGAACTAAGAAACACATATTTTCAAGCCTTTGTTTGAGATAATAATGGGCAAGTCTTTGAGCTATAGGTTCTCTTAGGTGATGACATAAATTTAAACATGCTCATGCACATATTTTATCTTTCATTAGAAAATAAAGTAAGAGCATAAAATAGACATGAGATGCAACTTGTTATTATCTTAAAAATTTAGGTGAGGACTTGAAAATATAAACATGATAAATGCAAAACTTGAAATATAAATATGATAATGCAAGTTCATTTATTATTCTTGATATTTAGTGATAGCAAGGAAAATAATACATGATGTGCAAAGCATAACATAAACATGAATGCAAGCTTTATTTTAATCTTAGCTAGAGCTCTTACAAGACTTTAGAGAACAACATAACCCAACACTTATCTCATCAATAAAGTGAGCTTTAGAGTTCTAGAACCAAGTTCTCAAAGGAACTACATTGTTCTTGAACATCATCATCAAGCTCAAAAGAAGCAAACTTTAAAAGAAAACAAAACTTTGAGGAAGTAAGAACCAAAGTGACATCATTTCTAGAGATGAAATAAGTATAAGAACACTTTGAAATTTTTAACAAAACTTTTTAAAGGAAAGCTCTTGGAGACCGAGATCATTTAGGAAAAGGAAAGAAGAGAAAAGCCAAAACTTTGCTAGATTAAGAACAAAACTCAAGCTTTAGAGGTCTCTTGGAGATGAACGCATAGTCATTCTCTAGAGGCACTCATCGTCAAGCCATCATGCTAACATCAAGGCCTCATGGCCAAAATAAAGGAAAAATGAAACCAAAGAAAAGCTTAAAAAGAAACCAAGAGAAAACTAGAGAAAAACACATTTTCAAGCAAAACAAAGTTTTGAAAGCAACTCCCTACCAAGTTTGAAGACAAAGGCTTGATCTTTGGAAGGAAAAAATCCTCCTAAAGTGATGATAGTGCTTCGGCCTTGTGGAGAGAAAAAGAAAGGAAATGTGTTCTTGGTGAGCTTGTGTTTGAGGTTGAGTGTTTAGGGGCTTTAATAATGATCTAAGGTTGTGATGTGGTGGTTTGAGGTTATGAGGTGTAGTTCTTTGAAGAAGATGAAGAAGATGAGATGCAAAGAACTCAAGAGTTCTTTGAGAGAAAAGAAAGGAAACTAGACAAACTTTCAAGACAAAGACTTAGCAAATATGTAAAATGGAACCAAGTTCTTCTAACACATGTATTTATAGAAATTTGAAACATCAAGGAATGAGAGGAGGAGGTGCTAGCCATGAGTTCATGTGGCCTTGGAGAGAAGAAATATCTCTTTTGGGTGGTCATTCAAAGTATGGAGGAAAGCATGGTAAGCATGGTGCATAGTATGGGCTAGGTAAGGCTTGCATGGACTTGAAATTGCATTTGAATTTCAAATATTGGAGGCATGGGAGGAGGAGTGGCCATGAGCTTCTAGAAGAGAGGAGGTGAGGTTTCTTTTGTTTAATGATGGTTTAGAGGTGTGTTTAGGTGTGCATTAGTTTAGGTGCAAGACTAGGATTTGCTAAATATGTGTTTAGGTAGCTAAGGACGTGATTAGGAATTTTATGACATGATTAAGGAGTGCTCACACAATTCCATTTTATGAATAAACAATTTAAACACAATTCCATGATTTAAGAAATTGGAGAGAGAAAACACTATTCAAGATTTCATAACTAGGAATCTTGAATTTAAAATGAGATTTAAGTTTAAATAAAGCAATCTTAGGTCCTAATTAGCTCTAATAAATTATTTTGACTCTAGATTAATTATGGAAATTAATTAATCTTCGATTAGAGCCTAATATTGCTTAGGTTTGCTTAATCACACGATTAAGCTTTAAAAACACAAAACTAGGGGCAAAATCATAATTTTGCACAAATTTTGCCCGGGACCATTGGGACTAAAACTGAGGTCACAAAATACATAAAAACGCCTTTTAAAACCATCTGGAGAAGTTTCGGGTTCATCCGGCACTTGCAATCGGGTCAAACACCACATGGGTATTTTGGTTATTTTGACCCGAAAACTCAGAAAATGAGATTTTCGATCCCGGAAAGGTACACGAGTCAACTAATCCCCTTCAAACATTGAGTTAGCCCCTCGAGGACTGTTGAGTCGACTATCCTCGAGTTTCAGGATGAAAATTTCCTCAGGGGCATTTTGATCATTTTCATTCTAACAGAAAATCGGGGCGTTACACAAAAAAAGCATCCAATATCAATATAAATCATAAGATTGTAATCGTATCAACTAACGAGAATAATAATAACAACTAATCATTCAAGAAATGTCTATAAGAAAATTGGAGTGGAGAAAATGGATAAGCAAACATCTAATTATGAGATTGTGATTTTGTTGGCTGAAATGGCGAAGATCGAGGACGAAAATATTGGAGAGGAAGAGGAAGAGGGGAATAAGAAGTGGTTGACGATGAGTAAGGTGGTAAAGTGAGATCCAGATATTGTGACTTTCCATTGACGGTGTGGCAGCAAAAAATGACGGCAATGATTGGTAGCGAATACGATTATCGGTAGCATGGTGGCGATGATATATGGTAGCGATGGCAATGATCGATAAAGATAGCAGAGGCAAAGATCAGCGGCAGAGAGCAGTTAGCACAAAGCAAAAAGGGGGTGAAGGCAGAGAAAAGGAGAGGCACAAATGGAACGGTGAAATCAGAAACCAGTGGAATTACAGAGTGAGGGGAGAAACATAGGGTACAGTGGATGTACAGAATGTTATAATTTATGGACATTTAACCACACATAGACAAACGTAGTTAAAAAAACATGTTTTTTGGCCTGGTTTTTTGTAGTGACTTTTTCTAATACATTATACATACGAAGTTTAGAAATACTTTTAAACATTACCACTAAAAAATTATATAAACTTAAGTTACAAAATTATTAAATTTTAAATTTTGGTCTCTCTATTATGCTGTCTCCATCGGGTGTACGTACGTATGTATGGATGATTTATTTTGCATTAAGTAAACATTTAAACAAAAAATTCACTTTAAAATGTGTCTACCGAAGAATTTCCTTAAAGTAAAATAAACTGATTAAAATATTCGCTATATTATTTAAAACATTAATATTGATAGATATTTAATTTAAACAAATTGTATAATACACGAATAAAATAACAAAAATATTATGAATTTACTGTTTTGATATACCCATATAGTGGAAAATATGTATTAAAGCTTCTTCAAATGTGTTTCATTTTGATAATAATTGCTTTAAAATTTGAAGATATAATAATAAAATTTTTAATTTTTAATTCATAGTATAACAAATTTGAGACTAATAGTACCAAAAAATCATATGAGTGAGACATAAATGAACATTGCGGGACATGCCCGACCCCGACCATATACTCCTAGTAGATCGCTGAATCTTCCATATAACTAGATATTTTATCTCGTGCAATGTATGGATGATGTAAATTATATTTTATCAATTTTAATTTTTAATACTAAATATTTGGTTTGTTTAAATTTATGGATTTAATTTTTTTTTACAGTATAACATTTTATATTGTTATCTAATCAAATCCTCTTATATACATGATTTTTGAAGTAGTGGAATGAAAGCCAAATATATTTTCTATGCTAATATGACAATATGTGATTTAATGACCATATTAAAAAAATTTGAGCTTGAATTTAATATACTGATTATGTGAAATATTTTTATATATTCATACAATCACATATTGCCACTTAAGCAAAATATGTATAATTTTGTCCTCATTACTTCAAAAGACATGCACATAAGGGGTTTTGATTGGATAACATTATAAAAAAAAGTTTCACATTATCAATACTTTCAATTGAATTAAAATTTTTTTACATTGTCATTGTATTAAAATTAAACTCCAGCTTAGTGACACTGTAACATCCCCTGCTGCTTTATGGATTAACGACTGCCCCCACAAACCAACACAGGTCTTTTCAGCATGCTTTGTCCTCACTCACACGCTTCCTAGGAAAACTTCCCAGGAGGTCACCCATCCCAAAATTACCCCAGGTCAAGCACGCTTAACTGTGGAGTTCTTTCAGTTTGGGCTACCAAAAAGAAGATGCATCTTGTTGATATAGGTAGTACGAATCAATTCATATAAACCCTCCTCACCTGTATAGTCCCATACCTATACAGTCTTAGGATCCCTCTCATTCGGGTGTGTAATCGGTTCATTCATGTACCCCTCCGCTTAGAGGACCTTGCGAGGAGCCGCTCCTTGTCCGTGCCCTCTTTGCACCGGCGATCACTCCTCGTCCTCGTCCCCGGGCGTTACAGACACCACCTGTAATACATAGTGTACAAGTGTCAGTAGACAAGTTCCATATGGTCGTAGGATCCCCTGGGACCCATCCATGCTGCCGGGTCCTGAATTTCACTAAGTTCGAATCCTACACCTCCTTGGAGGGCTATATGATAGAGCCATTTTCTTAGGATCAAAAGTCCCAATAATTATTCCTAAAAGAAAAAAGAAGTTAAAGAGTAATTTTTAATGAATTTTATGAAACCTTTAAATGGTTCATTTTTAGTCCACAAGTTTAAAAAATCGTAAGAATTTTTGAATTTGAGCTAGAACTCAAAAATTGGATTTTGATTGGTTGGGATTTTGATTTTTTTAATATTTTATTTGAATCCAAATGAGAGATATTTCCTTATTTACATTTACGTTTTAAAATTAAGACATTAACCTAAAATTAATAAATGTAAATAAGTGAGTGCTGAGACAACCCGAATGCTAACATGACAGAAAGATGCAATTTGGGTGCTATTACTACATAATTCTGCAGAACAACCTCGCTACAGCAAGTTGTGTTCACTGCAACGAGTTGTTGATTCTCCAGGTTTACTCACTATAGCGAGTGGGTCAAATGTCAACACAGTACAACACACCTAGTTTGGGATTTCACACCCCATTTCTGAACCCTACCCCAAAACATCACGTCCTCCTTTTCTTCCTCCCTTCCACTCTCATCCTCCATCAAATCCACCTCCTCTAAGTTTCAAGGTGAGTTTGGTTGTTAGTTTATGCTATATTTGTCTCCTTCCTTTCATGTTCCATGGTTTGAGCTTTGTTGTTTTTCTCATTGTTGTCAAGTAGGGGTGCTCCCCCAATATTGTTAGGATTGTTTTAAAGCTATCTAGAGGTTATTAGAGATTAATCTAGAGTTTATGGTTGCTCTATGGCAGTTGTTGGTGCCATTCCAAGGTTCAGAGATCAAGTTAGTGGTGCTCATATACTCCGGGCTGCGAACGGTAAGTGGGTTCAAATTCATGACCTTATGTTTAGTCATTACAAGTATGATATTAGAGTTATTAAGTTATAAAAAGATATTAGCTTGAGAAATGAGATTTTAGAAATCCTATTTTTATGATATTTAGAAGTGTGGAATTCAGTATAATTCATAGCAACTTCCAGATACATCTAAATGATTATACATACATATATATATATATATATATATATATATATATATATATATATATATATATATATATATATATATATATATATATATATATATATATATGAGATTTTGTGATTTCAAGAGTAGAGTATTTATATATGATAAACTTTTAACTCCAGAGCAGAGCCTAACATAGAGTTTTAAAGATATAATTACTTTTTTATGAATTTGAGACTAGACGGTATCTATAGAGAAACAGATTGTGAGTTAACGGCTGAACTCTAATCGTTAACCTTGATACCAAGTTGTCCTGAGAGGATAATCTCACATAGTAGAGAATGGAACCTAGTTAGGTGTCCAATTTGCATCCCAGAAGGATCCTAAAGATTAGAGACATTGTTATGTCATGATTGACATGCATAACTAGAGAATTTATATTTTTGTTATGCGAGACATAACCAGAGATCTCTGTTTCTCTAGGAGATTACTGTTCTTTATACTTTACTAGAAAATTACCAGCTTTATTATCTTTATGTTTATATAAATATATTTTCTAAGAATATTTGAGTTAAGAGCTATTATGTAAATGTGTGGAAAATGATTTCCCATTAGAGTAAGAATTTAGAGATTTTTTCTATGAATTTATAAATGCAGAGATATCTTTTCTATATATATAGTTATGGATATGAATATCAAATGGTTATGAGTATTGCATGTATATTATATTATATTCGTTGGTTGTCCCATGTGAGTGATAGGTGAGAGCTCACTCACTGAGTCCGTGGACTCACCCCTCTCTTTTCCTCCTTATAGTTGTAGGTACAGATCTTGCTCAGCCCCTATTGGCAGAAGCAATTGTTCTCAGTAGTGAGTCTTAATTTCTTGTTCTCCTTCTTCTACCAGCGTTCGAACCAGGAAGACTATGGATTGGTTAACAAACCATCACCACAGATCCTAGGAACGTTGGTTAGTGAGTCTTAATTTGAAGTAAGGCTTAGTTTATAGTTTTGTTAGAGTACAGTGCTCCAGTAGATGTGTAGGCAGGATCTTATCCACATATGTATTTTGATATATTACAGTATTTCTTGAGATTAAGTATGTAATTGAAATGTAAACCGTGGTTAGAGATTTATGTGATAAACTAGATAGGCATTTGTAATTTAGTTTTCAATTGTCAAGGATTACCAGGTTTAAGATGAATTCTTTGTGCTGAGATAGTTATGATTTCAGGATCAACGAAATTGGTTAAGAGATTCAAAGATTAAATTATTAAATACTTTTGGTTTATGAAATTAAGCATTATGTTTTAAATTGGAGAAAAGTGCTAAAGATTTCAAAGAGATCATATTTTAATTATTATATTATGATAAATTATGCATTTAGATAAACACGTCACCTAGAAGGCTTACGTGAAGATGAGATTCCTCACGTGTTGGTCACGTTTCCAAGTCGGGTCGTGACACTACCAAGGTCTCCCAATTATCCGACAAAGAACTCAAAAGTAATAATGCTTGTAACTCATCATCTAGTACTATCTTCATGGTGCTTAACTGATTCACCATATCTTAGAAGTTACTCAGGTGTTCAGCAACAGATCTTCCATCTCTGAACTTGAGATTCAACAGCTTCCTGATTACAACAGCTTTATTCTGTGTAGTCTTTCTCTCTAAAGATCTTGTAAAATCTTCCATAGAGTATGGGCATTTGTCTTTGTGGCCACATGATGTAATACACTAATATCCACCCACTGTCTAATTAACCCAATGGTCTTTCAGTGCATATTTTTTCAATTATCCACTGTCACGTCTTCTAGCCATTGCACCTCCCTTCTGTACAGGATCATATAAATCCTTATAGAAATGCATATCCTCTCTTTTTGGCTTCTGGGTGGAGTAATTTGCTGCTGTTAGCTTGATTATGGTACCCATATTCTCCTCCATTTAATTTACACAGCATAATCCTGAGCTCAACTTGTGCTTTGATACCACTTGTTAGGCTTAGAGACTGATTCACATTGTAATTAAATAATGTCAATGTGTGGCAATGAGTACCAAAATAAATCTAATTGAATTAAATCTATCAATTGGCACAACATAACAAAATAAGTATCAATGGTGAATAGTAATTTTTCTACTATGGGCACTATTCACAGTGGGGCCCGCTGGTCACGAAACAGTTCTATTCACGAAAATAATATTTTTCACACCAAATCAAGAAATTTGCACATCAAATTTTTTACGTGGAACCCCCAAATATCAAAGGAAAAACCATGGGACAAATTTCGAAAAATATTCCACTAAATTTAGGATAATTACAAAATATCATTTTCACACTCTCTGACCCAAAAGCTAAATATAGTGTATCCCAGTGAGAACCCTCCTATTTAAACACTATAATTTTGCAGTATTAAGGAGTAATAGAGATTATACCCAAAATATTTTCGGTGTATATACCCATGCCTTACACTCTCTGGGATTTACTTACATTCTTTATTTTTCTCTTACTCTCAAAAAATAATACTATCTCTCACTTGCAGCTCTCTAATTTTTTGCTACTTGATCTGCATTTCAATTGAGCCAAACGCCTATATTTGTAGAAGCCTTTTAGCAGTGTGAATGTGCACTGCCTATTACTGCACTGAAAAAAAAAACATACACAGCCATTGCATTTTTCAGCATCCAACTGTACAATTAATGCACCGCCTCCTTGCCTTTTTTCCTTTCAATTTTTTCTGCTTCAACTTTCTTGGTTCTCTCTCTCTTTTCACATGTGGCTGGACTGCACAAGCTGAAGGCGAAAGAAGACTGCAGGAGTAATCCAAATACAGGAGTCTCTGTCAGACATGCTAAATATCTTCATATTTTGGTGTACTGTGGATTCATGTGGACGTTATTATATGTTTATCTAACATGTGAAGTTTGAATTATGATATTATTGTTGGGGAATATAAGATTGTATTATTAGTTAAAATGGACAAGAAAGGTGTGCTTATATTATACGATTGTATTTTTTTTATTTTTAATACCACTTTAAGTAAATGTCTGATTTAATATTATTATTCTTCTGTTTTCATTCCCATTTCATTGTCTTTATAACATTTTTTTAAGTGGTGCACGGTTTTCTCCTAGCAAAGTTTAGTGTTTTCCAGCAATGCCAAATGATAATTAAAATTTTTGGTTAACGTGAAAATTAGTATCACTTTAGAGAAAGGTTATGTCTCCGATTTCTTCAAACACTTGCACATGATATACTAATGGGGAGATAATATTTTGATTGATAAGACAATGATAGTAGTTGAATAATATAAAATTACAAAACATATTTATTTAGTCAAAATTTGATAAATATGTTACATTTTTTATAAATATGTTACATCATTGTAATATTAAGACAAAAAATTAATAATAATAGTGAAAGATCACGTATCAGAATAATGTTATATAAGAAATCTACACGAAAAGATCCATTTTTAACAATGTATAAATGGAAGAAAATGTAAAAGAAACTTGATAATCAGAATTACGATGACAATTTTGACATTTTGTTTGTTTTTTATTAAAAAAAAAAGTGTTGAATAAATGGTTTAAAATGAAATGAAAATATCCACTCTACTTGGAGTTTGGTGGCCGAAAAGTTGCTAACTTGCAATGTGTGTTTGCGTGTTTTATTTTTGTTTTATGTTCTTCTCTCTCTTTTTTTTTTAACCAACAAGTTGTGAAATCGTAAGTTCAACCAATACTTTACGAAAGCAATATCGTTATTGCAGAAAATATATAGAACAAATTCGTCATTGAAAAATGAAAATTCTAATACAATCTGTAAGAATTAAAAATACAGGTTAATTAAATTATTTTTTTAAGTAAATTAGTTTTCGAGCAATGTTTTTTTTTATCAAATTTATTAAATCTTATAAATGGGCTAATTTAAACTTTATTTTTGGTACATAATTCAACCCATTTCTTTTAATCTCAAGAGCTATGTCAAGGATTTTTATTTTTTTGCCTATTTTTTGTCGGAATGTTCTTTTTTTGGCAGGAAGAGATTTTATTTCTCTTATATTTTTGGTCAGAGGTTTTATTATTTTTTTTGGGTTGTGAGGTTTTTTTATTTATTTTTGTTTTGTTTTTGTTCAGACGTTTTTTTTTTTTGCCTCCCATGATTCACCGTCAACAACCGACTAATCCTTCGCCACAAGGACTCTCAAGGTGGGATAATTTTACTGTAAGCTTTTCCATTCCCAAAGGCAGGGATCGAACCCCTGACCTTTGGTTAAAGGTGAACGAGTCCCTACCGCTCGACCACACCCCCCAAGTTTGTTCAGACGTTTTTATTTCTTAGAAATGAATCTGTTGGGTGATATTTTTTGTTAGAAACTATTTGGAAGGTTCAATCTTTTTTATGGGGGCAAAAGGCTAACATTACTGCGTGTCGATTTGCAAATTTCTCTGAATTTTGCCCCAACTGCAGTGAAGGTTTCATTATAGCCCAAACCCAAAAACATTTCAAAAACAAGAAAAAAAATAAACAAGGAAACAGAATGACTAATGAAACGGTGCATTAGCAGACATGAGAAGAAGAGCATCTCAGCTATAGTATTGGATATTTCAGGGGCTCTTTTTTCTTTTTTTTTTTCAAGTGATAAAATTGAATTGAATTTCATTAAGAATTGGATGAGGATTGGAGCAGTTTGAAAGACTCCAATGTTGATGAGGATTCTAGCCAAAAGCAGTTCTCACTTAGGAGAGGGTTCGTAGAAGCTGTGAAGTTAGATGCCAAGAGGGTCCTCGAGGTTCTTCGACAAGACAGTCCCGGCCTTGATGCTAGGTTGGGTTTAGATGAGTTGAATATAAGGCCATATGGGCTTCTTGTGAGAGAGGTTCTCTTTGGAATCTTGAAGAGAATAAATTTTGAGGATAAGACCCGGTGTGCCAAATTGGCATACAAGTTTTTTGTGTGGTGTAATCAGCAGGAGGATTCCAGGCCCACCGTGAATGCCTATCATTTGGTTATGAACATATATACTGAGTGTGAGGACTTGAAGGCGTTGTGGAGGTTGCTTGATGAGATGATTGACAAAGGGTTTCCTGCTACTGCTCGTACCTTCAATATTTTGATTCGAACTTGTGGCGAGCTGGCCTGGTTAAGAAATTGGTTGAGAGGTTCATAAAATCCAAGACGTTTAACTATAGACCTTTTAAGCATTCCTACAATGCGATTCTGCATGGTCTTCTTGTTTTGAACCAATACAAGTTGATGGAGTGGGTTTATCAACAGATGCTGCTCGAGGGTTTTTCCTCCGATGTTTTAACTTATAATATTGTAATGTATGCCAAGTACAGACTTGGAAAGTTGGATCAGTTCCACATACTTCTTGATGAGATGGTTAGAAATGGATTTTCTCCAGATTTTCATACCTACAACATTCTTCTTCATGTTCTTGGTAAAGGAGACAAACCACTTGCAGCTCTTAATCTTTTAAATCTCATGAGAGAATCAGGAATAGAGCCCACTGTGCTTCATTTCACCACGTTGATAGATGGACTCAGCAGAGCTGGGAATCTGGATGCTTGCAAATATTTTTTTGAAGAAATGATGAAGAACGGGTGCATGCTTGACGTGGTGGATTATACTGTAATGATTACTGGTTATGTGGTGGCTGGCGAGCTTGAGAAAGCACAGACGATGTTTCATGAGATGATTTCTAGAGAAGAAGACCCAAATGTGTTTACATACAATTCCATTATTCGGGGATTGTGTAATGCTCGAAAGTTTGATGAAGCATGCTCAATGCTCAAGGAAATGGAGGCCAGAGGTTGTAGTCCGAATTTTGTTGTTTATAATACATTAGTCAGTAGTTTGCACAGTGCTGGAAAGACGACTGATGCTCATGAAGTGATAAGACAGATGATGGAGAAGGGGAAATACGCCCACTTACTTTCAAGGTTCAAAGAGTATAAGATATAGCCATATGATAGATTTTGAAATTGGATATGTTTTAACTCATGGGGCATCTACATATAATTTGGTTAACTGAGACCAATTACCCGCTGCTTGTTCAGCTGGTCCCGTTTCTCATATATTTTTTCAACACTCAGTAATTGACATTTTAACCTGTCCGCCATTTTTTTCCCGCATAATACATAATGAATATTGCTTGTTCATTTTTTATTTATTTATATATGCCTCCATTTGCCAAAAAGTTTACTCCTCAAAACTAAGAGGATGAGTCTCGACACAACCGTAAGATACCTTCCTTATGGCTTGGAGATCATGGGTTTGAATCCTGGAAATAACCTCTCCACAAAGTTGGGGTAAAGCTGCATACATCTATCCTCCCAAGTCTCATCTAATGAGAGCCTCATACATTGGGTCACCCTTTGTATATTGTAAAAATCATGTACTTTTGGTAATAACTGTTACTTAAGGCTTAAATAATATAAATTGTAACTGTTTAATTCTTTGGCTTTTTCTGTAACGAGTTATAGTTATAAGTGCATAAGGATTGATTATCATCTAGAGGGATGCCTAGCAGTGAATCAATCAATTACACTAGTTATTCTACAGCTTATATAAATGATAGACGTCCCTTTTCCCCCTGAAAGAAAGAGTAATGCATTATATTTTTACGGAAAATAACACCTTCCTGCATGTTTGAAAAACATCTCTTTGTCACTTGCTAAGTCAATGATGATCTACTTCTATAAAAATTTCTTTCATATAGTTTATAGCATGGATATTTGTTATAATCTTCGTCAAGCGTAGCCTTCACTTCAGGGCTTTTTTTCTTTATACACGGCCCATAGTTGTTTTAATTATTGTTTGGCCCTTTTTCTTTTGACATTGGATGTGGCGTCATTTACATTTATCTGTTATTTGTTATTGTTTTATATAAGCTGAAATTGATGTATATCATCCATTAGTTAAGATTGAATTTATGGTTAAAATACAATGAAGGGCAAGATTATTAGGTGAGGCCGGCTATATTGACCAAACAACCCTGTAGTGTTCCAAATTTATAGTTAAAATGCCCCTTTAAATTTGGGGTTGTAAGACTTGTGGTTTAATGGTGCATTTCCACTAACCTGGAGCTAGCAGTAGCAACTTAAAATACTGCCAAGAGCCCTATATCTGGTAATTCTTATGTTCCTTTCCGCATACATCCTTATGTTGGTAGTTTTGCTACGTGGCTTCAAAGACAGCTAATAATTTGTTACCTGCTTCCAGATGAAGGTTGAACAATGCTTCACCTCTTACAGTTATGATTATGGTTCATTTCTTTGCTTGATATTTTGTGCTGTGTTCACTTCACATGTGATAGGCATCTTCTGTCATTATGCAGCATAGCACTGCCAAGTCCATACAATTAGGACACTATGAAATACGCAAACTTCACCATGCACAGGTTGTTTCATTGCAGATGCTAATGGTGTTGGGCACAGTGAAGTTTGTTGTGGATAACAACTCTTCTTGGCTTCAAATAACTCTTCCATGTGTGTAACTGATGGTATAAAAGATACTGAGTATATTTTTAAGTTTACTTTTGGGATTCTGTTTTCCAAATTGGTACTTTGGTTAATACGTAGTGCTGCTTTCATGTTGGACAACTAATTTCAGTTGCTTTTGTTGTAGGCCAATTTTCACTATTTGTTAGAAGTTCTCTAGGTAGAAACCACAAATGTCAGATTCATGTATTTTTCCCTAGGGTTGCTGGATAACTGTTTACTGCCTGTTCACTGATTCAATTTCACTGGCATACAAGTTTCGGTTTAATATCTTTTCATAGGCCAAAGGGGTCGTTATTATAGTTTTTCCTCTATATGGTGTTGGTTGACTAAATCTGGAAAGAATGCAATGCAAGCTTTTTAATGCTCTATTCCGTGGTTTCTTTGAAAATTTTTGCATAGCATGGCGGTCCGTTGCAGCCGCAATCTTCATGGCATCATCGCGGTACAAGGTGAAAATGGCATAAAGCAGCCATTTTCTCGAGGAAATAAAAAAAAATTGGGTTATTTTTGGGATTTTGGGGGGTTTTTTAAAAGGGAACCCTAACCCATCGAGCCCCATTTGTACAACGCCCTCTGTTTCACACATCCGCCTCCATTTCCAAGGGTGATTCTTCAAAGCAACCTTCGGCGACCTCTAGCGGCCTTCGGCGACCTCCGGCAAAGCGAATTGACCAGCGGTGGCTGCCTCCAATGTTGCAGCAACCAAGTTGGGCCCACTTCCTCTTCTTTCCTTCTTCAATTCGACTACTTCTTTTTTCTGCCTTCTTTTGCTTCTTTTGTTTCCTTCAGTTCTGTCTTCTTCTTCTTCTTTCTACCTTTTGCTTCTTCTTTTTTACTTTTTTTTTCTTCTTTTACTTGTGCTTCTTGCCTTCTTTTGTTTTTGTTTTCAGCTCTTTTCTGAGCTTTGTTTTTCTTTTTTTTTTTGTTTCAATTTCTTTAGTGAGTTATAATGGAAAGTCAAGGTCAAGCTTCACAAGCCACAAGGTCATCTAGAACAGACCCTAGTTGGAAGTATTGCTATCCATTAGAGAAGAAAATAATACCAATGATGTTATTTGTAATTTCTGTGCAAAAATGATGAGAGTAGGAATTACAAGAGCTAAAAAACACTTGATGGGGAAGAGTGGTAATGTCTCCAAGTGTCCAAAAGATGTTAGAGATGAGTTATGGGGTCTTTATAAATAGAAAAAGAAGCAACAGAGTGATGAAATGGTAGCTATGAAGGACCTTGATTTTGAGAATTTGTAGTTTGGATTATCTGAAGATGATGCTCAAGAGATTTGGGATACCCTTAATCCTAGGCAAAAGAGAGTTGCAAATTTGAAAGGCCCAGTGGATTTATTTTTCACAAAACCAAAAACTACAAATGCAAAGAGGAAAAAGGAGAGATTGAGGTAGCAAAATATTAGAGAGGCATGTGATAAGGAAGCGGTGGCTAGGGTTCATCAATACATAGTCTGATGGTGGTATCAAGTTGGAATTTCATTCAATTGTATCAGATTAAAGAGTTTTCATCGTATGTTGGCAGCCATTGAAAACTTTGGTCCCAATTTGCTTTCTCCATCTTATCAAGATATAATGGTTCCACTTCTTAACAAAGAGTTGGAGTACACCAATAATTTGATAAAGGATCATAAGGAGCAGTAGGACAAACATGGTTGTTCGATAATGTCAGATGCTTGGACTGATAGGAAACAAAGGTGCTTGATTAACTTCTTGGTGAACTCTCCTATTGAAACAATGTTTGTCAAGTCTATTGATGGTTCAAACTTTGTGAAGATCGATGAGAAGTTGTTTCAATTGCTTGATTCTCTTGTGGAGGAGATTGGTAAGGAAAAGGTTGTGCAAGTTGTAACTGACAATGTATGTTTTGGGAAGCAAAATGTTGGAAGAGAAAAGTCCACATCTTTATTGGACTCCTTGTGCAGCTCATTGCTTGGATTTAATTCTAGAAGACATTTGAAAAATTCCATTGATAAAGAAAACTATTAAAAGGGGAATTTTTCTTGTTGGCTTCATTTGTAGCCATTTTAGCACTTTGAGCATGTTGAGGCACTTCACAAATACAGAGGAGTTGGTGAGGCATACAGTCACAAGATTTATCGCATCTTTCTATTATTGGAAAGGCTTCAACAAGAGAAAGCAAATCTTCGAAGAATGTTTACTTCTAAGGAGTGGGTAAGTAACAAGTTGTCTAAGGACGCTAAGGACAAGCAAGCAATGAAAATTGCAATTATGTCTTCCTTTTGGAACCATGTAGATTACACGATTAAAATCATGCATCCTTTTGTTTGTGTGCTTCGGCTTGTTGAAGGTGAAAGAAAGCCCACAATGGGTTATATTTATGAGGAAATGGACAAGGAAAAAGAGTCCATCGTGAAGTGCTTTAGCAATGAAAGCAAATACAAGGATGTGTTTGCAATCATTGATAATAGATGGAATTATCAACTCTATCTGCCATTGCATGCAGCAGGACATTTTTTAAACCCACAGTTCTATTATGGCAATCCTGATTTGGAGTATGATCTAAAAGTCGCAAATGGGTTGTATGATTGTATCAAGAGATTGGTTCCAAGTAGGGATGTGTAATAGAAAATTTTACTTGAGCTGCCAATTTATAAGAGTGCTTGTAATACCTGGTGTACACGTGTCATTAGATAAGTTATGTATGGCCTCAAGGTTTCCTAGGACTCACCCATGTTGCCGGGTCTGGGATTTTGCTAAGTCTTGAGCCCTACACCTCCTTGGAGAGCTATATGTTAGAGCCACCTTCTTGGGATCAAAAGTCTTGGCAATTGCTCTCCAAAGGAAAACAAACTGAAGAGTGGTTTTTAACAAATTTTTGAAAGCCTCTAGATGTTTCGTTTTTAACAGTCAAGTTTAGAAAATTGTAAAAATTTCAAAATTTGAACTAGAACTCAAAAATGGGATTTAAATTAGTTAGAGTTTTGATTTTTTTGATAGTTTGTTTGAATATAAATGGGGAGTGTTTCCTTATTTACATTTATATTTTAAAGTTATTTAACTTAGAGTAAAGAAATGTAACTAAGTGAGTGAGTATTGGGATAAACCATATGCCCATGACAGCAAAATACTGAATCTGGACTTTACTGTCACCACTATAGCGGTCACAGGCTTGCATCTTGATGAACTGAGGATTGCTATAGCAGTCATAAGTGACTTGTTCGCGATGCTCCCGTGGATGCACACGCCTTGGCCGCTATAGCGGTCCCCCAAGGGCCCAAACAGTACAAAAACATCGCAGTTTCATTTAATGAGCTCCCCAACCCTTTAAAACACCCCATGCCCAGGATTTTCTCCCCAAACAGAAACCCTTGGTTCCCAAACCTGCTCCAACCCTTTCTCTGTCAATCCCTCTCAATGTTCATCTTCTAAGGATCAACGGTAAGAGTTTTTGTGGTTTTTGGCATCTTCTTCCTCTCCTTTTCATGTTTCATGGTATGGGCTTAATTTGTTGTTTCTCCATTGTTGTCAAGTGGGGATGCTCCCCCAATATTATTAAAGTTAGTTTAGGGTAATCTAGAGCTACCCATAGATCTTTGATGGGTTTTATGATTGTTATAGTTGACGTTGGTATCTTCCTCCCCCTAGTTAGGTGAGTGAGTTCAAGCTCATGACCTTATTTTCTTGCCATTATGATTATGTTGGTAGCACTATGATTGTTAAATATCAATTTAGAAATAAAAATGTATTATGTACATGATTTTCCAAGCTATGCCAAGCCTAGTAAAAGGTATGATTTTGAATATAGCATGTAAATGTATTTTATAAAACCATGGGACCATGAATTGGACTGGTGTATGTTATAAAAATGTTTTAAATTTTTCATGGGATGATTAATTGGGAATGTGATTTATAAATGTTTACGAAAGTTGTCAGATATGTTTTTCGAATTTATGATACTACCAGGTTTTCGGAATTCAAGATCTCATATATGTTTTAGAAGATTTCATTAAGTATACTAGAGAAATGTGAAACTAGAGTATGATTTAACTTTTAATTAAATATGTTGTTATAACTTTAGAATTATTACGATGATGGATGCCAGTGATTTAATTATGATTTTGGCATTTTCAAGTGTATAAAAATATGTCAGCTTAAAGATATAAATTTAGAACTTCAGTTTTGTGGTACCAAGAGGTATGGAATTTAGTATAATTCTTTGCAACTGCCAGATACATATTATGTGGACTTGAAATCGGAATGCCTATAATTAGTGAACCCTTGGTCTTGATTTTCACAGCGACAATTATGCTAAAGTCAGATTGTTAGAGTTATATGAGTTTAGAACTCTCAGAGTACTAAGATTTAGGAGATCGCGTTCGCGAGGGACGGAGTAGCCACCCTTCAGATTTAAAATGATTTTATTAAAAGAGCTAGATAACTTGATTTAGAGCTTTTATGAATTTCCTCCAATAATTCTAAGAGTAAAGTACTTATGTAGAATGGAATCTTATGCCTAGAGAAAAGTCCAGAGCAGATTTTTAGCGAAAATGACATAATTTATGAATTTTGACTAGACAGTAGCTATAGACAAATAGACAGTGAGTTAACGGCTGACCCCCGATCGTTAACCTTGGTACCAAGTTGTCCTGAGAGGACATTCTCACAGAGCAGAGAATGGAACCTAGTTAGGTGTCCAATTTGGATCCTAAAGATTTGAGAAATTGTTATGTCATGGTTGACATGCGTAACCAGAGATCCCTATTTCTCTAAGAGATTACTATTCTTTATGCTTTACTAGAGATTACCAATTTTATCGCATTATGTTTATAGATACATATGTTTTTTGAGAATATTTGATTTAAGAGGTATGGTGTAAATGTATAGGAAATGATTTCTGACTAGAGTAAGAATTTAGAGATGTTTTATATGAATTTATAAATACAGAGACATATTTTCTATATAACTATAAATGTAAATATTAAATGATTTATGCTTGTTGCATGTATATTATATTGTATTCTTGGTTGTCCTATATGGGTGATGGGTGAGAGCTCACTCACTGGGTCCGTTGACTCACCCCTCTCCCTTCCTCTCATAGTTGCAGGTTTAGACGTGGTTCCGACTTTAGCTCAGTTTATGTAGTTGTATCTCTGTGGTGAGTCTTACTTTGGAGTAAGGTTTAGTTTAGAGTTTTGTTAGAATAGAGTGTTCCAGTAGATGTGTAGGCAGGATCCAACCATGCATTTATTTTCGAACTATGTATTTAATTTCAGATATTGAAATATTTATGTGTATGTTCTCATAGTCCAAGTATGAAATCGAAATGTAAATTATGGATAAAGATGTATGTGATGAACTAGAGATGTATTTATAATTCAGTTTTTAGATATTAAAATTATTAAATATTTTTATTTTATGAAATTAAGCATTATGTTTTAATTAGAGAACATGTTTATATTTCAAAGAGATCATATTTTAATAAATATATTTATTGTTAACTTATGCATTTAGAGAGACACGTTACCCAGAAGGCTTACATGGGGATGAGATTCCTCACATGCCGGTCATGTTCCTAGGTCGGGTTGTGACAGTGTTGGTGGTCTTTTTGGAGATGAATTTGCAATATCACAAAGAAAAATCCTTGCGCCTGGGAAGAAGAATACAACTTCTAGCTTTCAAATTTCTTTTGATTTTAAACTAGAGTAATTTGCTTACATGATCTTTGGATTTGTAGCTCATTGGTGGCAAATGTATGGTCTTTCTACTCCAAATTTGTAAAAATCGGCTATCAAGATTTTGAGCTTAACATGTAGCTCTTCAGGAGGCGAACGAAACTAGAGTGTTTTTGAGCATGTTATTAGCATTTTTCTATCACTTTTCTTTTGTTATTCTTGGAATAACCAATAGTAATGCTTAGATTATATTGATATTGCAGATTCATTCTAAGAAGAGAAATAGATAGGCTTGAGCATAAGAGCCTGGAAAACTTGGTTTATGTGAAATATAGCCAAGCACTCAAGCAAAGATATGATATTAGGAATGAGATTGACCCTATCTCACTCAATAACATTGATGATTGTAATGAGTGGATGGTTGGAGAGCTAGAGGGTGAGGATCATGATGTTGGAGATAACTTAGTGTTGCAGATGATGACACTTTGACTTGGGAAACTGTATATAAGGCATTAGGGGTTGGAGAGCCTAGACCATATACTAGGCGACAAAGTAAAAAAAGAAAGGAACCCTTAAGTGGTGATGGACCATCAAGTGGTGCAACACTAGCGGGTACTAGAGTTTCTAAAAAGGGAAAATAGGTAATGGTGCCAATGGTTGAAGAAGAAGAAGAACTTAAGTTTGACAACTCTAAGGAATCCGAAGAAAAGGAAAAAGAAATCAAATATGATGATTCGAAATCAGAAGGAGAAGAAGCAGAGGGATATGACTCGGATGGACCCATTGACACTGGTTACCTTGGGGATGAGAATATGGACTAGAAATTAAAATAGTTTATTTTAGTTGGTCTTTGTCTTCATTTGTGTTAGAGTGTTGAGTTGGGTTGGCTTGTATTTTGTTCTGAACTTGAGATTTGGATTCTACTTTTTGTTTTCAAAGAATGTATTTGTTCTTCATATATGTTGTTAGTTTTATTATTTGTTATATTTGGAATATTTTTTATGTGCTTTTTTGTATATATATAAAAATATTTTCAGTCCTCCATGGCATCCGCCATATTTTCACGGCGGATTTTTGGCTTACCGCCATAAGCTGCCATCTGCCATTGACAAATATGGTATTTAGCCATATGCACAATAAAGTTGGTGGGGTTTGGAAATAAGTGAATGTATTATGAACAGAGTTGGTAGGGTTAATTTTATTATAGATGTCTCTAAATATGTGGTGTTAAATTTGTATCCATACAAAAATTTGTTTCTATCCACCTTGTGGCCTTAGTATTATTAGAAGTTTTTCCTTACGTTGGTATGCATGTTTCGGAAGTACTTACCCTCTATGAAGACTATTACAACTGTGACATCTTAAGCACATGTTTTTCCTTACACTCCTAAGGCTTTTTTTTTTCTCAAACAAATTTCTAGATATACTTTTGAATCTACACTTGGAAGATAATTGATTGTTTGCAATTGACATCATTTCAATTCTATGGTCTGTTTTTCTTTTTGGAGGACCAGCACAGCTTCATACATACAGGTTGTCGCAACCGGGATCGCGACGGGACGGCGAGAAATAATGTTTTGAAAATTAGGAGTCGCCACCAAGTTTATTTGAACTGGGAAAACATGGAAAAACCAATTTTATCTTCATAAAGATAATCTTCGAAAAACCAGATATGGGTTTGGGAGTCGGTTATGCATAGGGAAGGATAGGAATTTAATCTTATAGCACCCCTATTACACCCGTCCTTAGACGGTACCTTAGAAAATTGTGCAAATTAATTAATAACCCTTAAAAATTTCAATAAAAGAATACAAAACTTGCAATTTAAATACCTAAGTTAGGAAAGTTGATTTAGTAGAATGTTTACAATTTAAACACATAAATTAAGAAAAATTAATTTATTAAAATATTTACAACTTAAACACATAAATTAAGAAAAATTAATTTTGACAAATATATCTACAATTTTAACACATAAATTAAAAAATGATTTATACAAAATATTTACAATTTAACAAATAAATTAAGAAAATTAATTTTGGCAAGTATATTTAAAATTTAAACAAATACATTAAGAAAAATTAGTTTTGGAAAATATATTTACAATCTTAACAACTAATAAATAATTTACAGAAAATATTTATAATTTGACAAATAAATTAAGAAAAATTAATTTTGGCTTGACAGGAAATAATAACCTGCTCCTACGTATCCTCTGGTGCAATGAGGAACTCAAAGTCACGTAGTTCTATAAAAAATGCTTGTATGTTCGATGGATTTTTTTTTATTAAAAGAGAAAAAAATAAAAATGCATTGAATGGTTTTAATTTTGATAACAGACTTTCAACCAACAGCTTATTAAATAAGAAATCCGATTTTGCATAGAATTCAAGTTAGCACTAGGCTATTCAATGAATTCTTATAGTTCAACGATACATAAAGGAGACATCCATCTCTCAATCATGATCATTGACTGTTGCATAGATAAAAATCAATTTTGTTATTATTATTTTTTTATATCATTATTTATTTATTATTTTCTAAGTCCTAAAACCTAATAAAACATAAATTTTTTTTTTTGACAATAACCCAAACCCTGTCTAAATGAATCAGCCCAAAAACACTTTGAATAAAAAATGCTAATCCAACAAACCCAAACCCATCATGGAATGAAAACTCCAAACCAACAAAGCCCAAGAATCATGACCAAAACCCAACAAAGACTCACCCAAAAATGGTAACTGACTCTAAAAAGCAATGCATCCTAATTTCCAACTTTCACTTACCCTGTATTATTATTGCTGAGAAAGGAAAAACATAGAGGGAAGATGCCAAGAGAGTGAGGCGGCGGCGTGGTACTACGCAGGAGTTGAAGAGAAGGGAAGTTGATGCAGTGGCACCTCCCACCAAGGCTCCTACACGCAGCGGCGGTCGGTGGGCTTCCAGATGAGGGCGGCGGAGGTTGCAGGCAACAGGAGAGAGAGAGAGAGAGAGAGAGAGAGAGAGAGAGAGAGAGAAGCTGCCGACGGTGAGAAGTGGGGAAGTGAGCGGCGCGGCGGGGCTGGAGCAAGGCGGCGCTATGGCATCGCGGCTGGGTTGGCGGTGCGCAATGGGGTTAGCGATGCGCGATGAAGCTGGCGGTGGTTGGTGAGCTAAGGTGGAGAGGGGATCGCGGCTGAACTATCACGGTGCTGGGTTGACGCGAGCAAGACGCGCACGGCTGGGCTCACGATTTCTCACCGGTGGACGATGGTTCTTCGCGATGACTTCACGGTAGCCTGAGACTGTTCGCTGGGCGCTGAGAGTAAGGCTGGAGCGACGGAGTTGGCGCGGCTGGCAATGGAGATACGGAGGTTGGCGCGGCTGATCTAGGCGGAGTGGAGGTCAGTGTCGAGGGTCTTTGGCCAATGGCGTTTCGCAGGTGGGGGTGTGGCAACGGCAGCCGCGGTCACGGCGGCCTCCTTCTTCCTCTCTTTCTTTTTTTTTTTTTATTATTTATTGATTGAAGTTTTGAACTTGTTATGGATTGTGTGGCCTGAGTTTAGCTTGCTGAAGATTGGGTATTTTTTTTTAAAGGTAGTTGTGATGGTAGGCGAATGGCTGTTGGTGGTGAACGAGGAATGATAGTGATAGTTTGGGTGATTTAGGGCTGTGATTTAGTGGTGATTGTGGTTCATAGTGATGGTGGATGAAGATGGCTGTGATGAAGAGGAGTTAATATTAAGGTTTTGAAAAATCCTTTGGGGACGATGATGGCGGCTAAATTATGTGAATGAATATGGCCGCTGTCTCCATCTCTCTAATTTTTTTTATCAGTCTCTGTCCGCTCTATATTTCTTGCTCTCAAAATTAGCCCTTTCTGTGTATCTCTGATGGAAGTTAGCTTTCGTTCTCTCTTGCTGAAAATTTGCTTTCCCTTCCTTTTCTTTATGTCTGAATTTTCTCATTTATATCTTGTCATCCTTGGCCTGACAACTGAGGAACTAATCTTCTGAATCTTGATGGCCGAGATTGTCAAATTGATTTGACTAGAGCATTAAATGTCTCACTTCTTTTTACTGTTGGAGCTTCAAATACAGTGATCAGCGTTGAATACATTGATCCGGTAACTGACAGGGCATTGAATACATTTGTCTCACATGGCATTTTTTCAAATAGTGCATTAATTGCTCAAATCGCTTAACTAACTCCTACTGATATTGACTATAATTGAGATTTTTATTTATTTATTTATTTTTTATATATATATACAAATGAGCAAAAATGTCATAAAAATAAAAACAGAATGGGCTAATCATGAATTAACTACACGGACAAACACAAATAAAAACATTGGGCCGAACTCACACCCTAGACAAACCAAGACTAAAAATAAATAAAAAGAAGCCATGGACTGAAAAAAAAAATTTATTTTTTGAACAAGACACTTTTTTTATTTTTAAATTTTTTTTATTTTCTAAAAAGACTTAAAGAAAACTGTAAAATACACAAATTTTGGAATTTTACGTAAATGGCCGGACAAAATTGGGTATTCACAGTTGCCCCTCTTTACTTATTTCTTATAAGAGAATATGAAAAATCTGAATTCTTCATATTGTCATTATAAGGAGTGAGTAAAGATATGAACATCAATTTTGTACGGTGATGCATGAAATTGAAAATGTAAGGAAACTTGAAATTAGAAGTAAAAGAAACTAGATGCTCATGAGAGACATATGCTATGCAATTATGCGATTGAGAAATCAAGATGTATGAGTGACAAGAAGTGAAATTTATTTGTACAAGCAAAAAGCTGACGAGAATTAACAGGAATTCAAAAGCCAGTTGGGACTGACAGACATTTTAGAAAGTTGACAGGGACTAACAGAAATTTAAAAGCCGACAGGGGCTAACGGAAATTGGAAATTTGATGGGGCTAACTGAAATCTAAAAATCGACAGGGGCTAACTAGGATTTAAAAGCCGACGGGGGCTGAAGAAATTTAAAAGCCGACAGGGGCTGACAGAAATTTAAAAAACCGATGGAGGCTGGCAGAAATTTAAAAGATTTGGGTCAAGTAAATTTAAAAATAGACAGGGGCTGATAGAAATTTAAAAACCGACGGGGCGTGACATAAATTTAAAAGCCGACGGGGGCTGATAGAAATTTAAAAGCCGACTGGTCAAGGTAAATTTAAAAGTCGACTGAGTCGATAGAAATTTAAAAGCCGATAAGGGCTAGCAGAAATTTAAAAGCCGACGGAGCCTGACAGAAATTTAAAAGCCGACAGGGGCTAGCAGAAATTTAAAAGCTGACGGTCGACAGAATTTAAAAGTCGACTGGCCTGACAGAATTTAAAAGTGTCGAGGCTAGCAGAATTTAAAAGTCGACTGGGTCGACAGAATTTAAAAGTGTCGACTGGCTAGCAGAATTAAAAGTCGACTGGTCACAGAATTTAAAAGTCGACTGGGTCGACAGAATTTAAAAGTCGACTGGCCTAGCAGAATTTAAAAGTCGACGTCAGTAAAATTTAAAAGTCGACTGGCCGACTTGGTCAGAATTTAAAATGACTCGACAGAATTTAAAATGACTGGCTAGTAGAAATTTAAAGTCGACCGGTCATAGAATTTAAAAGTCGACGGTCAGAATTTAAAAGTCGACTATGGGCAGAAATTTAAAAGCCGACGAGGGCTGACAGAAATTTAAAAGCTGACAGGGGCTAGCAGAAATTTAAAAGCCGACAGGGGCTAGCGAATTGGCAATGAAAACAATAATTTTCACATTATTTTTTCTTCTTTTTCTTTTCTCTTTTCTCCCTTTTTTTTTTTATTTGCAAAAGTAATGAATTCATCATGCATCTTCAGTTTATTTCAAACACATTCTTGAAAACAAACCGTAACCAAATCAAGCAAGTCTCAAGGAAGACTTCAACCGATCAAGCTCGTATTTCATGTGTTGAGCCTTCTAGCACATATGAGGTTTTCCTTTTCTTCTGTAGCTTCCTTTGCTTCATTCATTGTCCATTCTTTTTCTCTCCCTTTTTACGGGATGATGATTACTTTTCCAATAAACTTTGCTCAAACTTCTGAATTCTCTTGTTGAGATGCTAGCTATTAATGTATTGCTGTAGCATTGTCAGGTTGTATAGCTTTAAACTTAAATTTGTGTTTACTCGAGACATCATAAATAAACATGCATTCGAAAAGAAAATGGAAGAATTAGCTGAATAAGAATATTTATTGCTTGGTGTTTTGGGTGACAAAATGTCTGAGAAAAAGCAAAACACAAAAGTGAAAGATAGAATTGTGAAAGACATGAAATCTTGCCCCAGATTAGGTTCTTTGTGGCTCGCTCAATCGACTTCTTGAAGCAAGTTGAACACTATAGCCATGATCTTTGATGATATGTCTTCAAACCTTTTCTTTGCAAAAGTTGCCCCAATTTCAGTCTTGGTTTGCTTGATCCGATGGACAAATTCAACACCCAAAAATTGCCCCAGTATAGGTTACTTGAGATGATGCTTATCTTTTTGCTCTAACTTTTGCCTAGGTCGCTCTTTCGAGTTTTCAACCTAACAAGCCTTTTTTTTTTTTTTGATTTGATTTTTTTATTTGACCCTAACTTTTGCTTAGGTCGCTCTTTCGAGTTTTCGACCTAACGGGCCCCTTTTTTTTTTTTTTCTTTTCAAGCATAAAACTTTTTGACTGCATCAGTATTGATTGGTTTGGGCAATTCTTGTCCGTCCATGTTCTCCAAAATCAACGCTCCACCCGAGAATGCTTGCTTGACAATGAAAGGACCTTCATAGCTTGGAGCCCATTTTCCCCGTGCATCCTCTTGATTAGGGAGAATTTTCTTCAAAACCAAATCCCCCGGATGAAAATCTCTAGGGCGGACTCTCTTGTTAAAAGCCTTAGCCATTCTGCTTTGATACAGCTGGCCATGACAAATAGCTGCCAATCTTTTTTCTTCTATCATGTTTAACTGTTCATATCGAGCCTTTACCATTCAGATTCTTCCGATTCAGCCTCTATTAAAACCCTTAACGATGGGATTTCCACTTCAATAGGAGATACCGCTTCCATTCCATATACCAACGAGAAGGGAGTTGTTCCTGTGCTTGACCGAATGTTGGTACGATATGCGTGTAAAGCATATGGTAGCATTTCATGCCAATCTTTATAATTCACCACCATTTTGGCAATGATTTTCTTGATGTTCTTATTTGCAGCTTCAACCGCACTATTCATTTGAGGCCTATAAGGAGCTGAGTTGTGATGCTTGATTTTGAAAGTCTCCAAGAACTTCTGAACTTCTGCACCATTGAGGTTAGGAGCATTATCCGTGATAATTCTTTCTGGAATCCCATACCTACAGATAATGTCTCTCTTGATGAATCTGATGAACACCTTCTGTGTGATGTTGGCATATGAAACAGCTTCCACCCACTTTGTGAAATAGTTGATTGCAACCAAAATGAAACGATGACCATTGGATGCCTTGGGATTAATTGGGCCAATGACATCCATGCCCCACATTAAGAAAGGCCAAGGAGATACCATGTTGTGCAATGGAATTGGAGGAGCATTAACTCGGTTTGCATAAATTTGACATTTGTGACACTTTCGAACATAACTGATACAGTTACTCTCCATGGTGGACCAATAATAACCACTCCTTAAAATTTTGCGTGCCATCATATGCCCATTAGCGTGAGTTCCACAAATCCCCTCATGAATTTCTGTCATGATTACACGAGCTTCATGAGCATCTACGCATCTTAGGAGGGTACCATCATAATTCCTTTTGTAGAGGACTTCACCATTCAAGAAAAATGCCATAGCCAGTCGATGAATTATCTTTTTATTCACCTCATTCGTTCCGTCTGGGTATTCTCCCTTTTGAATATACTGCTTGATATCATGATACCAAGGTTGACCATCTGGCTCAATCTCTACACTGTCACAGTATATCGGTTCACTTTGCACTTCTATATGGATGGGTTGGACATTGGAGTGGACTTCCAACTTGGTCATTGCAGCCAAAGTCGCCAAGGCATCCGCAAATTGGTTATGATCTCGAGTTAAGTGGGAGAACGACACATTATCAAACCATTCGATTAGTCGAGACAAATACCTCTAATAAGGCACCAATTTTGGATCCTTAGTTCGCCATTGTCCATTGACCTGATAAATAATAAGTGCAGAATCCCCAAAGACTTTCAATTCCTTGATTCCCAAGTTCATTGCAACTTGCAAGCCATTTGCACATGCTTCATATTCTGCAATATTGTTGGTACATTCAAAGTCTAGTTTGATGGAAACTGGGTATTGTTTCCCGGTTGGGGACACCACTACAGCTCCTATTCCACATCCATTCATATTGACAGCCCCATCAAAGTACATCTTTCACACATTCTTCTCTTCTTCATCTTCTTTTTCTATTGACAACACCTCACTGTCGGGGAATTCAGACGTGGTGGGTTGTCTATCCTCAAGCGGATTTTCGGCTAGATGATCAGCAATTGCACTTCCCTTGATGGACTTTTGAGTTACATATTTGATATCAAATTCGGATAGCATCACTTGCCATTTTGACATTCTTAATGACACGTGAGGACTATCAAATATGTATTTCAATGGATCCATTCGAGATATTAACCAGGTGATGTAGTATAACATATACTGCCTCAATCTCTTGGAAGTCCACACTAACGCACAACAAGTCTTTTCAATTGCCAGATAGCGGGATTCACAGTCATTAAACTTCTTGCTCAGATAATAAATTGCTTGTTCCTTCTTTCTAGGCTCATCATATTGTCCCAACATTGCCCCGAGTGAGGTGGGCAACACTGTGAGATACAATATTAAAGGACGACTTGGTACAGGTGGGGTCAGAATTGGAGGCTTCATTAAATAAGCCTTTATTTTGTCAAAGGCTTCTTGGCATTCTTTGTTCCATTCTCCAGGTTGCTGTTTTCGCAGCAGCTTGAATATAGGCTCACAAGTACTAGTTAGATTGGCAATAAATCTAGCAATATAGTTGAGTCTTCCCAGAAAACTTCTAACCTCCCGTTCAATTCGGGGAGCAGGCATCTCCTCAGACGCTTTCACCTTATCAGGATCTACCTTTATCCCTTCTCTGCTGACAATGAACCCAAGTAATTTCCCTGTATAAGCTCCAAAAATGCATTTATTCGGGTTCAATCGGAGTTTAAATCTTCTGAGCCTTTCAAACAACATTCGTAAAACTGCCACATGACTTTCTCCCTCCTTGGACTTGGCGACCATATCATCCACATACACTTCAATCTCCTTATGCATCATGTCATGAAATAATGCGACCATGGCACGTTGGTATGTGGCGCCAGCATTCTTCAATCCGAACGGCATGACTGTATAGCAAAATGTTCCCCACGGGGTTATGAAAGTAGTTTTTCCTTTGTCATGAATATCCATGGGAATCTGATTATACCCAGAGTATCCATCCATAAAAGAAAATCGATGATTTCCGACTGTATTATCAACAAGGACATCAATATGGGGTAAAGGAAAATCATCTTTCGGGCTAGCTTTATTTAAATCCCGATAGTCTACACACATTCTAACCTTCCCATCCTTTTTAGGCACAGGCACAATGTTAGCCACCCAATCAGTGTGTCTTGATACTTCCAAAAACCCAGCCTCCAGCTGTTTAGTCACTTCTTCTTTTATTTTTAATGACATATCTGGTCGCATTCTCCTCAGCTTTTGCTTTTTCGGCTCAACTTCTGGATATAAAGGAATCTTGTGTGATGCAATCTCTGGGTCTAATCCTGGCATATCATGATAGGACCATGCAAACACATCAAGGAATTCTTTAAACAATGCAATCATTTCTGAGCGTTCAGGATTTTCCACTATTTTCAGTTCCTTCTTTTCTTCTTCAGTGCCCATGTTAACCACCTCAATCACCTCATTGTCTAGGTCGAATCCTCTTTCTGAGTACTCCAGTAGATTTGAAAACTGCTCAACAACTTCTTCATCATCTTCAGACTCATGGTTATCATAGTCCATTGTAGCAAGAGAATCGATTGATAAAATCCCAAATTCCTTTTCATGTGGCAAAATTTATATGACATTCAAATTCCTGGAAAGCAATTGTGGTGGGTTGGAATGCTTAAAACAAATGGTGGATCATAAAACATAAACAACATGGAACAAACACAAATTAACGAGCGAGAGTGGTAAAGGAAAGAAATAAAAGAAAGGAGAGATTAAAGAACAGAAACAGAAACGAGGCAAAAGGAACATATAAAGAAAGATTATTGAAAAATCATGCAAGTTCATTTAGATGATGTCTCTGAGTAGCATAAACAAAAGCATAAGCAATTCTTGAATAATACAACCCAAATAATTACTTTTCAGCAATAACATCAAGCATTGGTTCCGTTGTCCAGTTCATCAGCATCTCATCATTGCTGGCAGCAAGAAACTTATTGTCTTCTTGAATTGTTTCGACATCCAAGCTATTGATGGCGAGGCGGTAGCAAGGGAATCGAACTTCCTCGGCTATAATTACTTCAACTGGACTAGGAAATGTCTCATTCAGGTGAGGGATCTGTTTCATTCGTCCTTTTTGCTTTTTCTGCTCCAAACTCAAAGCACTCATCTTTTTCGCCCATCGCGATCTCGCACTTAGACCAAATCGGTTGAACTTCTCTGGGACCAATATAGGTGTTCGGGTGCCTTGCAACCATGGTCCTAATCCTTTACCTTCCAGATACCCACTCTTGGCCATGATATGAGCCACTACTTGATTTTGTATTGGGGTCTTTTCCTATTCCTGTCTCAACCCTACCACCTCCAGGTTGTGCCATAAACTGCTCTCCACTAGCTCTACATTTTCAACATATGGCAATGCCACTGGTTTGGATACTATGATTTCTTTCTCCCCATGGATTGTAACGACTGAACTATTTTCAATGTACTTAACCTTTTGATGCAAGGTTGAAGGGACAACACCAACGCTGTTTATCCATGGTCTTCCAAGTAGCATATTGTAGTCGGACTCAATCTCCATTACCTGGAATAACACCTCAAATTTACTTGGGCCAATCTCTAGCAACAACGATATCTCCCCAAGGATGCTCTTCTTAGCTCCGTCGAAAGCTTTCATTACCATTATTTGTTGCAGTATATCATCCTTACTCATCGACAAATAGCTTAAAGTCGACACAGGTAAGACATTCAATCCTGAACCTCCATCAATGAGAACTCTGGGTACTATATAACCTTTACATTTGAGGGTTATATACAGTGCTCGTGGGTTGGATTGTGACACTATTTCTTCGTCTGAGAATGTGATCATGTTGACACGTTTCACTGGATCCACCATATTCACCATGTTCTGTAATGAAGTATCAGGTTTGACATAAGCCTCTTTCAAGACTTTTAGTACTGCCTTTTGATGAGGTTCAGATGATAAGATTAATGACAAAAGAGATATTCTAGCGGGAGTCTTCTTCAGTTGCTCTAAAATATCATACTCACTTTGCTTCATGATCTTTAGGAATTCCTCATCATCATCTTCTTCTTTTCTTCCTACATCTGAACCTTTTTCAACATTTCTATCGTCAACAAATTTTCCTTTTGCCAGCTCTCCAGGCCCATAAATCCTTCCACTTCTTGTGATCCCCTTTATTTCCATGATACCAGCATCTTCTTTATTTGATTGGGCCTTTGAGGTTTCTCCTATTTCCACCTCAGTCCCATAATTCCAAGGTATAGCATGTGTGTCCTCATAACTGAAAGGTGTTGGTTTCTTCACAGTAATTATCACTTTTTCTGGTTTCAGAGTTGGGTTAAGTGGAGGCACCCGGAGCACAAATGGTTCGATTACATCCACCTTTTCAATGGAATTCTGCTTCTTTTTTGCTTGTATCACACCTAAAATGAGTAGTTCTTGTACAAGAACTTTGAAATCCCAACAATTCTCAATATCATGTCCAAGGCTTCCACAATGGTATGCACATCTTGATTCCATATCATATTTCTCCTCTTCTTTCATCATCGAAGCGGGTGCTGTAATGTTATAATTAGTCTCCTTCAAAGCATTAAACACTTTCTCCATCGGTTTATGGAGACTCAAAACCTTCTTGACTAGTGGTTCTTCTTCCTCTAAAGCATTAGCCCGACTACCTCCTTCATGATTTGGCATTGGATTATGGACAATATCTGGTTTTGACTCTTCTTAAAGGTCCAATCGTCCACAAGCAATTAGTTTCTTTACCGCCGTCTTGAAACTTTCACAATCTTCAATTGAATGCCCCATTATATCCATGTGATATTTACAAGTTAAGTTTGGATTGTACCATGTTGGGAATGGTGGTTCTAATGGACGCACGGGACATGGTGAGATCAGATGAGCCTCAAATAACTTTTGAAAATGGTTAGCATTTGAAATGGATAACTTTGGGAAAGGTGGAAGGTTTGGGAATCGATTGCGATTTTGGTTTTGGAAATTGGGTCGGGGTGTTGAGTTGTTTTGGTAGTTCTGGTGATATGTGGTTAGATATGTAGGACGTGCTGGTTGGTATGGTCGTATGTGAATGTTATTAACCTGAGGCTGGGGATATGGGATGGCATTTGTGGTTTGTGAGGTTTGGTAAAGTGGGTAAGTAGTGGTTGAGGTTTGGTATGGTGGTGTTTGGGGTTTTGAGTGCATTGGTGTGTATCTTGGGATAAAGGGTTGTTGACTCTGCACATAATTCACATCAGTCTCCTTCTTCCTGGGCGGAAAACCTTTTCTTGTGTCTTCATTAGTTACTGGAAGCTTGCCAGTTTTATCAAGATTCTCAATCCTTTCTCCAGCAATGATCAACTCAGAGAAATCTTTGTACGCTGCTCCTGCCATAGCTCCAATATAAGGCGATCCTAAGGTTCCCAAAAAGTATGAACACATTTCTGTTGGTATGAGAGGTGGTTGGACTTGAGCAACTAATGTTCTCCATCTTTGAGCATACTGTTTAAATGTTTCATCTTTCTTTTTCTGCATTGTGCTTAGTTGCTCTCTTGTCGGTGCCATTTCAAGGTTAAACTTGTATTGGCTCATGAACAGATCAACTAATTCTCTCCAGCTTGTGATCTTCGAATGATCCAGTTGAATGTACCATTCTAAGGCTGGTCCAGTCAAGCTTTCATGGAAAAAGCTAACAAGAAACCTTTCAGTTTTAGACCATATTGCCATTTTGGTAGAATAACTCTTCAAGTGGAACAAAGGGTTACCGGTCCTATCATATTTTGAGAAATCAGGAACTTTGAAGTCCTTGGGAACTATCACAGGAGGATACAGTTGTTCAACCTCCACATAACCATAGGTGGTAGGTCTTTGGATGGCCTTAATTTGATCCTGAATCTTCTTCATCCATTCTTTGAACTTATCCTTTTCTGTCTCCGCATGATTATTCCCCGAGGAAGATAATTGTCTTTGAACAACAACACGAGGTTGCTCCCAAATGTGGGTAGCATGCCCATGTCCTTCAGTATGTGTGTTTTCTATGGCATGATAACCTTCTCCAATGGGGAGGGTAATTGGCATTGTCGGTGGTGGTTGTTCATGAGGATTACCTAGTGTCCCTCCCATGTCATTCATCCATTGTGTAACATTTAGAGTTGCATCTGATACCACAGGTATGGTTATCATTGCAGCACTGGGTTGCACACTTACTGGCATACTCACTCTATCTCAATTTTGATTAGCTCCCAATAAGTCGAGTGATTCTTTCATGGTTCGCATCATTTCTTCCATCCTGGCCTGAGTATCCATCATTGCATTCAACTGTCCCCTCATTTCGTCAACTTCTATACTCAGATTCCTCCCTGGTTCAGAATTAGCTACAGCTGTGATGATTCTCCCTAAATCACCATTACCTCCTGCCATCTTGGTTCGAGCTCTGGTGTTATGAACACGAGTTAGATTGGTATCCTCTTTCCTTGGGCGCCCAATGGTTACGAGTTACACGTGCACACTCACGCACACTCTATGTATAACAATAACCAGAAGGGTTAAAGATTTTCTATTTGTTTTATATGTAAAATAAAAATCGAACAACAATCATCAAAAGTTCTTTTCAATAGTAAGGATACCCCACACCTATTCTTATGGGTATGTTACCCTATAAGTCAAGGTGTGGTTGATAACAAATCCACAGGGAGAATCGACTCCTCTGTAGGTGCTATCTAATGAACACTAGCAATGCAATTGTTTTCCTGATGACTAAGCTTCTCACATTTTTGCACGAGGATGAGCCATCTCAAGGTAAAAATGTGATTGATTACTTCCTAAGGGAACATTTATTCCTCTACAAAAAGTATCTAATGAGTTAGAGAAATTCAAAGTAGCACAAACATTGAGAATTTCATTAATTCCCAGGTGAAGTTCCGAGTACAAGCCTTTTCGAAATTGATAACATAGAAAATCAGCAACCCTTTATTCAATACAAATTACTACATCAAAAACTTCATCTTTTTTCTTCTGAGGTCTTTAGTGATGCTTTCACATACGTTCATAAACTCTGTCACTTCTCGAGGTAATCTGAATGGTGGCATCTTGGTAATTTGTTCATTGGCTTGCTCAAATCGGTATATGAAGTTGGGGACATAATGACTCAATTCACTATTGAGTTTTCCATACTTTTCTTCCCACTCCAAAGCCTTTTCTCTCCATGAATTTCCAAATTCCACAGCGTCAACAAACAAATTGTGATAATGATTTGCTGATGCCCACCCTCGAGTGGCATTTTGTTCAGTTTGTGCCAAAACTGTTGACAGATATTCCACTTGTTCTTCCAACTTCTTTCGCACATCTTTCTCTTTATTGATCTCTATTTTTAAGTTGAAGACATTCTTATCCCTACTGTTGATTTCTTATTCCATTCTTCCCACCATGCGGCTCTTCTTATTAATCTCTTGCTCTAACTTGCTCCTTTCTTTCATGGACGTGTGGAGTTTTTCTTCAAGCTCTTTGATCTTGGCCAAATGAGTGGTTGAGATCTTCTCTTTGCCTTTTATGGACTTTGCAATTTTTGCAGCTTCGGCGCACTCATCTTTCAGGGTCTCAATCTCCTTAGTCATTTTCTCACATTGGTGTTGCAGAATGTTAGCTTTTAGGTCAGCTGCCTCCTTTTATTCTTCCAAGCATCGCATTTGTGCCTTCATTGATTCTACTTGGGATGTCCATTGAGGTACTTTTAATGTTTGCATAAGAACGGAATTGCTTAGAATATCCTTTGAACAGTTATCTCTGCCAATTCTTGTTTTCCTCCATTCCCTGTATTCTTGAGAAGAGGTTAAACGTTGTTAGCCAAGTTCCCTTTTCCCTAGGATTTTGATATCATTCCATGCCATTTTGATCTTCCTTTCTTGTTCCATGGTGTTTTTATCTTTCTGATACAAGAAGCTGAACCCCTTTAGTTGCTCCTCTTCTGGCTTTGTTTGAGTCCAGTGAAGTTGTCTGAGCACCAATGCGGGTGTATAGGCAATGCATCCCCTCGGACCCATTAAAGGAACGTTGTGAAAATCGCCACAACTGTAGATAACACTTGATACCAAGGACAAACCCATTTGAAAGTACTAGATTGTATCTGTGAGAACTCCTTTTTCCATATTTTTGCCTCTTGATGATTTATCTCAGATATGATAGAAGTCTCCTAATGGATTAGGAAAGAGGCCCATGCGACATCAAAGATATGCATGAGTCAT
This sequence comes from Dalbergia cultrata, assembly GCA_031216105.1. NCBI lineage: Eukaryota > Viridiplantae > Streptophyta > Magnoliopsida > Fabales > Fabaceae > Dalbergia > Dalbergia cultrata. The sequence continues at coordinate 8,547,376 of CM062346.1, forward strand.
GAACCAGACATACAACATAGGCAAACAACAACGCAATCTTCCTCCATTTTTCTGAATGCAAACTCCCAAGGAAAGAAATGTATCTGCCAGGATAGCTGGGATAGGATTCATGCCACACGTCTCGAATTTGAAAAACACATCCATGGCAGCCTGGTCAACAATATCTGGTGTGAATGGGAATAAGATCAATCCATAGATTGTCAGTGCTAGTGTACGATTGAAGAAATCCCAACTTTCTTGCTGGGCCAAAGTTTGCATATGAGCTTCTAGAAAACTCTTTCTGATTCCTTGAGTAGATCCCCTTACTTCCATTCTCATTTGGTTTGGATCAACTCCAATTATTCTGGCAACCTTTTCTTTGCTAACATAATGCCCTTGGTAGTGGTATACACCAAATTCTTCTCGAATTGGTAGCCTCAACATAACTATATACTCTTCTATAGTTGGTGTTGCATCAAGATCCGGCAATTCGAAACAACAAAGAGAAGGATTCCAAAATTGTGAGAGAGCACTCAATGCTGGAGCTTCCACAGGGATGAGTAACAAATCCAATATGCGCCTATACATACCCTTAAAAGAGGATAAGACTTCACGAGGCATCAACTGAATTAATTCTTTCACTTTCTCTAACTCGCTGCTTGTCACTGTAACTTTGATGTTTCTCTTCCAGTCATGTGCATTGCTAGTGTTCATCTGTGTTGTTTCCATTTGATCTGAACTAATGATGACTTTGTTTTATTATCAATTAAAAACCAATGTGAACAAAAATGAAATAATTGAGTAAAATGAAAAAAAAATGCATGCTCTTATTAAGAATATTCTTTTATGAAATGCACAAACCTACATGATCAAATAGACAAGAAAATACATGTGAATGCTAAGAGTATGTTGTGTTAAGAAAAACATGAGAAAATGAAATACATGCTGCAATGAACACAATGCTTGTCTATGTTATGAATGATGAGAATGTATAGCATGAAACAACAAGCTAGTTAACTTAGATACAATGTGATAATGTAAAAACAACAAAAAGTAAAACATAAAGGAGTATAGTGTAAAGAGATGAAAGAAGCATACTCCCTCTGTCCTAACAGGGTAAAGCTTAATGCGTGGGAAGTTCTAAGGCCAAAAACCCTATTTGGGAGGCTGTTATGTTCAACTATTTGTGCACACGTTCATGGTGGGTCTAGACTTCTACTGACCATGGTCCCCAGATTGCCCCTGTCCACAGGACAAGAATCTGACTTTTGAACCAACCCCAAGTAGGGATGAACCCTCTCAATATGATTGATCCATAAAGTAGTAACAATCTGAGTGGTGTCCCAACAACTACCAAATGAGCATAAAGCCCCTCATGGCAATGTCAGGAAACCTCCTAATCCTTAGCTCGCACTGCTCCTGCATAGAGTCCAAAAACACAGTGTGTGAAGTGATTGTGATGTGTGTGCATGGAGCATACAAACCTTTCAATCCTAACACTATATACTCCTGCAAAACAAAATTCAGAGAATACATATATACAAAATAACAAGAGTCTTCTAACCTAAGGTTTTAGCAAATAAAGCAAACATTATATTTAAACAGAAGGAATATTTAAATTGTACAAAGAAAAAATAAAGAAACACTGTACAAAAATAAAATGAGAAAATTACAAACAGAATTCAAATAATAAATATATACAAAATATAATAGTCATCTATCCTAAGGTTTCAACAAATAAAGCAGACACTATAAATAAACGTAATGTTGAATTCTGCACAAAAACAATAATAATAATAAAGAAAATACTGTACAAAAATAAATAAAAAGAGAAAAGAAGAAGAAAACAAAAATCAAAAGGTTATATTTAATTTGCACAACTAACTGTAACAAGCTTGACTCTCTCATAGTCCCCAGTGGAGTCGCCATCTGTCGCAACCGGGATCGCGACGGGACGGCGAGAAATAATGTTTTGAAAATTAGGAGTCGCCACCAAGTTTATTTGAACTGGGAAAACATGGAAAAACCAATTTTATCTTCGTAAAGATAATCTTCGAAAAACCAGATATGGGTTTGGGAGTCAGTTATGCATAGGGAAGAATAGGAATTTAATCCTATAGCACCCCTAGTACACCCGTCCTTAGATGGTACCTTAGAAAATTGTGCAAATTAATTAATAACCCTTAAAAATTTCAATAAAAGAATACAAAAGTTGCAATTTAAATACTTAAGTTAGGAAAGTTGATTTAGTAGAATGTTTACAATTTAAACACATAAATTAAGAAAAATTAATTTATTAAAATATTTACAACTTAAACACATTAATTAAGAAAAATTAATTTTGACAAATATATCTACAATTTTAACACATAAATTAAAAAATGATTTATACAAAATATTTACAATTTAACAAATAAATTAAGAAAATTAATTTTGGCAAGTATATTTAAAATTTAAACAAATACATTAAGAAAAATTAGTTTTGGAAAATATATTTACAATCTTAACAACTAATAAATAATTTACACAAAATATTTACAATTTGACAAATAAATTAAGAAAAATTAATTTTGGCTTGATAGGAAATAATAACCTGCTCCTACGTATCCTCTGGTGCAATGAGGAACTTAAAGTCACGTAGTTCTATAAAAAATGCTTGAATGTTCGATGGATTTTTTTTATTAAAAGAGAAGAAAATAAAAATGCATTGAATGGTTTTAATTTTGATAACAGACTTTCAACCAACAACTTATTAAATAAGAAATCCGATTTTGCATAGAATTCAAGTTAGCACTAGGCTATTCAATGAATTCTTATAGTTCAACGATATATAAAGGAGACATCCATCTCTCAATCATGATCATTGACTGTTGCATAGATAAAAATCAATTTTGTTATTATTTTTTTTATATCATTATTTATTTATTATTTTCTAAGTCCTAAAACCTAATAAAACATAAAAAAAAATTTTGACAATAACCCAAACCCTGTCTAAATGAATGAGCCCAAAAACACTTTGAATAAAAAATGCTAATCCAACAAACCCAAACCCATCATGGAATGAAAACTCCAAACCAACAAAGCCCAAGAATCATGACCAAAACCCAACAAAGACTCACCCAAAAATGGTAACTGACTCTAAAAAGCAATGCATCCTAATTTCCAACTTTCACTTACCCTGTATTATTATTGCCGAGAAAGGAAAAACATAGGGGGAAGATGCCAAGAGAGTGAGGCGGCGGCGTGGTACTACGCAGGAGTTGAAGAGAAGGGAAGTTGATGCAGTGGCACCTCCCACCAAGGCTCCTACACGCAGCGGCGGTCGGTGGGCTTCCAGATGAGGGCGGCGGAGGTTGCAGGCAACAGGAGAGAGAGAGAGAGAGAGAGAGAGAGAGAGAGAGAGAGAGAGAAGCTGCCGACGGCGAGAAGCGGGGAAATGAGCGGCGCGGCGGGGCTGGAGCAAGGCGGCGTGATGGCGTCGCGGCTGGGTTGGCGGTGCGCGATGGGGTTAGCGATGCGCGATGAAGCTGGCGGTGGATAGGGGATCGCGGCTAAACTATCGCGGTGCTGGGTTGACGCGAGCAAGACGCGCACGGCTAGGCTCACGATTTCTCGCCGGCGGACGATGGTTCTTCGCGATGACTTCACGGTAGCCTGAGACTGTTCACTGGGTGCTGAGAGTAAGGCTGGAGCGACGGAGTTAGCGCGGCTGGCAGTGGAGATACGGAGGTTGGCGCGACTGATCTAGGCAGAGTGGAGGCTGGGTGTCGAGGGTGTTGGCGCAACGGCGTTTCGCAGGTGGGGGTGTGGCAACGGCGGCCGCGGCCACTGCCTCCTCCTTCTTCCTCTCTTTCTTTTTTTTATTTATTATTTATTGATTGAAGTTTTGAACTTGTTATGGATTGTGTGGCTTGAGTTTAGCTTGCTGAAGATTGGGTATTTTTTTTTAAAGGTAGTTGTGATGGTAGGCGAATGGCTGTTGGTGGTGAACGAGGAATGATAGTGATAGTTTGGGTGATTTAGGGCTGTGATTTAGTGGTGATTGTGGTTCACAGTTATGGTGGATGAAGATGGCTGTGATGAAGAGGAGTTAATAGTAAGGTTTTGAAAAATCCTTTGGGGACGATGATGGCGGCTAAATTATGTGAATGAATATGGCCGCTGTCTCCATCTCTCTAATTTTTTTTATCAGTCTCTGTCCGCTCTATATTTCTTGCTCTCAAAATTAGCCCTTTCTGTGTATCTCTAATGGAAGTTAGCTTTCGTTCTCTCTTGCTAAAAATTTGCTTTCCCTTCCTTTTCTTTATGTCTGAATTTTCTCATTTATATCTTGTCATCCTTGGCCTGACAACTGAGAACTAATCTTCTGAATCTTGATGGCCGAGATTGTCAAATTGATCTGATTAGAGCATTAAATGTCTCACTTCTTTTTACTGTTGGAGCTTCAAATACAGTGATCAGCGTTGAATACATTGATCCGTGAATCGATGTGGCATTGAATACATTTGTCTCACATGGCATTTTTTCAAATAGTACATTAATTGCTCAAATTGCTTGACTGACTCCTACTGATATTGACTATAATTGAGATTTTTATTTATTTTTTTTATATATATATACAAATGAGCAAAAATGTCATAAAAATAAAAACAGAATGGGCTAATCATGAATTAACTACACGGACAAACACAAATAAAAACATTGGGCCGAACTCACACCCTAGACAAACCAAGACTAAAAATAAATAAAAAGAAGCCATGGACTGAAAAAAAAAATTTGTTTTTTGAACAAGACACTTTTTTTATTTTTAAATTTTTTTTATTTTCTGAAAAGACTTAAAGAAAACTGTAAAATACACAAATTGGGTATTCACACAGGTACAGGCACTTCAATTTTCTGTTTGTGGGATTGGCAACCTAGAAGCCTGAATGTAAGTTTATTCATCGTATGAGTCTTCAGGTATTTTCCTGTTATGAACATAAACATTGCTCCTTTTTTATCCAAAAAAATAACATTGCTCTGTCTTTGATATGTCGGCTTTGTTTGTTTTGTGAAAAGATTTGTTTTCTGTGTTGATAAAGAGGAGACAGCTAGCTTGGTGTCTAATTAATTATTTGTCTTTTAGCACTATAATGAAAATTGAGTGATTCATGTTCTTTATATCTTTGACCACGTCAAGTACAATACATCCAATCAATCATGAGCATTTTTTCTGGTCAAGTACTTATTGATATTTCTAGTCATTCCTCTTTATGGTTCTTAAGAACTCATGACTTTCACTATCATCACACAAAATTAGTCAATCTTCACCTGTAGTTGTATCACTAGTCTGCAATATGTCAACCCACTCTTGGGTTCTCACTCTTTACTCAACATGTTGAACATAAGGTCAATAATTACAATTCATTAATGTGCCGCTTGCATCTTACAGTTGCAGTATGACATCTAGTAGTTAATATTTTCTTAACTTGTATTTAAACGGTCGTGAGCTTATGCTTGTTTGAATTAATGTGTCCTCATGGTTGATATTAGCAGTTAATAAAAAAGTAATGTCATTGTGCATAAAAAATAGACAATTTTGATAGACTCCACAGAGAAATAGACAAAGCTTTGGTTCTATTCACGAACACAAATTACTCTGTTTCTATTTCTATGGTCTCTACTTAGGGTATCTATTTTCAAAGAATATTAACATGGTTCTTAGCTAATTGCTTTTCAGGTTAGCATTTCATAAGTTTTTACGAGACATCCTATAACCTGACTTGTGGTTAAATTGAGTGAAGAAGTTTCATATTCTCATTATAGTGCGTTTAGTTACAGAATAAAAATGTGAAAAAAAATTGCACGGTGAGTTTCATGGCCCCATTTTTATCCATCAATCAAACATATCTAAGAGGGGAATGTTGGGTTATATGCTCTTTAGTCACTTAAGCCTAATAAGGCTTTAGTGAGACTAAAGCCCAAGGACCATATGGCCCATGTGGCTTAGGGTTAGATCTTGGACTTCACAACATATATATAAACTAATTTTTCACCCTTGTGTTTTCTAAGGCTTTCATCAAAAATAGACACCCAAGAAGCAGACGTTCATCATCTGAACAGTTGTCCACACAGCCACCCTGTTCCCTTCGAGAGGTAGTCAGGAAGATCGACTATAGAGCGGATTACGACCGTTCGTGGAGTGTTACTACTGATCGTGAAACTTTGCTGCGGAGATCTATTCGTGTGATTGTGACGAGACGACAGCAGATCCACACCATTGGAAGCTTTCGGTTCACTGCGTCCTTCCAGGTAATCAAAACCATGAAGGTTCTACCTTTCCTACGTCATGTCGGTACGATGCGCTTCTGACTTTCTGGAGATAAACCTTCAATGTGGTATCAGAGTCGGATCGCGATTAGGAAAAGAACCAGTTTTGATATTAATTTATATTTCATGTGACTTATTTCGATTTTTTTTTTGAAAAATATGGCACCTTATTTTTCTGTATTTTTTATTTATTTCATGTTATTTATTCGCTTATAGTTCATATTCGGTAAAAGTTTTAATTTTTAATCGGTTAATCGCTTTAATCCATGGTTAGATTCTCTCGTGTTTCTCTCAATTTGTAACAAGGAGGCTAATCCCATATGATTAGTTTTCCTCCTTGCTTTATTTTATGATTTTCGCAATTTCCTATGTATTTTTCAAATTTCTATAAAAGTTCAAGATCGAGAAACCGTGAAGAAGATGAGCAATCAACACTGTCGGAGACTTTTCGTGGACCTCTGGATCTCAGAATTGGACGACCCATATATGGTTGGAAAGAGGACGGAAAGATGAGCAAAATGGTGGGTGGACCGCAGCTAGGGGAGCCTCTACACACCGCCACAAGTGGCTGAGAGTGGCCTTCACGCGTGAGCAGTGGGGCCGCGCGTGAGGGAGCATGGGCCACCCTTTTTAGGTGGTTTCTGGCGGCCGTGTTCTTGTCTCCTCATGGTGGTCCTTCCCCTGGAGTTTTGTGCTAAGAAGAATTCGGCTAACGGTGCAGCAGACCTGACGGCAAGGGTTCCTCTTTTGTGTCCTAGGGTTTCTCGCCAAGGATTGGGTCTTTGGGCTTTTGGGCCCATGGATACCCTAAAGGGGCTTGAGGCAGATACTGTGGGCTGGACGAAAGAGGAATTCCAAAGTTTTAATATTTCTTAAAAAAAATAGGAAAGCCATGGATTAAAGTTATTTGTTTAATTATTTATTGCTTTGATTGAATTGTATGAATTATATGTGTGATTAACATGATGTTTGTAATAACATGCCATATAGAATAGGAAGGTGCCATATTGTTGCATAATCACATGATACGACTAGTATATAGTTATTATGTGTGATTATTTAGATTTTAAGTTATCCACTAGATTAATTATCAATTATTATGATTTTCGGTAAGAAATCAAGATTAATAATGGAATTAATTAATTGTGGAATTAAAATCTAGACAAATAATCCAGATAATTTCCTAAGAGAAAATGGTTTCTTAAAAAAAAAATTTTGTGGGTCTTCTAAAATGGTCATGGAATAACACACGCTGCATACAACAATCATGTATCAAGATTGTGTGGAGCACACGCTGACTTAAAGTGACCAGATTTTAGGACCTTAATGTTTTCAAAATTACATTAAGTTAGGTGATGCACGTTCATCGGCGCACTTTCTTACATAGTTTTTGAAATCAAACAAAAATTATTTTCAAATGAAACATTTCTTGGAAATTGGAAAATTCTAAACTTTAAAAATATTGAATGGGTGAAGGTTTAAAAAATTAAATTTTTTTAAAGTTTTAAACCTACGGGCTCCAATTGTGGGTTTATTAGTGAAATGGTTATCGCTGAAGCCCCATCGGATAAGGATAATCGGATTTCGCTAGATTAAATCTTAATATTATCAAAATTTTAGTAAAGTTTTGTACGGCCCATCGTCGGCAACACTTAGACACTAAAGATAATTTTGAAAGTAAACAATAGTTAAATACATTCAACTTTGGTAAAGTTGTTAACCCTCCCATCAAGGCTCTGGCAATGGAATTGAAGGCCCAAAAAACAATATTAGTTTTTATAAGTATCTTGCCCATCGTAAGCCTTGTAAAGATAACTAATGGATTGTTAAACTATAAATGACTAATAGTTATTAGAATCTACTAGCGCTATATCTGTTTGTAGTTATTCTAGTTTGTAATTAGTGTATTTTTCCTTGTTTTCATAAAAATGTCTTCTTTCAATCCTTTAGCTACTATCTTGAGCCAAAAACCTATGGATGGTACAAACTAAAAACAATGGAAAACTAATTTGGATATTGTTCTTCAACATGAAAAGCTCAACTTTGTTCTGACTACCCCTATGCCAGCATAGCCTGCTGAAGATGCGCATGAGGCAACAAAGAAACGTTTTCTGCAGGAAAAAGAAAGATGGGAGAAGGCAAATGTGGCAGTTCGCTGCTATATTTTAGCCAGTCTCGCCAATCACCTTCAGGAGCAAGTGAGCATGATTGAGAGTGGAGCAATGATGCTCCAGACTCTTGATGGCATGTTTACTACGTCTAGCTGCTCTGCTAGGCAGAATGTGCTGAATGTAGTCACCAAGACAGTGATGTCTGGAGGAAGTGTGCGGGATCATTGTCTGACAATGATAGCAAACTTCAAAAAGGCTGAAGACCATGGGGTCAAATTTGAACAAGAAGTAAAAGTTGACCTTCTCTTGCAATTACTGCCTGAATACTTTAATCAATTCAAGATGAATTATAATATGAATAAGATGAATCTTGACCTTACTCAGCTGATGCACGAGCTTGAGAGTGTTGAACAGTCTCTAGTCAAGCAGGGTAATGCATTTTTTGCTGGTGAGAGTTATGTGAAACCTAAGGGGAAACCCAAGGGAAGGAACAAAAACAAGAAAAAGAAGAAATCAGGTGTTCTAGTTGCCAAACCAGTTGCAATGAAGCAGCCAAAAGGCAAGTGCTTCAAGTGCGGACAAAAGGGGCATTGGAAGAAAAATTGCCCATGTATGAATCAACTAGGTATGGGTAATTTACATGTGATTGAGGCTTGTTTAGTAGAGAATTACAATGATAAATGGATCATTGATTCAGGAGCCACTAACCATGTTTGTTACTCTTTGCAGTGGTTCAAACATCGCTTGCCTGTAAGTGAAGGACAAAGAGTTTTGAAGCTTGGAAATGGGGAGCTTGTGTCTGCACTAGCAGTGGGACAAGTTATTTTATCTTTTGATAATTGTAGAACTTTGGTTTTAGAAGACTGTTTATTTATTTCGGATTTTAAGAGGAATTTAATTTCTGTTAGTTGTTTAGTTAAACATGGTTTGACAGTTCAGTTTAATTCCTTAGTTTCAATAAGAAGTTCATCTTCTTTTATTTGTTCCGGTGTAATGTTTAATGGTCTTTATTTCCTTAGTCCTATGCCCTGTGAAGTTAATCATGTTGAATTAGGAGATGTTGAGCATGTTCATTCATCAAAGAAAAGAAAAGTTTCCAATGAAACTTATCTTTGACATTTGAGATTGGCTCATATAAACTCTAACAGGATACAAGACTTTTAGAGAAACATAATCTCAACCCAAAACTTATCTTAACCAACAAAGTGAGCTTTAGAGTTCTTGAACCAAGATTTTAAGGAAACTACATGGCTCTTGAACATCATCATCAAGCTCAAGGAAAAGAGTTTAAAACAACACTTTAAAGGAAACGAAAGAAAGGAACCGAAACTTAAAACAAGCACAAGAGAATGAAAATACATCATGTTCTTTATTATGTACCCAACACCCTCACCTGCTGGCCAACTTTAAGGTTGACAAGGGTAGGCCATGGGCTTTTTGAAATCCTTAATTATTTTCTTAAGTTGAAAACATTAGTGAGCTAAGTAACATAAGTAAAGCTTAAAGAAAGAAAACTCAAGCTTTAGAGATCTCATGGAGATGAACATAAAGTCATCATCTAGAGGCACTCATCATCAAGCTATCATGAGGAGTACACAAGGCCTTGAGGCCGAAAACCAAAGGAAAAGATAAAGAGGAAACTATAACGCCCTGATTTTCTATTAGAGTGAAAATGACCAAAATGCCCCTGAGGTCATTTTCGGCCCGGAATTCGAGGAAAGCCGGTCCGATAGTACTTGAAGGGCAAACTCAATGTTGGAAGGGGATTAGATGACTTGTGTACCTTTCTGAGATCGAAAATCTCATTTTTCGAGTTTTAGGGTCAAAATGACCAAAACGCCTTTGCGATGTTTTACCCATTTGCAAGTGCCGGATGAACCCGAAACTTCTCCAGATGGTTTTAAAAGGCATTTTTATATAGACTATGACTTTAGTTTTGGTCCCGGAAGTCCCGGGCGAAATTAGTGTGAAATTACGGTTTTGCCCCTAGTTTCGTGTTTTTACGCTTAATCGCGTGATTAAGCAAACCTAAGCAATATTAGGCTCTAATCGAAGGTTAATTAATTTCCATAATTAATCTTGAGTCAAAATAATTTATTAGAGTTGATTAGAACCTAAAAGTGCTTAATTACAACTTAAAATCATATTTTAATTTCAAGACTCCTAGTCATGGAATCTTGAATAGTGTTTTCTCTTTCCAATTCCTTAAATCATGGAATTGTGTTACACATTGTTTATTCACAAATGAGTTTTTAATTCTCTAATGATGTATGAGCACTCCTAATCTTGTCATAAAATCCTTAAAACACATTCTTAGTTACCTAAACTTAAGCTTAATTGTTCCTAACCTTGTACCTAAGCTAATACACATTTAAACCTACCATTAACACCCAACTAGATGATCAAACCTCACCTCCCCCTTGCTATACCAGACCTGGCCGTGTACCATTCTCTCCCATATGCATCACATGTTCAATTTTTCAACACTCCAAGGCCATACCTCAAGTCACATACACTATACCTTGTCATAACTTTCAATCAAGCTTGAATTTCCATATGAATAAATAATTAAAACAACCCATTTTTCCCATTTATTTGTGGCTGGAAAAGTTTCAGCCATGTCAAGTTTCTAGAAGCCTAATTTCATCAAAAATTGATAGGAAATTAACTCATATTAAGCCATACTTTGTAGCATAGCTTCCATACTTCAAACCATGTTTGAATGACCTTGTGTAAGAGATATTTTTCTCTCCCTTTCTCCTCTCAAAAGCCATGGCCACATCTCCCCTTGGTGAGCCACATGGTTTTGTTTTTCTATAAATAGGATGCTTGTGATAGCTTAGTTGCACTTTGAAGCATTTGCTAAGTTTAGAATTCTAGAGTTGTCTTGCTAACTCCTTTCTTTTCTCTCAAAGTTCCAAGAGAGTTCTTTCTTTCTTTTCATCTTCATCTTCATCCTCTCTTCATCTCATCATCATCTCTCAAACTTGAAACACCACCCCATAGCCTTGAACCATCATCAAACCTCTCAAACACCACACCTCAAACACAACCTCACTTGAAACACAACTCCAACCTTCTTGCTTCCTCTTGGCCGAAACCATCAAGCACCAAGGAGGAGCTCATCATCTTGTTTTTGCTTTTTAAAGTTCAAGTTTTGTGTCTTCACTCTAGGTAGGAGCGTTTTCCAAACTTTGTTCCTTGAAAAAAATGAGTTTCTCTAGCTTTCTCTTGGATTTCTTTTGAAACTTTTTCTTGGTTCTTTGTTTTCCTTTCATTTTGGCCATGAGGCCTTGTTATGAGCATGATAGCTTGATGATGAGAGTTTCTAGATGATGACATTATGTTCATCTCAAAGAAACCTCTAAAGCTTGAGTTTTCCTTTCCTTATGACTTCATCTATATGATATCTAGCTCACGTGGTTTTTCAACTTTAGAAAATTAATCTAAGGATTTCTAAAAGCCCAAGCCTACCCTTGTCAACCTTAAAGTTGGCCGGCACATTCTAGAGATTTTTCTCTAGATAGGGGTTTTGGGTATTTAATAAAGAACTTGACTTAGTTTCACTTTCTTTTCTTTTTGTAAGACTTTCAGTTTTGGTATTTTGATCTTTGAGATATTGTATTGGGTTGTTATCTTCTTAAAGTCTTGAATGAGCTCTAGCTAACCATAAAATGAACTTTGCATCATGTTTACTTTTATGCTATGCACATCATGTCTACTTTCCTTGCTATCACTAAGTATCAAGATAATAAGTGAACCTTGCATTATCATGTTTATATTTCAAGCTATGCATTATCATGTTTATATTTCAAGTTCTCACTTAATATCAAGATAATAATGAGTTGCATTCATATTTATTTTGTGCTATCATTTTACTTTCTAATGGAACCTAAAATAAGTGCATGAGCATGTTTATTTTTATGTCATCACCTAAATAAACCTAGAGCTCAAAGACTTGCCCATTGTTGTCTCAACAAAGGTCTAAAAATATGTATTTTCTTTGGTTCATATTTCAGCCCCAAGGGGTTCTTGATGTTTCTAAGTATTGAAAACTATGTTTTATAATTTTTCCAAGCTTTTATGAGTTTAAGGAATGCATAGAACTAAGTTTTATGAATTTAGAACCTCTTGAGACAAGTTTGATTTAGCTACTGCCCTCATAAATATTTTGATGACTTTAGATGTTAAAAATGTTTATAAATGAGTTTTGAAAGTTTTAAAAAGGTTCCAAGAGAAACTAGTATTTTATGTGCTTTAGAAAATGTGTTTAATGCCTTTAAATGGAGATGTTTGTTTCGGTTCTGCCTTGCTATGTTATGCCACTGTATGAGCTGTTTTAATGGTGATAATATGCTTATGTTTGAGTATAATTAATGTTAAGGCTCATATGTGAAAGATAAGAGAAGTTAGTAACTAGAAAAGAATTAATTTGAGAGTTCTATATCCCTTAATGATTGAATTTTCTGGATTCTTTCCAGCAAGGTTTAGTAATGCTAATCATGGATTTAAATTAGTTTAAATGTGTAGGAATGACTCATAAATGGTTTAGGACTTGATCTTGATGCCTTAGGAGCAAACCGGACTTAGAAAGGGTCATTGTTGTGACTCCTAGGTACCCGTAAAGTTAGGAATATGAATTCTGCACTCTTGAGGTTTAGAGATGTTCTTGATCATAGTGTGAGGTGAGAAATACTTAGTTAAGATCTTATAAGTTCCCGAGAACTTAGGTTTGATGATTTATAACTTAGAATGTGAGTGGAGGACCGTAAGGGTCAATGCATAAGACACTAAAGAGTTGTTAATGCTATGATGTGTTGTATGATGCAATGATATGATGAGATGTGCTTGATGCATGAGAAAATGATTGATGAAAATGTTAAAGTTTATCATAGCATGAGTTTTCATGAGAACATGTTGTGTAAATTAGCTTGTGGCAGTTTGAAGGAAATTCGGTTTAACAGCTGCTATGTCATGAATTTCCGTCAAACCTTAAGGGGTTGAAAGAAATGTTTATGAGTACCATATGAGTTGAAAACCCTGGGTGACACCGGTTCGGCCGAGCACCCCCAGGATATTTTTTTATGTGACAAAGCACTAAGACGCGCTTCCCCCGAGGAGGTGCCGGTTCGGCCGAGTACCCCTAGGAGGAGACAAATCCGTGAGGGTATGAGTAGATGCAGCCTACCAAAGCGGACAAATTGCGAGGCCATGCATGGCTAGCAAAGCATTTCAAAAAGGGTATATCCTAGAGAGAGGTGATCCCTGCCCCCTACCCATACTTGCGAGTCGGGATTATTATGTTTCGCTTATTCAAGATAATAAGCAAGAGCTAGTGACGACTAGCTGAGGTATGAGCTCATAACCTAGTTATTATTTTTAGGGTGGCCTATATGCTAAAAGTACCATGATTGATGTCACGAAGTTGAGGAATGATTCACTTGAAATGTTATATGCCCTTATGCCACATGATTTATGTTTATGTGCTTTGATGTGTTGTCTTATATGCTCAAGTATTGCCATGCATCCATGATATAACATGTTGCATTCATAACATCAAGATGCATGCTAAAAGGAACGGACCTTGGATAATTAGTTTGAGAAACCCTAAATTGAACCTTATATGCATGATCACTATTTTATAATTAAATCCAAGGTTCCTGAGGATGTGTACGATGTAACCCTAGGGTAGGAGACTCCTACTGAGATTTCTTTAGCAAGATTTCTCACTCCTCTCTCTTCTTTCTTCCGTCACATCTTCAGAGAGCGATGGCGACGTTTGTGGTCTTCGTGGATACGCCAGTATGGGAGATACACTTCGACCCGGACCACCGTTCATATCACTTTGAGGGTCAATGTGCCGTTCGTGTTTTTGTGTACATGGGACGGCTTTTCGCTTATCCAATTTCGAGCTACCAGTTCACTCCTACTGCGCCCTTCGGTAGTGACGACATGATCTTCGAGCGCACCCACCCTTGTGAGGAGCAGTTGCGACGTGCCCGTACCTCTGCCTCCGCCGTCCGAGATTTCTCGGAGTATGTACCTCGTTCGAGGAGATCCGAGACTGACCCATCCGAGGATTGGCCGACACATGTTCCTTCGGAGGGTTCAACTCCTTTTCCCCGTTTCCGATGTATGGGGAATGAGGAGACTGTGGTGCAGCCACGCCTGGCGAGGAGAGCCGAGATGCGTCCGCATCAAGGAGCCCACGTTCAGCCACCTCGTGTGCCTTTCACATTGCATTGGCCCACACAGGAGGAAATAGAGCGTTTCCCCGGTTACCTGCCTCCATCACCTGAGGACCTCCGACATCACTAGATCCCGATGGAGAGCATTGTGAGTACTCGAGCTTTTGTGAGGATCTTCCCCTTCGGTCGTACCTTTTGGGAGGGGTGTGTAGTTTGTACTCATAGCCTAGTAGGAGGGCAGTGTTTTGGGTTTTTCTATCTTCATGTTGAACCATGTACTTTGCTATCTGTTGTACTTCCTTTTCCGTTGTATCTCAAGCTCTGCCCGTTTCTAAAAGGGTATGACTAGTTATGTACTTTAACTACTTCATTATTAATGAAATGTTTCTGTTGTCTTCATGATCTATGTTCTTCTGATGTATATTTTATTTTACGTGGTCGTTTATGATTATCACGCGTGCTTTATGTTTCTATCGTTCGATTAGTTAAGTTCGTGGCTCTCACTTTGTCTTATGTTTCAAAAAAAAATTTTACCCATAATTTTCGCTAAGTATTTTAATGAAAGAATGAGACTATGAAGTAATAGCCTAACGTTTAACCTAATGTGTTCTAGAAAGTTAGGTTAAAAATTAGGGTGTTACAGAAACCAAAAAAGAGAACCAAGAGAAGTTCATGGAAATAACATTTTTCCTTCAAGAACAAAGCATTTTTGAGTAAATAAAAACTTTAGAACAGCTCCCTACCAAGTATAAAGATAAGAAAGCTTGGTCTTTGGAATGAAATGAGAAGAAAAGCTCTCCTCAAAGTGATGATGATGATTCGGCCTTGGTGGGGAAAAAGGAAAGGAATGTGTTTTTGAGTGAGTTTGTGTTTGAGGATAAGAGTTTTGGTGCTTAGATGATGATCTAAGGTGGTGGGGTGGTGTTTTGAGGTGATGATATGGTGGCTCAAGGTGGAGGAAGAAAAAGATGATGAAGAAGAAGAAAGCTTCTTGGAAACTTAGAGAGAAAAAGAAAAGAACTCAAGTTGCTCTTGAAAACTCAAAGCTTTGCAAATGAACCAAAGTAATACAAGTTCATCCAAGGTAGCTATTTATAGAAAATCAAAATAATGAGTGCTCATGGATGGGGTAACCGTGTGGCCTTCCTCATGTTCCATGAGGTGAGAAGTTTTGATTTTTGAGGCATGGTGAGGCATGATTTGAAGTATGGTGAGTATGGTGTAAAGCATGGCTTGGTTTGGACTTGAAAGCTCATTTGAATTTCAAATATTGGGCATGGAGGAGGAGGAGTGGCCGTGAGGTTTAGGGAGAGAGAGAAGATGTTTCTTTTGTTTAATTGTGGTTTAGGGATGTAATTAGGTGTATCTTAGGTTAGGTTTGTGATTAGGAATTGGTAAGTAAGTGTTTAGGTGCTAAGAAGGTAATTAGGAATTTTATGACATGATTAGGGAGTGCTCATACATCATTAGAGGAATTAAAACTCATTTTATGCATAAACAATTGTAGACACAATTTCTTAATTTAAGGAATTGGAGAGAGAAAACACTATTCAAGATTCCATGACTAGGAATCTTGAATTTAAAAAGAGATTTAGGTTTAATCTAAGTAATTTTAGGTTCTAATTAAATTCAATAAATTATTTTGACTCTAGATTAATTATGAAAATTAATTAATCTTCGATTAGAGCTTAATATTGTTTAGGTTTGCTTAATTTCATCATTAAGCTCAAAAATACTATGCTATTAGGGGCAAAATCATAATTTTGCACAAAAACTGCCCGGGACCACCAGGACTTAAACTGATGTCACGAAATACATAAAAACATTGTTTAAAACCATCTGGAGAAGTTTTGGGCTCATCTGACACTTATACCCGTGTGAAAATGCTATAGGGGTATTTTGGTTATTTTGACCCCAAACCTCAGAAAACGAGATTCTTGATCCCGGAACCACTCAAAAGTCATCTAATCCCTTTCAAACATTGAGTTAGCCTTTCAAGGACTACTGGGTCGGCTATCCTTGAATTCCGGACAGAAAATGACCTTATGGGCATTTTGGTCATTTTTACTCAAACAGAAAATCGGGGCGTTACAGAAAATTTTTGTTGATTTTGAACTTTGGGAGCGGCAAGATCAACTGCTTATGTCTTGGATGCTTACTTCAATGTCTGATTTGATCCTTAACTTAGTAGTTGATTGTGATCACTCATGGCAACTATGGCACAAATTGGAGGAATATTTTGCAACATACACTCGAGCAAGAGTCCAACAACTTTTATCTGAGTTAAGATCAATCACAGAAGGTTCTATGCCAATTTCTGAATATCTTCTCAAAATTAAAGCTCTAGTTAATGCACTTGTCTCAATTGGATCTAGCTTAATTAAAGAAGAGCACATTCGCATTATTCTTGGTGGTTTACCTCCTGAATATCAAGTATTTATCACTTAAATCTCAACATGTGCTGAACTTTGCACCATCACTCAACTTGAATCATATCTTCTAGTTCATGAAGCTCAATTAGAAGAGTTGAACTCATATTCACATTCTCTTATGATGCAAGCTCATTTGACCACCACTAACTCTCAAACCTCACAACAGAACTTCAACAATTACAGAGGTAACTTCCACAGTGGTTTCATGGCGATTCTTGTGGTCGTGGTGGCCGGCCAGGTGGTAGATATTGTGGCCAACGTGGACACTCCAATGAAGGTGATATTCACTTGTCTGTCAACCTTGCAACAAGCCAGGCCATGCCTCCTTCAACTGCTGGCATAGATTTGACCAAAACTATCAGCCTACACCACCACCACCACCACCCCTTATGTAAACCTCTCCATGACCTCTTCCCCTTTCCACACCTAACATCACCTCAAATAGTCTTGCATATCCACACTCCAATACATCTCAACACTCCTCCCTTTCCTAGCCACTTATCACCTCAACATGCTCATAACTCCACTGCCTTAGTAGCTACACTAGAGTCTATAATTGATGTGGCTTGGTACCCTGACTCTGGTGCAAGTCATCATGTAACACCTACCTGCAACAACCTCATGCATTGTTCACAATACCAAGGCTCTGAACAACTTTGAGTTGTAAGTGGCCAAGGTTTGAACATAGCACATATAGGTCATTCACTAGTCACAACATCTCATGCATCTAAACAACCATTAGCATTACATAACTTATTGCATGTTCCTCACTTCACCAAAAACTTGGTTAGTATTCAGAAATTCGCTCAAGATATTCATGCTTATTTTGAGTTTTATCCTTACCATTGCTATGTCAAATCTCAAGACACTAATGAAGTTCTACTTCAAGGTATTGGAGACAATAAAGGACTATATCAGTTTGTTTCATTCCCTTTACAACATTTATCCTCAACTAGGAAATTTCAACATTCTAAAACTAGAAAATTCACTTGTAATAGTGTAACACCCTAAATCTTAACCTAATACTACTAGTATGTATTTAGGTTAATCCTTGGAATATTACCTGTTGGTCTCATTCTTTACTTTGAAAATACTTAGTGGAAATATGGGTAAAATTTTTCTTTTTTGAATTAAACCAAAGTGAGAGCCACGCGTGATTCTTTGAACGGGAATTCTTATGAGTATAACGAGTCATATAAGCAAAGCATAATAAAACACATTACCAGCATGAATACATCAACTGAATATTTATATATATATATAATGTGCCTACCAAAAAGGCAGGACTATTCGGTACATAAAAGAACAGAATACAACTAAAAGCAAATACAGGGAAATCATACAAGCAAGTACAAGGAAATCATAAAAGCAACAACCATACCCATGTGCACCTAGAGTAGACAACCTCATATACAAAAGAAGGTTTGTCCTCAACTATGTGGCGTGTTTGCACTAACTACTACCCATCCTATGCACCTACTCCTGGTCCGAGCATCGAGGGTGGAATCGATCCACTGGCGGATCTCGGTGGGAGTGGTCGTACAGATCATCGGAGCGTGTCCATCGCAGCGAGGGCACATGGATGGCATACAAGCTAACCTCGGCTGAACCACCGTCTCCTCACTCCAGGCTCTCATCGGTGGGGGAGCGGGGCTGGAGCTCCAACTGTACATGTGTGAGGGCGGGTCCTCTGATGGATCCGTCTCTAAATACTGAGTTCGGGGCACGTACTCCGGGTAGTCACGTATGGTTGACGCCTCAGGCTGCATGCGGAGGATCTGCTCGTCGCGTGGTCTGGCTCGCTCAAAAATCGTGTTATGATGGTAGGGAGCAATCAGGGTGAAGCGGTAGCTCCGTACTGGGTGTGCAAAGGGTCGTCCCATAAACATGAACACTCTGACTGTGCAGCGACCTTCAAAATGGTATGACCTAAGTGCTGGGTCATGGTGCAGCTCCCATGTCGGGGTGTCGATGAAGAGTACGAAAGTCGCCATCTGAAGGTGTGACGGAAGAAAAGAAAGAGGGAATGAGAATCTTCTAAAAGAATTCTCAGTAGGGTAGTCCCTAACTAAGTGACGTCATCACATCCTCAGGAACCTTGAGTTTTATTTCTAAAAAGGTGTGTATGCATATAAACTCCTTTTAAGTTAGTTTTCTAAAGTATTAATTATCCAAGGTCCATCATATTTTACAATGCGTCTTATAACTAAGCATGGAATACACTAATGACATGAATGCATCATAAAGGTAAACCAATCAATAGAATAACTAAGAAATATTATAACAGTGGCATAAGGTGACAGGTGTAAATCTCATAATAACTTTTCTTGGTTTTTCATAGCACATGTGACATTTTAAACTTTAACTTTTATCTCATGGGGCCACCCTAAAACATCTCTAGGTTATGAGCTCATACCTTAACTAGTCGTCACTAGTTCTTACTTATCCTATGATAAGCGTAACATACATAATCCTGACTTAAAGTACGGGCTAGGGGGCAATTAAGGATCACCTCTTTAGGGTCATTTCCTCTTTGAAACGCTCTACTAGCAGCTAGTGTACAGTAGCATTGTCCGATTTGGCAAGCTCTGTGTCAACACTCTCACGGATTTGTTTTCTTGGGGGTGCTCGGCTAAACCGGTGTCACCCAAGAAGGCATCTCAGTGTTGTGTCGCATTTAAGTTCTCATGATTTTCAAAAAGACCTTTTTCTTAGTTTCTCAAATTTGATGGAAATTTGGCAGCATGATGGCTATAGACTGAATTTCCTCAAATTTGTTTATGCCATGAAAACATACAGGACATACAAACATATCTTATGAGGTATAGCATATTATCATATAAAACTTCTTCGTAGTACATACATCATCACGTTATCACACATTCATATAAAACTTCTTCATAGCATATATATCAAACTTATTATAGATAAAGCTTATGTATCATATATCATATTTACATAAATTAAGCATCATAAAAACTCAAGACTTTTTAATGTCTTATGCATTGACCCTTAAGGTCCTTAACTCACGTTCTAAGTTATTAATCATCAAACCTAATCTCTTGGGTACCTATGAGGTTATAACTAAGTATTTCTCACCTCACACTATGATCAAGAACATCTCTAAACCTCAAGGATGCAGAATTTATAATCCTAACTTTACGGGTTCCTAGGAGTCACAACAATGACCCTTTTTAAGTCTAGTTTGCTCCTAAGGCATCAAGATCAAGTCCTAAACCAATTATGAGCCATTCCTACACATTTAAACTAATTGAAAACCATGATTATCAAATCTAATCCTTGCTGGACAGAATCCAGAAAATTCAATAAATAAGGGATCTAAAACTCTCAAATTAATTCTTTTCTAGTCTCTAACTTATCTTATCTTTCACATATGAGTCTTAACATTATTTTTACTCAAACATAAGCATAGTATCATCATTAAAACAGCACATACAGTGGCAAATGAATAGCAAGGCAGAACCGAAATGTGCATCTCCATAAAAGGCATAGGACACAATTTTTTAAGCACATAGAATACTAGTTTCTCTTGGAACCTTTTTAAAACTTTCAAAACTCATTTATAAACACTTTTATCCTTCAAAATCATAAAAATACTTGAGAGGGCAGCAGCTAAATCATTTTCATCTCAAGAGGTTATAAATTCATAAAACGTAGTTCTACATATTCCTTATACTCATATAAGCTCAGAAAATTTATGAAACATATTTTTAACACTTGGAAACTTAAAACCTCTTAGGGCCGAAAATCTCAACCAGGGGAAATAATTATTTTAGACCTTTGTTTGAGACAACAATGGGCAAGTCTTTGAGCTCTAGGTTCATTAAAGTGATGGCATAAAGATAAACATGCTTATGCACATGTTTTAGCTTTTACTAGAAAGTAAAGTGAGAGCATAAAATAAATATGAGATACATCATATTATTATCCTTGATATTTAGGTGAGAACTTGAAATGTAAACATGTTAATGCATAGCTTAAAATATAAACATGATAATGCAAGTTCCTTCATTATCTTGGTACTTAGTGATAGCAAGGAAAATAAACATGATGTGCAAGGCATAAAAGTAAATATGATGCAAGGTTCATTTTATGGTTAGCTAGAGCTCATTCAAGACTTTAACAAGATAACAACCCAACATATATCTCATCTCAAAGAGAGATTTAGAGTTCTTGAACCAAGTTCACAAAGGAACTATGAGGTTCTTGAACAACATCATCAAGCTCAAGTAAACAAACTTCCAAAACAAAACCAAACAAAATCTCAAGGATCAAAATGCCAAAATCGAAAACCTTACTAAAGAAAAAGAAATTGAAACTAAGTCAATGTTCTTTATTAAATACCCAAAACCCCTATCTAGAGAAAGATCTCTAGAACGTGCCAGCCAACTTTAAGGTTGACAAGGGTAGGCTTGGGCTTTTAGAAATCCTTAGATTAATTTTTCTTAAGTTGAAAAATCCATGTGAGCTAGATACCATATAGATGAAGTTATAAGAAAAGGAAAACTCAAGCTTTAGAGGTTTCTTTGAGATGAACACAAGGTCATCATCTAGAAACTCTCATCATCAAGCTATCATGCTCATAATCAAGGCCAAGAGGCCAAAATGAAAAAGGAAAAGGAAAACAAAGGAAAGCTCAAAAAGAATCCAAGAGGAAACTAGAGAAAAACACATTCTTGAGCAAAACAAGTTTGAAAAGCAAATCCTTACCAAGTGATGAAGATGAAAGCTTGAACTTTAAAAAGAAAATGAGAAGAGCAACTCCTCCTAAGGTGGTGTGATGGCTTCGGCCAAAGATAAAGAAAAGGAAAGGAGATGTGTTTTGAGGAAGCTTATGTTTGAGGTTTAGTGTTTAAGAGATTTGATGATGATCTAAGGTTATGATATGGTGGATTGAAGTGGTGAGGTGATAATGTGAAGAGGGGATGAAGATGAAGAGAAAGAACTCTTGGAACTTTGAGAGAAAAGAAAGAACTAGCAAGATAACTCTAGGATTCTAAACTTAGCAAATGCTTCAAGGTGCAACTAAGCTATCACAAGCATCCTATTTATAGAAAAACAAAACCATGGGCTCACCAAGAGGAAGCCTTGGCCGTAGCAATGAGAGGGAGAAAGGAAGAGAAAAATATCTCTTACATGGTGTCATTCAAGCATGGTTTGAGGTATGGAGTTCATGACACAAAGTAAGGCTTTAAGCATGGGTTTTTGAGTGAGCTTTCATTTTAATTTTGCAAGAAATTGTTCTTCTAGAAACTCAATGTGGCTGGAACATTTTCAGCCACAAATAAATGTGGAAAATGATTTATTTCAATTGGTTATTTACTTGGAAAATCAAGTGTGATGGAAAATATGACAAGGTATGGTGTATGTGACTTGAGGTATGGCTTTGGAGTGTTAGAAAATTGAACATGTGATGCATATGGAGGGAGGAGGGTACACGGCCAGACTTGGGCAGCATGGAGGGAGGGAGATTTGATCATCTAATTGTGTGTTAATGATAGGTTTAAGTGTGTATGAGCTTAGGTACAAGGTTAGGAACAATTAAGCTTAAGTTTAGGTAGCTAAGTATGAGTATTAGGAATTTTATGACAAGGTTAGGAGTGCTTATACATCATTAGAGAATTAAAAACTCATTTGTGAATAAACAATGTGTAACACAATTTCATGATTTAAGGAATTGGAAAGAGGAAACACTATTTAAGATTCCATGACTAGGAATCTTGAAATTAAAATAAGATTTCGAGGTGTAATCAAGCATTATTAGGTTCTAATCAACTTTAATAAATTATTTTAACCTTAGATTAATTATGGAAATTAATTAATCTTCGATCAGAGCCTAATATTGCTTAGGTTCGCTTAATCGTGCGATTAAGCGTAAAAACACGATCCTAGGGGTAAAATCGTAATTTTGCACTAATTTTGCCCGAGACCTCTATAATTAAAAATGAGGTCATAGAATACATAAAAACACCTTTTAAAACCATCTGGAGAAGTTTTGGGTTCATCCGGCACTTGCAAACAGGTAAAACACCACAGGGGTGTTTTGGTCATTTTGACCCGAAAACTCGAAAAACGAGATTTTCGATCTCAGAAAGGTACACAGGTCATCTAGTCCCCTTTCAACATTGAGTTTTCCCTTCAAGTACTGTTGGATCGGCTTTCCTCAAATTTCGGGCCGAAAATGACCTCAGGCGCATTTTGGTCATTTTAACTCTTAACAGAAAAATCGGGGCGTTACAAATAGTGCTATTGCATCTAACAATTCACTTTCCCTTTGGCATAATAGGCTAGGCCATGCTTCTCTTCCAGTTGTATCATCCATTCTAAAACATTATAATATACCATTTGTCAATAAAGATGCTACTTCTACAAACTTATGTGAATCATGTTGCCTTGGTAAGACTCATATAGACTACTTTTCTCACCATCCACATCCACATCCACATATCACACACCACTTGAACTTTCATTCACTGATTTGTGAGGGAGGAGGGGGACCTGCCCCTATAACTAGCTCACAAAACTTCAAATATTACATAGCATTCATTGATACATTTTCAAAGTTCACTTGGGTTTACTTTCTTAAAACTAAGGATGAAGCATTTTTAGTATTTTTACAATTCAAAGCTTCTGCAGAACTTCAATTAGGACACTCCATTAAATCCGTTCAATCAGATTGGGGGGGGGGGGGAAATAGGTCATTCACATCATACCTCACAACTCATGGCATCACACATCGAGTAATCTGCCTTCACACTCACCATCAAAATGGTACAATGGAAAGAAAACATAGGCACTTAACTGAAACCGATCTTACACTCTTAGCTCATGCATCATTACCATTGCATTTTTAGGATGAATCTATTGCTTCTGCCACCTACATCATTAATAGATTCCCCACAGCAGATCTCAAGTATCCCTCACCCTTTGAAACACTACTTCAAAAACAATCAGATTATAAATTTTTTCGAGTTTTTGGCTGCATATGTTACCCACTCCTTAGACCGTACAATAAACACAAGTTTGATTTTCACTCCTCTCCCTGCGCTCAGGTACTGCCTCCATCACAAAGGCTACAAGTGCCTAGCTACTAATGGCAAAATCTACATATCTAAGGATGTACTATTTGATGAAACAAAATTTCCCTTTCACCAACTACAACCTGCCATTCCCTCAATACCGTCCTCTACACATGTCTCGGTCCTACTTTCCATTATCAAACATGCACCTATCACTCCACACCCATACTTCCTACCTAATTTGAATTTATCCACTTCCTCCTTGTCATCACCTACACATTCTCAGCAAACTTCTCGTACCATCCTTCAACCCATACACTCACCTCAACCCAATACCCTTTTCCTTCCTCTTTCTTCATAGCAACAACTGAATTAACCACAATAGCTGAAGCCATGTGTAACACCCTAATTTTTAACCCAACTCTCTAGAATACATTAGGTTAAACATTAGGCCATTACTTCTTAGTCTCATCATTTTAATAAAATACTTAGTGGAAATTACGGGTAAATTTTTTTTTTGAAAACATAAAGCAAAGTGAGAGCCACGAGCTTAACTAATCGAACAACAAAAATGTAAAGCACGCTTAACAATCATTAAAAATCATAAAGTAAAGCATATAACCAAAGAACAATAATCATGATAACAAAGGAAACATTTCATTAATAACTTAATTAGAGTACATAAGTAGTCATACCCTCATGGAGACGGGCAGAGCTTGTAATACAGTGGAAATAAAATACAACATAAAACAAGAAAGTAGAAATAAACCATAACTACCCAAGTGCACCTATGGTGAATAACCTCAAAACAAAAGAAAGTTTATCCACTCTACATGTGGGTGTGTGCACTAAGCCTCCCCTACGACATCAACTACTAGAACCTGGGGAAAGGTAGGGTGTAACCGATCCATGGACGTAGGGCAGTAGGAGTGGGTACACGTGAAGATTGAGCGTGAGCTCCTCGATAGGGGTGCCTCTCAGCTCGCCTAGCTAGCCTCGACTGTGTGATAGTTTCCTCGCTCTCGCCTCGCATGAACTGAGGTGTAGGAGCAGAGCTCTTGCTATACATGTGCATCGACGGGTCCTCGGATGGGTCGTCCTCCGAGCTCAGAGACCGAGGTACGTAGTCTTGGAAGTCTCGAGGCATCGAACCACCAGTACACGTCCGCAGAATCCTCTTGTCTCGTGTCCGAGCCAGCTCAAAAACCATTGCATCATCGTAGGGTGACATCGGGGAGAAACGGTAGCTCTGTACAAGATGTGCAAAGGGGCGTCCAATGAACATGAAGACTCGCACGGTACACTGCCCCTCAAAATGATATGACCCGTGATCCGGGTCATAGTGGACCTCCCAAGTAGGCGTGTCAACGAAGACCACGAACGTAGCCATCGCTCTCTGAAGATGTGACGGAAGAAAGAAGAGAGAGAAGTGAGAATTCTTGCTAAAAAAGTCTCAGTAGGAGTCTCCTATCCTAGGGTTATATCGTATATATCCTTAAGAACCTTGGGTTTAATTATAAAATAGTAATCGTGCATATAAGATTCAATTTAGGGTTTTCCAAAACTAATTATCCAAGGTCCATTCCTTTTAGCATGCATTTTGACATTATGAATGCAACATATGATATCATGGATGCATGTCAATACTTGAGCATATACAACAACACATCAAAGCATATAAGCATAAACCATGTGGCATAAGGGCATATAACTTTCAAGTGAATCATTCCTCAACTTCGTGACATCAATCATGGTACTTTAGCATAATAAGGCCCTAAAATAACTAGGTTATGAGCTCATACCTCAGCTAGTCGTCACTAGCTCATGCTTATTATCTGAATAAGCGAAACATAATAAAATAATCTCGACTCGCAAGTATGGGTAGGGGGCAGGGATCACCTCTCGTAGGATATACCCTCTTTGAAATGCTTTGCGGGCATTAAGCCACAACAATTTGTCCGCTTTGGTAGGCTGCATCTACTCATACCCTCACGGATTTGTCTCCCATGGGGGTGCTCGGCCGAACCGGTGTCACCCAGGCAAGCGTGTCTTAGTGCTTTGTCACATAAAATCTCCTGGGGGTGCTCGGCCAAACCGGTGTCACCCAGGGTTTTTCAACTCATATGGTACTCTTAAACATTTCTTTAACTCTTTAAGGTTTTATGGAAATTCGGCAGCATAATAGCTGTTAAACCGAATTTCCTTCAAACTGCCACGAGCTAATTCACATAACATGTTCTCATGAAATCTCATGCTATGATAAACTGATATCAAAGCTAATCCATTCCTCATGCATCATAAACATCTCAACATATCATTGCATAAATTAAGCATCATAGCATTAGCACATTTCTTACTGTCTTATGCATTGACCGTCAAGGTCCTTAACTCACATTCTAAGTTATGAATCATCAAAGCCTAGTCTCTCGGGTACCTATAAGGTTATAACTAAGTATTTCTCACCTCACACTATGGTCAAGAACATCTCTAAACCTCAAGAATGCAGAATTCATAATCATAACTTTACGAGTACCTAGGAGTTACAACAATGACCCTTTCTAAGTCTGGTTTGCTCCTAAGGCATCAAGATCAAGTCCTAAACAATTTGAGTCATTCCTACACATTTAAACTAATTTAAATCCATGATTATCATCTCTAAACCTTGCTGGACAGAATCCAGAAAATTCAAACATTAAGGGATTTATAACTCTCAAATCAATTCTTTTCTAGTTGCTAACTTCTCTTATCTTTCACATATGAGTTTTAACATTAATTATACATCATTATACTCATGTTATCATCATCAAACAGCTCATACAGTGGTCACAAAAGGCAAGGCAGAACCGAAACAAACATCTCCATTTAAAGACATCAAACACAATTTCTAAAGCACATAAAATATTAGTTTCTCTTGGAACCTTTTTCAAACTTTCAAAACTCATTTATAAACATTTTTAACCTCTAAAATCATAAAAATATTTAAGAGGGCAGTAGCTAAATCAAACTTGTCTCAAGAGGTTCTAAATTCATAAAACTTGGTTCTATATATCCCTTTAATTCATATAAGCTTACAAAAATTATGAAACATAATTTTCAACACTTGTAATCACTAAAACCCTTAGAGGCCGAAAACAAGGAGACAAATAACATAGGGTTTCAAGCCTTTGTTTGACACAACAATGGGCAAGTCTTTGAGCTCTAGGTTCATTTAAGTGATGACATAAAAATAAACATGCTCGTGCACTTATTTTAGGTTCCATTAGAAAGTAAAGTGAGAGCATAATATAAACATGAGATGCAACTCATTATTATCTTGATATTAAGTGGGGACTTGAAACACAAACATGAAAATGCATAGCTTGAAATATAAATATGATAATGCAAGTTCATTCATTATCTTGATACTTAGTGATAGCAAGGAAAGTAAACATGATGTGCAAAGCATAAAAGTAAACATGGATGCAAGGTTCATTTTAAGATTATCTAGAGCTCTTACAAGACTTTAGAGATTAACAACCCAACACTCATCTCATTACAAAGAGAGCTTTAGAGTTCTTGAACCAAGTTCTCAAAGGAACTATGAGGTTCTTGAACATCATCATCAAGCTCAAAATAAATAAACTTTCAAAGAACATAAACCTCAAATAAAAGGAAACAAAACCGAAACCTTAAGAAGGAAAATAGGATGAAACTAAGTCAAGTTCTTTATTAAGTACCTAAAACTCCTATCTAGAGAAAAATCTCTAGAACGTGCCGGCCAACTTTAAGGTTGACAAGGGTAGGATTGGGCTTTTAGAAATCCTTAGATTAATTTTCTTAAGTTGAAAAACCATGTGAGCTAAGTATCATATAGGTAAAGTTAAAGGAAAACGAAAAACTCAAGCTTTAGAGGTTTCTTTGAGATGAACACAAGGTCATCATCTAGAAACTCTCATCATCAAGCTATCATATATACATCAAGGCCTCATGGCCGAAGACAAGAAAAGGAAAGCAAAGAAAGTTTCAAAAAGAAAGTCCAAGAGAAAGCTAGGAAAACTCATTTTCTTGAAAAGCAAAGTTTAGAGAACACTCCTACCTAGAGTGGAGATAAAAAGCTTGAACTTGAAGATGAAAATGAGATGAGCAACACCTCCTAGGATGTTGATGATGATTTGGCCTTGTGGAGAGAAAAAGAAAGGAAATGTGTTCTTGGTGAGCTTGTGTTTGAGAATGGAAGTTTAGGTGTTTGTATGATGTTCTAAGGTGGTGGGGTGGTGTTTCAAGGTTATGAGATGATTATGTGAAGAGGGGATGAAGAGGATGAAGATGAAAAGAAAAGGAGAACTCTCTTGAAACTTGAGAGAAAAAGAAAGAAACTCAAGAAAGCTTAGATAACTTGAAACTTAGCAAATGAACTAAAGTGTTTGCAAGCTCAAGTAAGCAAGGTATTTATAGAAAATGAAAACAAATGAGAGCTCAAAGGGGGGAGCTGCTGGCCTTGTAGTTTGGGAGAGAAAGGAAGAGAAAATATCTCTTACACAAGGTCATTCAAGCATGGTTTGAAGTATGGAGTGTATGATACAAAGTATGGCTTGATTTGAGTGAATTTCCTATCAATTTTGAATGAAATAATCCTTCTAGAAACTAAGCATGGCTGGAAGTTTTTCAGCCACAAATAAATGGGGAAAAATGGTTTATTTCATTTAGTTATTCATTTGGAAAATCAAGCTTGATTGAAAGTATGACAAGGTATGGTGTATATGACTTGAGGTATGACTTTGGAGTGTTAAAAATTTGAACATGTGATGCATATGGAGGGCATAGAGGTTCAGCCAAACCAGACAACATGGAGGGAGAGAGGTTTTGATCATCTAAGTGTGTGCTAATGGTAGGTTTAAGTGTGTATTAGTTTAGGTACAAGGTTAGGAATAATTAAGCTTAAGTTTAGGTGACTAAGAATGCGATTTAAGGATTTTATGACAAGATTAGGAATGCTCATACATCATTAGGAAGTTTAAATTCATTTTTATGAGTAAACAATTGGAAACACAATTCCATGATTTAAGAAATTGGAAAGAGAAAATATTATTCAAGATTCCATGACTAGGAGTCTTGAATTTAAAATAGGATTTCAAGTTGTAATTAAGCACTTTTAGGTTCTAATCAACTTTAATAAATTATTTTGACCCAAGATTAATTATGAAAATTAATTAACCTTCGATTAGAGCCTAATATTGCTTAGGTTTGCTTAATCACACGAATAAGCGTAAGAACACGAAAATAGGGGCAAAATCATAATTTTACACTAATTTCGCCCGGGACCTCCGGGACCAAAACTAAAGTCACAGTCTACATAAAAACGCCTTTTAAAACCATTTAGAGAAGTTTCAGGTTCATCCTAAGACTTGCAAACCTAAGAAACCACCGCAGGGGCGTTTTTGTCATTTTGACCCGAAAACTCGAAAAATGAGATTTTCGATCCCGGAAAGGTACACAAGTCATCTAATCCCCTTACAACATTGAGTTTTCCCTTTGAGTACTGCCGGACCAGCTTTTCTCGAATTCCGGGCTGAAAATGACCTCAGGGGTATTTTGGTCATTTTCACTATAACAGAAAATCGGGGCGTTATACCATGGCCTCTCCTTAGTGGCTTGCTGCCATGACAGATGAGTATGAAGCACTACTAAGGAACCAAACCTGGTCACTGGTCCCCTTACCCCCTGGCAGACACCCAATCGGCTGCAAATGGGTCTTCAGAGTTAAGAAAAATCCTAATGGAACTGTCCACACATACAAGGCTAGATTAGTGGCTAAAGGTTTCCACCAACAAATTGGATTTGACTACTCAAAAAACTTTTCCCCTGTAGTAAAGCCAGCCATAATTCGAGTCATACTTACTTTAGCACTTTCTCATAAATGGAGCATTAGACAATTTGATGTTAATAATGCCTTCCTAAATGGCTTACTTTAGGAGGAAATGTACATGTGCCAACCTGAGGCTTTCACAAAAGGCATTCCTAACCTAGTCTGCAAGCTACACAAATCTCTCTATGGGCTAAAACAAGCTCCTCGAGCCTGGTTTAAGAGACTTGGCACAACATTACATCAACTTGGATTCAATAGCAATAAGTGAGACCCTTCATTGTTCATTCAGTCTCGAAATGGCCATCACACATATGTGCTAGTTTATGTTGATGATATAATCATCACTGGCTCTTCTAACCAAACTGTCTCTCAGCTTTAATTGCCAAGTTAAATTCTCAATTTGCTCTCAAAGAATTAGGTAATTTAAACTATTTTCTGGGGCTAGAAGTGAACACCCTTGTAGATGGCTCACTTTGCTTGTCTCAATAGAAGTATATTCAAGATCTTTTGATCGAAAGCAAAGTCGACAAAGCCAAAAGTATTGGTACCCCCATGACCTACAATCTCAAACTCTCAAAACATGGGTCTGATGTCATGCCAGACCCTTTTCTTTATAGATCAATAGTAGGAGCCTTGTAGTATGCCATAATAACAAGGCCTAAAATTGCATATTGTGTCGATAAAGCTTGCCAATTCATGGCACAACCTCTAGAAACTCACTAGAAGGCAGTAAAATTGATACTAAGGTATCTAGCTGGAAGCTTACAAGTGGGTCTACACCCAATTCGACCCACTCAATCTCTTAGTCTAAGAGGCTTTTGTGATGCTGATATTGATGATAGAAGATCTACCCCAGGCTCGTGTATGTTCTTAAGACCAAATCTAGTTTCATGGTGGTGTAAGAAACAACCCACAGTACGGTGAGGTCAAACAATGAAGCTGAGTATAGGAGCTAAGTGAATACCACTGCTGAAATAACTTGGTTGCAATCACTGCTCCATGAACTGCACATACCAACTTCAAGACCTGTTATATACTGTGATAATCTAACCACAGTAAGGGACAAAGTCATTCAAGGGTAGCTCCTGGTTGCTCACATTTCCTCTTCTGAGCAACTAGCTGACCTGCTAACTAAAGTAATTTCAAGCAACAGGTTCAAATATCTGAGAAGCTTATTAGGAGTGAAGGACCTGCGAGGTTTGAAGACAAAGCCCAGCTCGAATTGTGGGGGAATGTTAAGTGTGGTTAGATGTTGTTAAGTTTGTTAAGTGTAATTAAGTTGTTAATGATTAGTTATTAGAGTAACTAACTTTCCCGCCTCCCCTTTTACAACTTGTAGTAGAAGCTTCTCCATTCATACACATGTATATATATCTGTACTACTCTCATTCATCATCAATCAATTCAGTTGTTATTCAGTTGCACATTTCTTCTCTCTTCTCTTTCTCTTTTCGTTTCTTCTCTTGCTCAAGGATGCACAACCTTGCATCCATGGATTCTTTCACGTGCAATTCAATACCTTACATAGGACAAATATTTGACATGGTGATTGTGTGTTATGTGCCATATGAATTTTCATTTCATTTTAACTAATGTTTTTTTTAAGAAATATAAATGAGTTTTGATTTTGATCCTTGAATGTTTTTTCTTTTATTTCAGTCCAAAACTTTTGAAAACTTTTTAATTTTAGTCACTTTTGTTAGATTGTCTATGTCAAACAGATGTAGATACGTTCGCGCTGAACCCAAAAAAAAAAAAATCAAGGAACAAAACCACAATTTATTGTTTATGGACGAAAAACATATTTAAATCTGTCATTTTTCTTTTCTTTTCACAATCTTGTCGTCTTTTTCTTTCGAAAGGTAAGGCTGTTTGATCACCTCAAGTAGTATATATTAATAACACCTACAACATGCGTGAGCTGGAAAGTAGAAGATAATTATTCTGCTACAATATTTTGATAGTCAAAGTTCCAAATAGCATCCATAATTGTCGATTCTATTAAATGAGTTCACCAAGCCTTTTCTTTTTTTATGCTGTCCCAAAAGTGAAGGAAAGATTATGCAATCCTAAAATCCACTAAAGCTAATGAAACATATATAACCCAAAAAAGGTTGGATCCTACAAGAGTGAAACTTTTTCTCTATTTTTATTAAATTCATATCCCCTTGTGTTGGAATCCATATGCTATATGTAAGGAAGAGATTCATCCCTTTTCTACGAAATTTATTCTATTAATCTTAGTAAATGATAGATTAAATGATAGACATATCAAAGTATTATTGGAATCCATCTCATTCATGTCATGACCGATCAGATACGAAAACATGCAATCCTGCTTGGATGATGTAGTAGATAATTTTTTCCCCCTTTTTCACATCTCTCCGTTAGGAGGAAGCATTCATGCACAAAAACTACATCATCACCTTCCAGTTCTCCGGGTCTTACTATTTTTTCAATTCTTACTGTTGTTTTATTGATACAAAGAAGAGTTCTTCCTCCACGATATACAAGAAATTTTCATTAATAGATGCCTTCAATTTGTTAGAGTTGTTGATATTCTATAACAAATCGCTTACGTAATTTTGACTGAGTTTCAATGTTTAAGCTGTTCTATACAATATAAGAGCCAAAAATATTTTTTTTTATATATAAATAAATAAGAAGGGAAGCAGAGGTTGAAGAATTCAAGAGGGGGGAAGGAGGGGTACTGCACAATGTAAGTTATTAGCCGCATGCTACTCAACTAATTTCATTTACAAGCAAAGAAGTGTTGATATGCATGTAAATATATAGCATATGGTCCACAAACAATTATTTGGCTAGCTGATGACTTAGGTTGGAGCTAATGCTTACATTAGACCTGTTTTATTATTGATCAATGTTCATTTAGTATCTGTCTCTAATGCACTAAGGAATGTTAATTTTTTTTCTTTATTGCCCAATCTTGGGCAGTTGGGTTTAACATTAAGTTGAAAAAACATGACTGGATATTTTGTGAAATTTGTAAACAATAATAGTTTATCAAAGCATACCCTGCTTTATGTAGTTTCAAAGCAAATATGTAAATATTCATTGATAAAAAGGTCATACAGCACATTGCTCACAAAAGACGAAACTGAAAACAAGAAAGCAAAAATAAAAACATAACATAAACCTTATTCAATTAGCCACTCAAACATTTAAATTAAGAAATGTGAAAAACAAACACACAATCAACCATGAACAATAGCATTGTTGCTCACCACATGCCTCTTTAGCTTTGACAAGTTTACTACAGTTGCCACATAAATCCTGTTTGCTACATCTTCCACCCATCTGAAGTAAGCATGCCTCCAACTCTTGTTGAACAACAAAACCCCAATCACTCCCCAAAACCCAGTCGCAAAGCCAGCTGCGACCACAAAATAGAACAACCATTTTTCCAACTTGCTTTTTTTTCCATCTTCATCTCCAAATCCTCTATCAATGGGAACTTGACGTGATGAATTCTCACCAGGACATTTATTTGGTAGTGGAGGTCCACAAAGATAGGGATTGCTAGCATAAATGGATGGGTCATAGGTTGAAAATTGATAATCTGTGGGAATTGGGCCAGAGAAGTTGTTGTGTGCCAAGTTTAAATGGCTCAATGAAGTTAAAGTAGACATGCTATTTGGAATTATGCCTGAGAGTTGGTTATTAGAGACATCAAAAGATTCCAGTGACTTCATATCCCCTATCATCTTAGGGATCCCTCCCTTCAAATGGTTGTTTGATAGATTCAAGCCAATCAATCCATTGAGCAATGTTATTCCTTCCGAAATAACTCCATCTAACCTATTATCTGACAAATCCATGTTAACAACCAAAACCAAGATTTTGGTGTAATCCCGTTCTATTCCTTTCATGACTTGTTTGACATCCTCATTAGACCATTGTGGTTCTGCAGGGCCTGGTGAAGGGGGAGCTGATTCTAAAACATCATTATTACCTGATTTGTCTGATGATTTGTCAAGAGTCATTTTTCGAAGATTGCCTATGCACGAAGGTATTTTACCTTGTAAATTGTTGCGGGAAAGGTCCAAAATTTTAAGGGATGACAGTTGGCATAGCTGTGAAGGAATGATACCACTCAACTTGTTTCTTCGCAACCTAAGAACTTGTAGTGAAGGAAATGTGTTTGCAGTCCATGGTGGGATCTTGCCAGAATGTTCATTCTCTCCAGCATCCAAAATCAATAATTGCTTCAAATTTTTCACATGCAGTGGAAGCTCCCCTTGAAGGCTGTTATTGTTCAAATGCAACCATGACAACGAGGAAAGATTCCCAAATGAGCTTGGGAAAACACCTGATAGTCTATTGGATGACAAATTTACTTCTTCCCATTCTTTGTTATCCTTCCAACAATTTGGAATTTCACCAGATAATCTATTGTTTGCAATGTCAAGAGTGGCCAACTTAGTTTGGCATAGTGATTGGGGAATTGAAGCATTTATGAGGTTATTTCTAAGAAGTAACCTCCCCAGATTGGGCATTATATGGCCAATATTATCAGGAAGTGAACCACTAATTTGATTATTTGAGAGATCCAAACGCCACAAGTGGGGCATAAGTGAAGACAATTTTTTCCCCGATGTAATGATTCCATCCAAATTGTTTGAGGACAAATCTAATTCCCATAGATTCACAAGTTGACCAAACTCAAAGGGAATGCTTCCATGCAATTTATTTCTTGAAAGGTCAAGGGAAGATAAATTTACAAGTTGACCAAAATTTTGAGGAATAGATCCATAAAAGCAATTACTTGAAAGATTTAAATAATCTAAATTTATAAGTTGACCAAAACTTTGAGGTATGGTGCCACTAAAAGAATTATTTGAAAGATCTAAATCCATTAAATTGACAAGCTTTCCCATACTACTATGAGACAGGGCCCCTTCAAACTTGTTATTAGATAAATATAAAACTTTCAACTTTGGAATTTTTTTAAAAGAAAAGAGAATAGGACCAAAGAACCAATTTTTTTGAAGATCAAGATACTCCAGATTTTCAAGTTGGCTAAACCAAGAAGGCAAATGAGTGTTAAATTTGTTATCACTTAAATCTAGACCCTCTAAATCATATCTAATACATGCAGATAATTCACTGTGTCCAATTGATTCTTCTTGAAGCTTGTTTCCTGACAAATTTAATATTTTCAAGTGACACATGTTTCTCAAAATTGATGAAAGGGGACATTCCGTTGATGTTAATTCATTTATTGAAAGATCAAGATAGAGAAGTGTTTTAAATTCAACAAACCAGGATGGAATTGAACTGAAAAGATTCCAAGAAAGGTCAAGAAATTCAATGGAATCCATGTTACGTATGGCATCATGAACTGGACCCCAAAATCCATTATGTGAAAGATCAAGATACTTAAGTTTCTGAAACTTACAAAACCCGGATGGAAAAGAGTCAAAATGATTCCATGAAAGGAAGAGCGATTCAATGGAAGTTAAGTTTATGAAAGCATCTGGAATTGGACCCCTAAACTCATTCATTGAAAGATCAAGATGTTTAAGTTTCTCGGAATTAAGAAACCCGGATGGAACAAAGTCAATATGATTCCCAAAAAGGAAGAGTGATTCAATGGAAGTTAAGTTTCTAAAAGCATCTGGAATTAGACCATGAAGCCGACATACTGAAAGATCAATATACTCAAGTTTCTCAAATTTGCCAAACCATGATGGAAGTGAAGTAAGCTTGTTATATGAAAGATCAAGATGCACAAGAGATGTCATGTTTTGAAATAAAGCATCGAGATCTGACTCTGTAAGTCCAGTATCAGCAAGACCAAGGACATGAAGTTGAGGAGCATTTGTGAGATTGACCTGAGGAAAGAGCAACTCATCAAATTGACACACATCCAAGTAAAGAGATGTAACAAAGAAGGAAGCATGTCAAGTACCTGGAATAATTTGGGAGTGTTATTGCCAAAGTAAACAAAGCTCATGTCAAGGTGTTCCAGTGATCGAAGTCCAGAGATCCAATTGATGTCGTTGATTTCCAATCCAACATTCGAACTCAGATCAAGAAAGTGCAGGTTCGTGAGATTTCCAAGACTGCTGGGGACTCTCCCACCAAAATGAGCGTACGAGAGTGACAGATAGTTCAGCCGTTGCATAGAACCAATGAACATGGGTATTGGACTGTAATTGAAATAATTTCCATTCAAGTCCAAATAAGTCAAGTATTCCAGCTGCAGCAGAGATGGATTAACATTTGCAGCTTCTACATGTCCTCTGTCATATAATTCGTAACACTCCTCTATTTCCCAATAGTAGCCGTAGTACTGTATTGATGGCTGTGATCTTCTGCAAGCCCAATAAGGAGTGATGAGATCAAGCTTGACAACATGTCCAGTAACGTTGTCGCAGCCAATGCCTTCCCATTGGCAACAATGAACACCTTGCCAGGAGGAAAGCCTGTTTGATGGGTCAGTGAGGGATGCTTTGAAGTCGAGAAGAGCTCGCCTCTCTCGTTCTACACATGGTGATGAGGGGATGCTTGAATTTGCACACAAGCATAGTTGTGCAATTTCAGCGACC
Source organism: Dalbergia cultrata (assembly GCA_031216105.1). Lineage (NCBI taxonomy): Eukaryota > Viridiplantae > Streptophyta > Magnoliopsida > Fabales > Fabaceae > Dalbergia > Dalbergia cultrata. The sequence goes on from CM062346.1 coordinate 8,583,852, forward strand.
ACGAAAAGGACTACTGCACATGCAGCACTAATTAGGTATCTTTCCATGTTTGGACAAGGAACTATATGTTGGAATGCTATATATGTTGCTGATTTTGGATGATGGCTTTCACTCCACCTATGAACCGTATATATACCATGCAACTTCATGATTATGGTTAATTTCCCGGAAGCACCCTGGAATCAGCCCAAGCCTTACGCACCTTTTACGATAAGTTAACAAATACTTGTCACAAATAAATGATCGTTGATTTTCAACGCTCCAATTAAATTTTAACGCTAATGTCTTACTTTCATATCTCCTTATCATCATATCTCTACAGGTTGTACTAATTTATCAGAAACAAATAATTAAGTTTAAACCAACCCCACAAATTTGTGTATGATTATTTTATTTCAAGCTTGAATACATTATAATATTTTAACCAATCAGAAGGAAAAATTGAAAATGGCGTATAGGGGATAAAATCTGTTCTTATGTGGACAAACAAATGAACACTGGGCATAAAATTAAATCAAGTTACTAGAACTTTGTTCACGTGAGTACAAAAGTTGAAGTGATATTAACCCCAAGTGTTCTTAAAGAACAGCAGCACATATATATTAGGTGATAATTGTGTCCCGATTCATGCTAATGGTTTCGAACAAGAAAAAGTATACTCAAAATGATACTTTCGCTATAAATCTTAAGTGCATTTGTTTAGAAGCTTAGTAAGAGACATAAGAAAAAATCGGTAAACAAAAAGATTAAATTCCCAAATGATTCCTCAAAAAAATATTGAGGATAAATTGGTTCATCGGGTTTTGAAGTTTTTATATTTGATCTCCCATATTTTAAAAAAGGGATAGATTGGTCTATTTATACAATATCTTTTTAGGACAAAATTCCTCTGTCGTCTTTTTGTGTCTTATTTCTATTTTCCCAATCAAATTTTGTAATGTACAAAAATTATGAATAGTTGAGAAAATTTGAATGGGTAAAAAATCATGGGTAATATTATCCATAAACACATGTAAAATTTTATGTGGAGTGGGATAGAGAAAGGAGACAGAATATTTGAATTCATTTTTTTAATTATACGGATCTAGATGGATGAATCGATTTGTCCAATTTTTTCTTTTAAATGTGAGGGATCAATATAATACTTTCAAAACCTGAGAGAGTAATTTGTCCTCTAATATCTTTTTAATGAACTATTTATTTTTTTTAATTTTTTTATTGAAGGAATGGACTATTTATATATGTCAGTTTGGTACTTCATACAAAATTATAGACTCAAATCGAATGTCATCATTGATTCAACAGATAAAATGAGCGCTATATAATTTCATTAATGCTTACTTGTAAAATCTGTCCAAATAAAACTGAGCTTGTAAATTGAATCACTCATTCGTATTTCTGCAATTATAAATTAATTGGAGACAGCCATTAACTAAATTCTCTTTTCCTGGAAAAATATACATGATTATTCTGACAATAAAATTCTGATAAAGTCGTTTCGCGTTGACATTTTTCTACTTATAAAAAAAATCCATGCAACTGACAGGCTTTCTTTAGTTGGAATAATATTACACACAATTTATGCAAATAACTCTTAATACTAGTACAATTTATTATCATCATCATCATCCCATTAATATTATGATTTTTTTGGTGATAATTAATATCATGATTTTAATCAAATCATATCAGTATGAGCAACATTGCTGGCAGCAATAAGGCGAGATGTGATATTATTCATTTAGTTTTCTTTCATATTTTGTATTTTCCACAAATTTATTCAAATTATAATTTGCATAATATACACTAATTGTTATTAACAAAAATTAGTCATTATCTTCAATTATTATATAATATTTATTAATAGTTAGTTATTTATATCCTAGTTAATAATATAAGTATATATAGTACCAAAAAAGTTCCTTTAGTCACTATTCTTCCACAACTGGCGTGTGCTTTGACTCAAAACTTGGTGGGATACTTTTCATCTCATATAATTTTTGGGGAAAATTACAAATATAATTTATATGTAGCACTTCTTTATTTTATAAAACTATTATCGACCTTCTCTAACATTACTAAAATTATATATACCGACCTCCCTTACATATACTAATTTATTAATTTAAGTGAAAAATAACATGAGAAATATATATAATCATTAATAATAAAATTATAATATTTTAATAATATTTAACACTTTAATTGAATAAAATATATTTTTATCACATGAAAATAAAATCTATAATTATAAATCATTATACAAAAAGAAGTATTTTATTTAATACATGTATCAAATATTATCAAAATATTATACTTTTACCATTAATAATCATTTATATGTCATGTGTTATTTTTTATTATTTAAATTAATAATTATAGGGGAGGTAAATGTGAATTACTCTAATTTTTCCCTTCTTTTCTCAGCAACTGCCCAATGGTGTCCTACTCTCTTTCAACGTTTAGACTCTACCAGTTCTCTGCTTGCCACTAAAAATTGAAGTTATATGTGGAAATTTTTTTATGTATTCCTGGAGTAAGAAACACTTCTGGAAAAATCGCTATCATTTTGTCTCAGTCTTCGCTCTGCCTTTGTCACTATTCAAGTCAATGATCTAGATGTTTTTGGCAAGAAGCATTTTTTTTCCTTCCTTCACAAATACGTTAGGATTAGAGAGAAGCTGTTCTGCAAGGTCGAGGATAATGCATGCCTATCTTTGAACGTTCCCAGTCTGTGTCATACCTTATCCCCAATCATTCTCATCTACATTTTGCTGACTGATAACTCGAGTCAATAAGTCATTGAAAATGACTCGTGGAATCATTTATATATAAAGTTATATAAATTCAGTAAATTTTTAATCTTCATCTTGCCTTTTCAGAATAACTTAAAGATTAAGTAACGGGAAAAATTAGTTGAAAAGAAATATTATTTTTAGGAGAACATCATCAAGTAGATAATTACTCTCCACTTTCAACCCAACTGGTATATGCTTTTTTCACCTTCTAAAACCTAAAGTTGCATAATCTTTATTGTATAGACACCCAAAGTACGCGAAAATAAAAAAGGAACGTGAAGATTGGTTGGGAAAACAAAGGACGCGGACAAAGAGATGAGGTATCAGTAAAAAAAAAAAACCATCCAGTCAACCAAAATGCATTTTCATTTGCTTAAAATTTATTTTCATTTTCAGTCATCTTACATCTTTTCTTTACAATTTTTAGCACCTTTACTGAAAATTTTTTTAATCACTATTCTTCCACAGTGTATTCGATCAATTTTGTGAGGGTACATCTCATCTTAACATTTTTCCTTCTTTTTCATAACAATTTGATTTTAAAGTCTTCATAGTGTGTCCCACTCTATTTCAATGTTTAAAGTCTTTGTAGTAGTCTCTATCAGTTCTCTAATTCACCCTTTGAAACTAATATGTGGAAAATTTTTAACATGTATTCTTGGATCAATTCTGTGAGGTTACATCTCATCTTAACATTTTTCCTTCTTCTCGTAATATTTTTATTTAAAAGTCTTCGTAGACTCAAGTGTGTCTCACTCGATCTATTTCAATGTTTTAAAGTTTTTATAACAATCTCTATCAGTTCTTTAATTCACCTTTGGAAACTTATATGTGGAAAATTTTGGACATATACTTTTGAAGTACCAGACCATATATATGTATTTGGAGTAAGAAATACTTTGAGAAGTACTTACAACTCTTCACTCTTTTCTCTATCCTTGTCACTCCAAATGAATGATTGAGATGATCTTAGTAGAAAGAATTTTTTCCTCCTTCACAATTACTGAAGAAGCTCTCCTAAGTTTGCCTCTCTTTAAATATATACAATTTTGCTCTCACCTATCTAGGATGGAGTTGAGAAATCTATGAGATTAAAATTAGACTTAAATATTTTTTTAGTATTTTAAATATAGTTCATTTTAGTTTTAGTCATTTAAAAGAAAGGCTTTTGGTCATTTTGCTTTTGGCCTATGTTATTTTAAATTTAGATTCTTATAACCTTTTTAAAATATGAATTTAATTAATTCTTTCATATATTTAATTTATTTTTTTGTCTTTATAAATATTAAGAATCCTCTTTTGATCTTTATAAACATAGTTATTTATAGGAGTATTAGGACTGATTAATGGTAGGGACCAAAAAACATAATATTAGAAAATGAGACTAAAAGCCAAAAATAAAAGAGGGAGCGACTAAAATCAAGATGCCCTTATTTATAGGAATTTAAAACATATTTAAGCGTTAAAATCATTTCAATAATCTACTATAAATACAATCGATGTTTTATAAGATTGATCATATTTTATGAAAATCAACTTATATTTAAATTATTAACTTCAAAATAATTTTAAGGTAGTGTAATTTGTTTCGGTAATATAAAAAATTTCTTTGTATAATAAGTACTATAAAATGAAATGATTTATTTATATTATATAATACTTGATATCTTGGTTAGTTCGATAAAAAAATATATTTTTAAAATAATCACCTTATACTTATAATCAAAAGTTTAAAAAAATATTTATAATTATAAGCTATGTTACCACTTAAAATATTAATTTTTTATTATAATCTAAGATTAAATTTTATCCAAATATAACTATTTTGCAAAAATAGCTTTCAAAAAAACTATTTGAGTGTGTACCAAACACACCTTGACTAACTAAAGCCATCGATATTCACCTTTATCACAAGAGAAGTTCAATAATTTTTTTACGATGCATTTTCTCTATTACTGTTACTCCTTCGTAGTATGTCATTGTTGGCTGGTTTGCTTGAAGAGATATGGGCACTTTTGTTATTCTCTTGCATTCTTTTACTTCTTTGCAATAGCTTTTAATATTTTTTTTCCCATGATATTTATTGCCAACAATAATGACTAATCCCTTCGAGGTAAAAACTTTCCTAAGGCGCTAAATTTGTGGCCATGAAACCCTTTTCATAGACATCATCGCCAGGGAGCTCATTTAGCCATCACAACTGTGCTAGGGTCGTCGTTAGCTCTGAATACTTATAATGGTTCCATTTTATTCAGATTTTGCCTTTATCCTATATGTTATTCAATCTTTTTCTCTTTTTTTTTTTGTGTGTGTATATTTTATTCAATGAAATGGTATTTCTAATTTTACGGGCCTGGCAATGATGAAGGAGGGGCCTAATAATGACACAGCGTATAATGGAAAATTTTTTGAACCTGATAGTGGACAAAAGATTAAAATTTGAGATGCACTCAAAGAGTATGTTATCCAAAAAGGTTCCTAAATTGCAAGAAATAGGAATGACTGACATATAATATCTACATCATGTGCCGATAGAGAGTGCAATTAGTATATTAATGCTAATACTAACCCTGGCCTTGGAAATCGAGAAGTATGAGGATAAGCATGTTTGTGTTCTTTGGAGCACTAGGAACAATGCAGTGATCTCTACTGTCTCTCAATTTCAAGATCTTGCAATTGGAAGGGAGGTAACCGTTCGGGTTTTAGCTTTGACAGCGAACTTGTTTAATCTAACCCAACCTGCAAGCAAACTTTGCAAAAAGGATAGATTTCTAAGTTGAATTTCATGGATTGTAATTTAAATTGTACGAGTTAATCAGAACCCTTTTTCATTCATTAATCACCTCTCCATTCAATCAGAACCCTGACTGCTTGGGCCACCTTCATCATGATTCTTCCTTCATCATACTGAGATGAAGAGGGTGATGGGTCAGAGTTTCCAATGGCTATGGTGGTGGAAGATAGCAGTGATAGAAGGGGAAGGTAAATACAGCAAGTCTATGGGATCTTGATTGAGTCATTTCTTGTTTTACTCCCTTTCAAGTTTCAATACAACTTTATAGGAAACCTGAAATAATTGGTGTATGACATAATTCTATAATAGCTTATTAATCAAATACCCAAGAATAAGACTATGGATTACCCAATAAGATACCACAGAAAGCAAGCTGATGCGCAGACATAAAAGCAGCAAAAAAAAAGCTCCTTTTACAGAAACAAAAGTGCATGAAACCAAGGTTTTGACAATTATATAAAAGAAACACAATATGCTTGCAGCAGCAGTACTAATATCCAGATAATGCCAGTAAATAAAGCCTGACACAGTTGGTAAGGTAGCTGGGTCTTTTAAGGTATGTTTGTGAGTTTAGGTTTTGGAGGAAAAGGGAGGGAATGGAAGGACTTGTAGTGTAAAATTATATTACAAGTCCTCCCATCTCCTCCCTTCTCCTCTAAAATTCAAACTCACAAACATATCCTTAAGCATGTGTCAGGGGTTCGACTACTGCCGTGTGTATAGAAATGGGCTTTGTTAGGAGAGGCAAAACTCACTTCGATGATCTCTACGCCTCGAAGGGATTAATCCTCGGCTGCCGGCTGGGGGATACCCTTAAGCAATAAAAAAAAAAGCACGGTGTGGTTGTTGTAGCTACCAATTGTCTCTCACTCAAAGGCCCATATAAGCTACCCAGAACCAGTTGTATTGTCGGCTTGAACTCAGCGACCAGAACTCTCAACAAATTTGACCAAAAAGAACAAAAAAAAAAAAAACTTCAGTTGACATATCACACACTTGGTCAGTTCAAATTCACATTTCAGGTCAAGTGCATGTTGAATCACCATTGAAAATCCAAAGCACATTAAATCAGACAAAGGAATATATATTCAGCCTAGTAAACAATGTCCAGTAATGGAAGCAAATTAGTTCTCAAAAACTAAAGCCTAATCAACTCAAGAAAGTAGATTTCTATTTTCTTAGTGAACACAACATTTGTTAAGGAAATAGACTAAAGATCAAATTCATCAATGCCTGAAATAGTTACCATCTTCACCTCCTTGAAACAGGAATAAAACATAAATCCAACCAAAAATTAAGCCCTTAAATATCAAAACAAGCAATGCACCATCGAAGACAAATGTTTTTTATAGTCTAAATATACTTGAGAACGAGGATTGAATCAAATATATCTATTTAATTTAATTTGTTCCTGCATACTCACAAAACTTATCATACTTTTAGTAAATATCTCTTGTTGTGAGAGAAGATTTTTTTTACCAGATCTCTTCTTTAAAAAAATTCTTTTAAATATAATACTTCAGATTAAAAGAAATGCTTATCATTTTTATTTTTGTTGCCCTCTAAGGAAAAACCAGATATGAAAGTTTTTAAAACTTTTTTGTTAAATCAGAGTTAAAATTTTTTGACAAGAGTAATACGAGGGATTAGAGAAGAAGAGCTGGACACAATGTTTTTACACTGTGTCAGTTTCCTATCTCTAGAACCTACATCCAATACTTATCCTAATGTAGGATTTCCACTAAATAACCAAACTTACAAATCAACCAAGATTCACACTCACTCAAATGCGCTCTCAAATCTCAAATAACCAAAGCTTCAGTAACCAAGAAACGTAGTTCCTCCTACAAAAGCTCATAAATGACTTTTCTCTCAAAGCTTCACCAATAGACCGCCTTTTGTAAAGATTAAGAAATAAGATGTTCCTCTCAATAGGTGATATTCATGGTAAGCTGTCACAACCTAACTTGGATCATGACCAGCACGTAGGAAACACATTCCCTTGCAAGCCTTAACATGTAAGCTTTTACAGAAAAATGGGCCGAGGTTTTTCTATTTTTCAGACATCCCCAAATCTAGAAATACAACATGTACGAAAATAAAGATAAAATATTTAAGCATTCTCAAAATTGGCCCCCAATAACAGAATAACCAACTCAACATAATTCAAAAAATCATCTTAGCATATAAATTTCAATTCAAGTTCTATTATGTAATTCAAATCAAACCCAATCCCGAAATCAAACATGAAATCAAGTTAGTTTTCAAACAAATGTAATTTCATAACCATAGAGTATATGTCCAACCATAACTAGGAACATAGTTCAAAATATAATTCTAAATTCAATTTACCAATCCTTCACATAATATATATACATACACACACACACACACACACACACACACATATATATATATATATAGTCTTAGTTTCACAAACATAAGCATAAATATAAACATAAACTGAGGTCCTTACCTGTGACATATGAAGCATTATGGACAGTTTTAACTACGTAATACTCAAGAATAAAATTAGATTCTGATATACATGATAGGCATTCTCAAGAAAGCTCACCAACTCAGAGCTTAGCTATTGAGGAGCCACAAGATTGAAACATGAAGCTGCACTTGTATCTAGAAGAGAGGGAAACAATGGAGTAAGTTTTGCAACTCAGTGATAAACAAGATGTCTAGATCTAGAACCCCATGAGACAATATATAATCCATAAGTAAAACAATAATAACTTCATAGTTTATATAAATACAACAAATTTATTTATTTACAAAAAAGATTTTTGTGAACAACTAGCTTTATATAAAATAATAAGTAATTGTTAAATGCAGGATAAACAAAAGAATTCACACTCAGACGGCCATTCTTTTGTGTGATCTATTATAATATTTTATTTCAATCTTTGATACATTATAATATTTTTACCAATCAAAAAGAAAATATGAAAATGGAATATAGGGGATAAAATCTGTTGTTATGTGGACAAACAAATGAACACGGGGCATAAAATTAAATCAAGTTACTAGAACTTTGTTCACGTTTTGTGAGTACAAAAGTTGAAGTGACATTATCCCAAGTGTGCTTTGTCCCGGTTCACGGTTATGGTTTCGAAGAAGAAAGTATACTCAAAATGATACTTTCGCTATAAATCTTAAGTGCATTTGTTTAGAAACTTAGTTAGAGATATAAGAAAAAATCGGTAAACAAAAAGATTAAATATCCAAAATGGTTCCTCAACAATATATTGGAGACAAATTAGTTTATTGGGTTTTGAAATTCTTATATTTGATCTCTCATATTTTAAAAAAGGGAGATAAATTGGCCTACTTGTACAATGTCTTTTTAGGACAAAATTCCTTCATCCTCTTTTTTCTGTTAGCCCAATCAAATTTTGCAATGTACAAAAATTATAGGTAGTTAAGAAAATTTGAATGGGTAAAAAATCATGAGTAATATTATCAATAAACATGTGTCAAAATTTTATTTAGAGGATGTGGAATGGAATAGAAAAAATGGATCTGTCCTAATGAACTGATTTATCCTTTTTTAAAAAAAAATATGAGGGACCAATATAATATTTTAAAATTTGAGTGACTAATTTGTCTTCTAATATATTTTTTATGGACCATTTTTTTTTATCGAAGGAATGGACTATTTATGTGAGTTTCGTATTTCATACAAAATTATAGCCTCAAATCGAATGTCATCATTGATTCAACAGGTAAAATGAGCGCTGGATAATTTCATCAATGCTTAATTGTAAAATCTGTCCAAATAAAACTGAGCTTGTAAATTGAATCACTCATTCATATTTCTGCAATCATAAATTAATTGGAGATAGCCATTAACTAAATTCTCTTTTCCTGGCAAAATATACATGATTATTTTAACAATAAATTTCTGATGAAGTTTCACGTTGACATTTTTCTACTTATAAAAAAATCCATGCATGTCACAGGCTTTCTTTAGTTGGAATAATATTACATACAATTTATGCAAATAACTCTTTATACTAGTACAAGTTTTATTTTTATTATTATTACTATTATTATTATTATTATGTGATTATTAATATTATGATTTTAATCAAATCATATCATTATGAGCAACATTGTAGGCAGCAATAAGGCGAGAGGTGACATTGTTCATTTAGTTTTCTTTCATATTTTGTTTTTTACACAAATTTCATTCAAATTATAATTTGCATAATATACACTAGTTATTATTAACAAAAATTATTCATTATCTTCAATTATTATATAATATTTATTAATCGTTAATTATGTATATCCTAGTTAATAATATAAGTATATATAGTACTAAAAAAGCTCCCTTAGTCACTATTCTTCCACAGCTGGCGTTGTACACGTTGTATTGAAGAAGTGACTTGTACACGTTGTATAACAATAACACATTTCCATTCCCTTCTGCAGGAACTCCTGTCAATCCGAGGCAACCATCAAACGAAAATTTTAAGCACCATCATCATGTCTCTTCAATTATTCCATTTATGAGCTAAGGGAGCATTCTGTGTATTCCACACATTGAGGGCTAATGTTTTGGCTTCCATATATTTTGGGTGAAAGTAACCTCAGAAAAGATTCTCTTAGATGTATCATAGAGAGAAAGAGAGGTTCCACACAAACCGTGAGTTCAAATGGCAGTTCTCCTTTGTAGTCTATCACCTTGTTTTGCACCTCTTTGTACCCTGCACAACTGATTAATACTATTCATCTCCACTTTTTCAAATAAGAAAGTTAGGATAAAACGGCACTTCAATACTCCACCCAGGTACCCAAAATGCTAGCTCATGCTTTACGTGAAAAAAAAAGTGTCCAAATGAACAGACACATCAAAAATAAGATGTCTTGAGATAAAGACTTTACCACATGGGGACTAACACTTGTATCCTTTTTGGTTAGGTGTATAGCCTAGAAAGAGACATTTGTGAGACTTAAAATCAAATTTATGTTAATTATAAGGTCTCAGGAATGAAAAACATGAACAGCCAAAGGTCTTAAGGAAGGAGTAATCAGGCTGAGTGTTACGGAGAAGTTTATAACGTGATTTTTGGTTTATGGTGGTGGGGGAAAGCAGTCGATTTATGAGGTATGCAGTAGTAAGAAATGCTTCTTCCCAGTAATTTGTGGGGAGTGAAACTTGGCCTGGGAGTGTCAAACCTATTTCAGTTATGTGCCTATGCTTTCATTCTACTATGCCATTTTGTTGATGTGTATATGGGTAGGTTAACCTATGAGTGATAACATGGGACTGAAGATATGAAGAGAATGTGTGGGACATGTACTCTTTTCCATTATCAGTTTGAAAGCACTTGATTTTAAGACCAGTTTTAGTTTCTATCATGGACTTATATTTTTGGAATGCACTAATTAAATGCTTGAGACTTGTTTGTGAGTAAGCAGACACATGTAAATCTAGTATATGCATCTATGAAGCAAATGTATTATCTAGATCTAGAGTATCCTGGATTTGGGGCAGGGCCCCATAGGTATGAAAAAATTAGTTCGAGTGGTAAGTTATACTGAGTTTTGGAATCTGAGAAAGGGAGCTGATGACTTTTTCCATACAACAAACTTCACATACATTAATAGCAATAGTAGTTGGACATAAGGCAGAGTTTGAGGGACAAGCAACACCAGAACAAATTTTATTAGCAATTTTTGAGTCATTACACAATGAAAGAACTTTGGTAACCACCTTTATAGATAGATGGCCTAATCTCCTATGCCAAAGTAAGAGCTAAGATTTTACAGAAGGGTGAATTTCTTTACAAGCTGAATGAAAAATTGTGGGTGATACATTATGAATACTGAATTAGATAGGGTAAAGTGAAGGAATGATTTGCCAATGTGATATGGTCATACCTTGTCCATTACCTGTGAACACCTGCTCAGGGCCATTATATTATGTGCCAGCAATCAAATTCTGCTAATCAAAGGTAAGATGGTGGGATGCCCCTGAATCCGGGTACCAAGCTTCATCAATCATAGTGGCTAGTGTTGTGAGATATGCTCTTGGAGGGTGAGAGGCAGGAGCTAGATTGTGAAATGAGCTTGACGGAGGACCTGGAGCTTGTGAAACTTGCAAAGGACTCTGGAAACTTAATTGATGGTAACATTGCCACACAATGTGACCAATGCGACCATACAATTGACAATGAGGGCATCCAAAGTTGCTCCAAGAGTGGCCTCCTCTAAAACCTCTACATCTGCCTCTGCGTCCTCCATAACCTCCTCTACTGACTTGCATCCCATTATCAGTTCTTGGTGCATTTTTAGTGCTTTGTGCAACATGTGCTTGTACTGATCCTAACTCAGTTTTTCTGAACTTTTCTATGATGTCTTCTTGAGCTAACTAACAGGGCTTCTAATTCAGTAATTGAAAAATGTTCTGCTCAAGACATTACCATAGTCATGAACGCACTGTAGTCCTCATCTAATCTTTCAAGAACCACTTCTACCAGATCTTCATGCGATACAGGGGCACCAAGAGCTGCCAAGCTATCACTAATTCTTTTGATCTTGAGGAGATAATCACTTGCTACTGAGGCTTTCTTCATCAACTGTAGCTGAGTCTTCAACTGCTTGATCTTGGACTTAGTGTGTACAACAAAATACTTTTTGAGCTCGCTCCATATCTCATGAGCATATTCACACTTGACTATATGGTTCGTGAAATTGGAATCCATGGATGCAAGAAGCCATGAGACCAGGTGTTGGTCCTGTTGCTCCCAATCCAGGTATTCTTGTGTTTCTTTGTCAATGACTCGATCTTCATTTGAAGCATATCTTGCTAGAACTTTGCTGCGATCAAGATGATTCTTCAACTTGTTTGCTTTGATGCACGCTAGTGCTTGATGTCACTGTGGGAAGTAATTCTCTTCGTCTAACTTGAAGGAAACCGGACTTGTGAAGGTCCTCAAGGTGAAGTTGCTCATTTGAGCAATGAATGCGGAAGCGTTTGCATTTGGCTCCATGGATTAGCAGCTCTGATACCATGTAAGGTATCAAACCTGTGATGTAGATGGAGTAGCAATGCTCTATGCAATGATGAAAAGCAAGAGAAGGAGAGAATGCAAAAGTGGAATTCCAACTTTCATTAACGGTGATCACTCAAGTGACACAAGATGGTTCTTATATACAAGCTTTCCCTGAACTCATCCTTTAACTGTCATTAGGATGAGATCAGTAACAAACTAATAACAGATTACCAGAGTTGGTTATGAGTGCTAACAACTTCCAACTTATTTCTATTACTAGTTACCCTTTATCCCTTACAGCAGTCTATCACCTTGGGGGCATTCTGTTTTGCACCTCTTTGCACCCTGCACAACTGATTAATAATATTCATCTCCACTTTTTCAAATAAGAAAGTTAGGAGAAAACGGTACTTCAATACTCCACCCAGATACCCAAAATGCTAGCTCATGCTTTACGTGAAAAAAAAAAAAAGTGTCCAAATGAACAGAGACACATCCTGGTATTGAACATATAATTCTCATGTGCTAAGTGAGACTTCTTGGTTTACAATATAATTCCGCATTGAACATATAATTACGAAAGACAGTGTGATTTGTGCTAAGTGAGACTTCTTGGTTTACAATAGTTTAGTTGGTTGTGCTAATAATTCGTTGTATGTAAAACTGGGGTTTCCACATTCTCATGTGCGTTGTGAACCCTTCAACCCTAATATCACCTTTTTAGAAATAATGCACTAGGTAACAAAGTTCAAAGGGTGAATTTAGTACAAGCAAACATTTTCAAAATTCTGTATTGACATATTTTTATTACCAAGGGTATCTTTAGTTTGAGAGTAAAAATAGAGGTAAATTTTTCATGAAAGATGCATGTGTAATTTTATATATAGAGTTTATCCATTAAAATTCACACCTCAATTTTATCTTCTAATCAAACATAATAATAAATAAAAACGTCACTTTTTTATTTGACATTTTGTATTTAAGGTGTGGTTGGTATAGGAATAAGACTGAGATGGAAATTTTTTTGAGTAATCTCCATACAGATGTAAAATTATATCGAAATTCACCTATGAAAATTTTTATCACATTTTTACTCTCATATCAAACATACTTTTAGTGAAAGATATAATATAAATATTAAAATTTTATTTACATAATCTTTACATTACATTTTTATAATTACTTAAAAAGTTACACAGTAAAAATTGAAAATAAAAAATTAATTAAACCAAACTAAACACCATTTTAATTTTTGAACTTTTATAGATGAGTAATGATTATCAATAAAGAAGCCCCTGAAAAATCATTAGACCTTGACTTGTTAATTTTTTTTTTTTAATTTGTAGTGTTTGTGAATCTGTACAACTATAGTTTTTATCTTATCTTACAATTTGGAACTATTCTTTGAAAAATAAAATAAAATAAGCTCTTTTCTTGATTTAATTTCGTTAGTCTCATCACTATTCAATTCATGGTGGAGGATAATTTGGTCCTCCTAATTACAAGATTGCCCTCAGCAGCCTCTCTTCAACAAAAAATTATTGGTTTGGTAGTGCAAATGGATATCAACCATAACCACCATCTATGATGACAAAAAAAAAAGAAGATAAAATTGTTATTTTTTAATAACTCTGCTCTGTTGTATTTTTAGAGCCATTAATGGTATGTTTGTGAGTTTGGGTTTTGAAGGAAAAGGGAGAGGAGGGAAAGACTTGTAATACATTTTTACATTACAAGTTCTCCCCCCTCCCTTCCCATTCAAAATCCAAACTCACAAACTAACTCTAAAAATTCAAAATAGCAAGACTTGGAGTTATAAAAGTTAATATTGAATGGATCCAAGAACAACCACCATCCTTAATGTAAAATTACTGAGGGTGGGCTTTCTAATAGTAAACTAATGGTGTTCAACAATTGCTATTGATCTCAGTTTGAAGGCACCGCAGAGTTGTGCGTTGTTGAAGTTAAGGATGGGACACCGGTTCAATTTGTACAATGTAGAAGCAACATATTGGCGGAGGGAAGTGTAGGGGAGCAGCAAAGGCGATGTTTTCGGTGCTGGTGGGGGTGGGGGTGGGGGTGGGGGAAGACTAGAAGGAAGGGACCAGAGATAATTACGACAATTTAGTTATTTTAAATATAGTTTATTTTATCAAATTATTTAATAATTTTTATTTAATAATTAATCTATTAAATCATAACTATTCAAATATAATCTAACGGTTTAAATAAGAGGACCATCACAAAGTCCAAAAGATATATGGGATTAAATTATCTTTCACCTCAATTCATAATTACACATGAAATTGGAGGCTCTTATCCGTGGATCATCAACACTAAAACTGATATTAGTAGCATAGCAAACATATTCTATATGGAGTTGCTTCCCATTCCATAACCCCTTCAAATGTCTGCTGACTGCTGGCATGGAGTGAGAAACCTGAACTCCGGAAACCATAGTGTCCTGAGAAACATTACAATCATCAATTCATCCTTGATTCCATAACTTAATGAAGTAGAAATTGAGTAACGATAGGTTGACAAAAAAATACAGTAGCATTCTTACACTTCTCATTTTATCATAATTAGATGTGATAAGTAAGTAGTGACCACCATTATATTCAATAATAAAAAAGTGAGAAGTGTAATAATATTATTATATATTTTTGTCAACCTATTTTTTTCGTAGAAATTATATGATCAAAATTGTTTCGCTTTTATACAGGTTCCATGATATTGCCGATACATTGATGACGTACGGAGCTAAGTTGCCGGTTCGCACTTTCTTTATCAGTATCTACAGTAAATTGTTAAGTCACTTGGCCATTGTGAAGTCAACAGTCACTTTCTGTCACCAAATTAAAGATGGCCCAGTTCTAGGTTTTGGTTTCCTCACAATTAATTAGCTTGGTCTTGCGCAGACGACTTTGAAGTTAAAAGATGCCGGTCCAAATTGCCTATCGCGTTTTATTTATGAATCGCATAGTCCACCTAATCAAAATTGAAAGGAAGTCCAAGTCGTGGCGGTTGACTCACCCTTTGGTGGACGGTAGAGGGGATATGTAAAGTGAAGGAAATGATAAAAATTTGTTGACGGAATCTTTTGATAAATTTTAATTACAAGAAATATCATAAAACCTACATTATATTTTTTATAATTATTAAAAAGTCTTGCAATAAGGAATGCAAGTAAAAAAAAAAAAAACCTAACACCATTTTAGTTTTTCAACTCTTGGAGATAAATAGTGATTTTCACAATAAAAAAAATTTGTTTATATCCTAAAATCATCAGACTTTGACTTGTTAACTGTCATTAATGAAGGTTGCATGCGTGGATCATCAATACTAGAAAAAAGATATCAGGAGCATAATAAACCGATCCTATATGCAGTAGCTTTCTATTCCATATAGCCTCTTCAAATGTCCGCTTGCATGGAGTGAGAAACCCGAACTCCAGAAGCATAGTATGATTATTATAGTATTCTGGTTAGTTTCCAGTCTCATCTATTGCAATAATCAATTCATATTCATTGATTCCTAATCTTAATGTAGTCGAAATTATATACGATCAAACTTGTTCTGCTTTTTCCATCATATTGTCCATACATGCATTCAGTGAGGAGCTAAGTTACCAATTCTGAAAACTTTCTTTCTCAGTGTTATCCACAGATAATTGCTAAGACTTGGCTACCGTTAAGCTAAGAGTCAATAGTCACGTTCTGGCTTCTGTCCCCAAAGATGCACCCTAAGTTCCAAGTTTTATTTTCCACACTAAAAGCTAAGTAGCTTTTGTCTTGTAAAGTACAGATGACTTTGAAATCAAAAGATGCTAGTCCAAATTATTGCCTTGTTTTATTCATCGATAGGAGAGGGATATATGTATTTATCTATGTGCAAGTAGAAAGACCAACGAAACATACATAAGTAGAAAGACCAACGAAACATACATAAGTAGAAAGACCAACGAAACATACATAAGTAGAAAGATCATGTTTATACCTACACTTGCGTGCATTGTGCGCAAGTGGAATGGTCATACAGCCTAGACATTGAAAGGAAGTGCGCAAGCGATGGTGGTTGTATTGTATAACTCATCTCTGCGTGGGAGAGGGGATATATAATTTCACCGGAATAGGGGACATGCACAGGTAGAAACTATTATTTTCTATTGATGAAATCAGAGTATTCATCACCGATAATAGTGACTAATTTTCTTGCTGTGGGAGCTCTTCCAAAAAGATAAAGGACAGAGCACAAAATAAGCTAATATACTTTTTTTTCACTACAATTATTGTTTTGTTAATTTTTTATTCATTTTCTGTTACTTTTTACAATTTATAATTTCTAAAAACGAATTTCACCAATTGTGGTAAGTGAGACTTCATGGTTTACAATAGTTTAGTTGAATGTGCTAATAATTCGTTGTATGTGAAACTGGGGTTTCCACATTCTCTTGTGAGTTGTGAACCCTCCTTTTTCCAACCACCTAATATCACCTTTTTTTATAAATAGTGCACTAGGTAACAAAATTAACAGGGTGAAGTTAGTACAAGCAAACATTTTCAAAATCTTGTATTGATATATTTTTATTGCCAAGGTTATCTTTAGTTTGAGAGTACAAATAGAAATAAATTTTTCATGAAAGATGCATGTGTAATTTTACATATAGAGTTCATCTATTAAAATACACCTCAATTTTATCTCCTAATCAAACATATTTAATAATAATTAAAAATGTCACATTTAATTTTTATTTGACATTTTGTATTTAAGGTGTGGTTGGTATAGGAGTAAGTCTGAGGTGGAAATTTTTTTGAGTAATCTCTATATAGATGTAAAATTACATTGAAATTCACCTATGAAAATTTTTATCACATTTTTACTCTCATACCAAACACAATTTTAGTGAAAGATATAATAAAAATATTAAAATTTTATTTACATAATCTTTTAATTACATTTTTATAATTACTTAAAAAAGTCATGCAATGAAAAGTGAAAATAAAAAATTAAACCAAACTAAACACCATTTTAATTTTTGAACTTTTATATATAAATAATGATTATCAATAAAGAATTATTGACCACCTGAAATCGTTAGACCTTGACTTGTTAATTGTTATTGTTTTTTATTTATAGTGTTTGTGAATCCGTACAACATATCTTACAATTTGGAAACTTTTTTAAAAAATAAAATAAAATTAGCTCTTTTTCTTGATTTAATTTCGTTAGTCATTCATCACTATTCAATTCATAATTACACATGAAATTGCAGGCTTTCATCCGTGGATCATCAACACTGAAACAGATATTAGGATCATAGCAAACAGATTCTATATGGAGTTGCTTCCCATTCAATAACCCCTTCAAATGTCTGCTGACTGCTGGCATGGAGTGAGAAACCTGAACTCCTGAAACCATAGTATCCTGAGAAACATTACAGTCATCAATTCGTCCTTCATTCCATAACTTAATGAAGTAGAAATTGAGTAATGATATGTTGATAATAAAATACAACAAGATTCTCATATATCTCATTTTGTCATCATTTAATGTGATAAGTAAGTGATGACCATCGTTATATTTAATAATAATAAAATGAGAAGTGTAAGGATATTACTATATTTTCTTGTCAACCTATTTTCTTCGTAGAAATTATATGATCAAAATTGTTTTGCTGTTATACAGGTTCCATCATATCGTCGATACATTCATGACGCACGGAGCTAAGTTGTCGGTTCACACTTTCTTTATCAGCATCTACAGAAATTGTAAAGTCACCTGGCCATTGTGAAGTCAACATTCAACAGTCGCTTTCTGTCACCAAATTAAAGATGGCCCAGTTCTAGGTTTTAGCTTCCTCACAATTAATTAGCTTGGTCTTGCGCAGACGACTTTGAAGTTAAAAGATGCCGGTCCAAATTGCCTATCGCGTTTTATTTATGAATCGCATATAGTCCTCCTAATCAAAATTGAAAGGAAGCCCAAAGTCCAAGTCCAAGTCCTCCTAATTTATGAATCACGTTTTATTGTCTATCTAGTATTGTATAGTATACATTTTATTTTATTTTTACAATTGATATGTTAAAAATTTTAATTTTTAAATTCTTATTTTTCACTTTTAATTTTATATATTTCTGTCACTTTTTCTCTTATAATTTAAATTTTTTATATATTTTTAAAACAGTTGTCAGAGTATATTCATTTTCAATAAATTTGAAAATGCATACTTGATTCGATATATATTAATCTCAATTTGATACTCAAAAGATATACACATCAAATTAGTTCATAAAAGATTCTTCACATAAACTTAGCCCTTTATGGTATAAAATAACTATCAATTTAAGGATTAAATTGGTGTTTGAATATATATATTAAAGTACTAAATTGTTATTCATTTTCTATACCAAAAAGGAAAATTGTTATTCATTTTAAAAATTAAGTGACCAAATTAATGTCTGCAATCTTCAAAGGACTCATTGATATTTTTATCAAAAAAAAAAAAGGACTCATTGATATCTTAAAAATCTTCAAACAACTTTGATTTTGTAGTTACTCATAAATTATCTATTTTTTTATGACCTCATAAGGCATCTATTAAATATTAGTAGTACTTTTCATAGTGTAAAATTCTCATCTATTCTCTATCGAAAAAAAGAGAGGAAAGTTATTATCTATTCTTTTAATTTTAATCATTCAGTTTCTAACGGTAAAGGTATTTAGATAGTGCTATAATTTTACTCAACTATTTAAATCTCGAAGTTCTTTTTATTTAACCAAAAAAAAATCTCTAAGTTCTGCATCCTGGTTATTGTAATAACAATACAATATGTGTTCAAATGACGTAAGTATATTTATAATGTTCATAAAATATAGGCTGTTTGGGTCTTAATCCAAAAAAAAAAACCTTGCTTTTGGTCCCTTTTTTTTCTGGCATATTATTTTTTATCATTTTCATTCTAAATTTTAGTTCCTATATATTTTAGAATATATTTTTAGTACTTAATTAAGAAAATAAAAAATTTTGTTTTCAATCATGTTATAAATCTAGAAACCTTCTCTTGGTTCATATAAATATCATTGTTTAACCATGACAGGCTAACAACAAAGTTAAAAAACAGAACGTTGTGAAAAAGGAGAAATCAAAAGTCAAGAAAAATTTTATAGGGACTATATATATATAAAAGGTAACATCGTAATTAAGAGGAAAATGTTCTCATTAAAAAGAATTATAAAAATATAATTAAAATTAATTTATAATATAATTTTTAATCTCATAAAAGTCAACTCATAATGCTAAGATAAATATAATGACTTTTTCATGCTTGGACTTGGTCAATATTTACCGAGGTTAAAACCATTACAAAATGCAAGCCAATGCGAATAATTGTTAGGTGTCGCTATACATTTTTAGTCAAAAAGGAAAGGAAGAACTGAAATGCAAGTGGAGTTTGCACAATAACTCCACATGATAGCACCGAAATTAACGGAAGTTATTGTGCATTGATTGCACAATGATTCCTAAACCTCTATAAATAGAGGGGATGAAAACAGAGTAAATTCATCTCTAGTTGAAAAACATTTCTTCAACTATTTTAGAAAGAAGCAGTATTAGCTTATTGTAGTGAGAAAAAATTAGAGAGCATGTGTAAAAAAATGCAAGAGTGTAATGTAAGTATACACGAGGAGTTTTGGATATATTCTCTAGTTTTCTGTAATACTACAAATTATAGTAGAATAGAGTTTCACTAGGGATACACTATATTGTAACTATTCATTAAATATAGTAGAATATTTTTCGAAGTTTATTCCATGATTTTTTTCCTCAAAATTATAGGAGGATTTTTCACGTTAAAATTTAGTGTGCAGTTCTTTTAATTTATTTTTGTTGGTGTGAATAATGACAAGTGTGTCACACTATTCACATGCTTTATTTCTTTTGTTACTCTCCATAAATTTGGGTGCATTTCCGCTCACATCCACAAAATTTTTATTACATTTGGGGTGTACCCAACTCTGATATTCCCTAACATGGATTGTTTATTTTGCATTAAGTAAACATTTAAACCAAAAATTCTCTTTAAAATGTGTCTACCGAAGAATTTCAAAGTAAAATAAACTAATTAAAATATTTTAGTTAATGCTCATTTCAGTCCCTCACTTTATACTTGTGAGTCATTTTAGTTCTTAACTTTTAAAATGAGACAAATTAGTCTCTCAATCCACTCTTATTTAATATTCTATCAATTAAATGATGATAGGTAATATTAAGTGATATCTTGGCATACCATATGTTATATGAAGTAGAATAAAGTTAAAAATTACTTATTTTTATGCCTGAAATTACACAAAATAAGTTATTTAAATATTAATTCTAAGTCATAAAATGACTCATTTTGTGCAAGTTTAGATACTAAAGTAAGTTATTTTAAACTTTATTGTACTTAAGATGACACGTGGTATGATAAGATATTACTTAACGTTACACGCACATCATTATTCAATTGATAAAATATTAAATAAAAGTGGAAAAAGGAACTAACTTGACTCACATATTTTGAAATATCATGGACTAATTTGACTCATTTTAAAAGTCAGGGATTAAAATGATTCGTGAGTAAAAAGTTAGAGACTAAAATGAGCATTAACTCAAAATATTTGCTATATTATTTAAAACACTAATATTGATAGATATTTAATTTAAACAAACTGTGTAATACATGAATAAGATAACAAAAATATTACGAATTTATCATTTTGATATACCTATAATGTAAAATATGTATTAACTAAAGGTAATACCCGTGCTTTGCACAAATTCAATTATAAAATTTTTAATTATTTTTTATTATAATATTTTTGTAATAAAATTGTGATAATAATTAAAAATTAAATATAATATAACAATAGAGTCTTTTAAATTATTCTATGTAATATCACTTATGGAGTTCATGAAAAACTTCATTATTGACAATATTTTTAGCATAATTATATATTTCTAGTGTAATGATATAAATTAAACAAAAGTTATACATTTAATCATCAATATATAATAATATTCTCCAATCTCAAGTATAAATTAATAGTCGATAGTCAAATAGTCAATATATTATGTTGTGTAAATTTTATGTGACATAGCTAAACAGTATAATTAATCATAATAAAAAAACACACATAATTTTTTCATACCTTTGGTTAATAATTTTTAACTCAATTTTCTAATTTTCCAATTATTCTTTTAACTTTTTCACTAAACCTACTTATAATTATGCATACACATAACTCATATGTAAGTCATTTAATCTCAATACATTCAAATTTTGATAATTATAACTAAATAATGTATCTTAATATAATATTTCATGCATTTTATTTACATAAGAAACGTAATTTAACATTCAATATAAAATGATAAAATATTAAGGTAATTTAATTTTTTGAATTTTATATTATTTTATTTATATAAAAGAACCAATCTAATTTGTACCTTTCATTACTAAATTTTCTTAATAATATATCTTATTTTCTTAATAATATATCTTATTTTTTTCCTCTATTTATTTTTTGATCAATTAATACTCATAAAATGTTAAAGTAATGTATTCAATAATTACAATTTGACTTCTAGTAATTTTATATTAGATTTAAAACACCTATATGAGGTGAGAGGCAATGACATAAAATAATACATTAGGAGTTTCATATGGCTTAGCAAAGATGGTAGATAAATAATATTTTTTGAAACAATAATTTCCTTCCAATATTAGTGAAGTAATTTTCACTATGTAATATAGAATTTGACTTCATGACTATTCTCTTTCAGATCATCTAAAATAATAATGATATTATTCAGTATGTGACCATTATTAAGTAAAGTTAAAGTGTTTAAATTTGGAAAATAAGTTTCATCCGACCTTATTAAGATCAATTTGAGAAACTTTCTTCATTCCAAAAATTAAAGATCCTTTTAAGACACCATAACAATATAAAAATTAAAGGAATAGCAGATCATGATCTCAAAGATTGTGAAAAGAAAGATATTTAGAAAGTACCTAGTTAATATGTGTGAAACCTAGAGCTTTAGAAATTGTAAGTTCAAGTAAGGCCAAAAAACTTCTGAATGAAAGAGTTATTGTTGTTTGATACAATCCTCTTCCAGTAAGCATTAATTCAATGAAAATGTATTATATTTTAAAGTATTAACCACTTTAGGCATGCATAGATTAAAAAAATTCCCTTTATACTTAAAAATACAGGGAAGATACAATTACCTAATTCGAAGGTTACACCATATGTCCCAGCTCAAGATTTATGTTAAAGAACATGGAAAAGAGAAGAATTCGAGATGGCTAACAACTATGAAACCCAAAATAAATTTAAAATCATGAAATATCTAGCCAGCACATAGAGTCTAATTAAAATTCAATTGAAAAGATAGAAACTCAGAGAGAGAAAGAGAGAGAGAGAGAGAGAGGGGGGGGGAACACCTTAAAAATAATCTTGAACTCAAAACATGACAAATGGATGGGAAGCAATTTTCTTAGTTCTCAAAACATTATTGGTTACAACTTTTTGCACAGATGCCCCTTAGATTCTAAGCATCAAAACAAACGAATGATCAATAGGTTAATATTGCATTGATCCTACTTTGTTTATTTGTGTATCTAGTTAGAGCACCCCTTTTTTTTGTGCTATTACAACAAGCATTGAAAGCAAATAAAATTGTACTTTAAATTTGATCATTATGAGTAGGTTCATTTATTGCATTTCAGTTTTAAAATTAATAAATTATTGAAAGCCATAAATTATAGACCTCAAAATACATTATAATAATTGAAATAATGTGAACGCTTTTAATTTTCAAAAATGACTAAAATGTCTCATTTAATTTTGACATAAAAAAATGTTTTGAAGGAAAAGTTAGTATTAAAAAATAGTTGTTGGTGTACGTGATTGCTATTTGTGGTTAAGTCAAAAATTGTAATGAATAATAATTTTTTGGCTTGAAGAAAAATAATATGAATTAATAAGTTAAGTATTATTATGACACATGTAATTGTAAAATTATTTAATAATTTTATAAAATAAAAGGTTTAGTACAAACATTCGCTTGCTAGCTTCTGTGTACTAATTGCATAGCAGACATATATTATTTAAATAAAATAAAAAAGTATTATTTGTTAAGCAAAAGAAGGTTAAACAAAATATAACTATACGCTGATGTTTAAATATAACTGAGCTAACCACTATCCTTCTTTATTTTTTCAGCTGTAAAAGTCATTGCATTGATAATTTAGCTTGTGTACAGAAGTTTTGAATAATTCTAATTAAGGACGTTTCAGAAAAAATAAAAAAATGTTCACAAATAACAGATAATTCATACCACAAAGATATTAGCAAAAACTTAAAAAATAACCCCAAAAATGCTGGAGCTCATGTGTTTCAGAAATTTTTAACAAAAGCGTGGTTTATTAGTATTTTTCTATTATTATTAACATAAAAATGTATTAAAATGCCATACATAAAAGCATACCAATAAATAATAAACATTTAAAATTTTTTGACATTAATAGTGTGGGTATCACATGAAATAAAAAATATTATTATGCGTAAAAGAGTCAACTCTTAGATATTTTTAAGAACAATTTTAAGCATGCTATTGTTTTACATAAATATTTTTAAGCATAATTTTTTCAATTCATTTATTTTAATCTAGTAATTATAAATAGAGTATAATATACGTAATTTCAATTCTTTTATAAATTAAGTTAATTTAAAATCTGAAATCTATTTTTCCTATTGTGTCATTAGATTTCATTTGTTCACATAATACAAATCTCAAAAAAAAAAATCTCAAAGTGTGTAATTTTAAACAAACTAGTCGTTTGACCCGTGCGATGCACGAGGAGATAATAAAAAATAGTTTGTTGATCATTATTGAAAATAAATAATAATTTATTTAAATATATCTTATAGAAAATTGAGTATAAAAATTTATCTTAAAAGTAAGTTAATAGTTAAATAAATAAATAAGTGGAAAAAATATAATGTGTCATTCTATTTTATATCTTATTTTGAATGTCATATTTATAAGGTTGAAAAATTCTCAATAAATGATCTATAACTAACAATAAAGAGCTTATTTTATGAAATTTTACACATTTCGAAAGTTGAAATTGTTGAATAAAGAAAGATAATAAATAGATAATTTCACTATATCATGAGTCATTTATAGGGGATGACAATGAATATCTATAAGAAAAATGACATGTCCCACGCCTCTCATTACCCTTTAGAATTTTGCCTCTCATCCCTATCCACATCCCCCTTATAGGTCCCCATTTCCCATCTCCCATGAGGATTTTGAATCCCTATGTTATATATGGGTTTATTAACAAATTTCAAAAAAAGAAAAAATATAAAATATTTTACAATTTGAAATATAAATAGTCATAATAACAAATATTATTAATACAACATAATCCAAATTAAATTTAAAGATGCATACATAATGCAAATACTATAACTTCCTAGTACTCATTTCTACATGCTCGAGTCATATAAGAATTAATACTAAGGAATCACATCCTATTTCGTGAGCTTTTCAACATTTGACATAAACTATTGCTAAGCATTCTAATGAAAGTTCGGCATGATAACGACGTAAATACCATGCTCCTATAAGACAGAAAATCATAAACAGGATAACCAATCATTCATAGCTCAACATACTTTTCAAAATACAATACTTCAACATATCATATATCATCCTTATAAGTCACACAGTGCCATTCAATCTATAACATAATATAGTAATGTAATATCAAATATAAATAGCCACATGGGTCATACCAGCTGAGAATATACTAAGTCATGACCTCAAGTCACAAGATACAAAACATAAAAGGAGAAAGAACTCATGATCCAAATACAAAGTTAAGATCCAGTAATATAGCACAGTCTCCAAGTAACGAAAAAGCAACTATACTTCAGCAAAAACAACAATACTTCAGCAACTAAGTCTTTGCATCAGGATCTACCTGCTCATCTAGAGATGAT
The DNA here is from genome assembly GCA_031216105.1 of Dalbergia cultrata. Classification (NCBI taxonomy): domain Eukaryota; kingdom Viridiplantae; phylum Streptophyta; class Magnoliopsida; order Fabales; family Fabaceae; genus Dalbergia; species Dalbergia cultrata. Next base: position 8,609,519 of record CM062346.1, read on the forward strand.
ATGGAAAAAAGAAAAGGGGTGAGAAATCAATTGAAATCTTAGTAGGAACATATGCAATTAACGTGACATCATTATCATCTCTAGTCTACCTTGGTTTCTTCTAAAATCATTTACATACAATTATGAGGTTCGATTTTAGGATTTCGCAAACAATCTTAATCAAGGTAGAGGTGTCTTTTAGCATGGTCTTGGCATGATAAGTATATGCATGTATGAAGGAACTTTATTAATATAATTAAAAAGACATGCTTACATGGAAATATACTAGGTTCATTCATTAAATGTCACAACATACATAAATGGCTATCCTGATGTAAGACATCAAATACATCATAGTTAAGATCTTTTTATTTAGTCTTATCTACCTCATAACTTTCGCATTTCTATCTGCTCTTATTCATCTCACTGTTCTTTCCTCTCAATTAATTCTGGTTAGATATTTTAAAAGCTATAAGCTTATACTTAACTGGTAGACACCAGTTCCTTAATACGAACCGACACTGAAACCCTTATGTGCACTATAAAGAAAGTCAATGCCCAGTCATCACTGGTCCTTAGAACGATTCAGTGTCGGAACCCTCTTTGTCGACATAAATCGACCCTTAATCTTCACGTCTTAATTCTGATTTCCTTATCTTTAGTTCTTCCTCTTTTTCCCATTTCCTCAAAGTCATTCTTTTTCTCACAAGAATGCAATCATAATTTTCAATAATGAATTCTAAATTCCTTTACTTTAAGATGAGATAAACCACAACAACAACTCAACGAGTAATCATAAACATTAATAAGCAATCATTCATTATATCATGACTAAAATGCTACTATATGATAAACCAAAACTCATATAAATTCCACTCTTTCACTTTCAATAACTACGTAAAAACTCAATCCCAAACAACCTTTACTCTCATTTAGAAATTTTATCAAACACATGGCATATATATTTACTCAATTTTCATGCATATTTCAAACATTGTAACACAAATTTATTTGCATATTAAATAATAAATTCAGAGGATATAAAAATTATCTAAGACACTTAAATGTGTCCATAAGATCCCGTAAAAATTTTAAAGCAAGAATCATTCTCTAAATATGTTAACAAAATTAGACAAATTCGGTGGTCAGAAACCCCCAATTTACAGCCAACAACCATAGTTCCCAATTTTATTTCCCTGTCAAATGATCATGTTAAATCTTACAAAGATTCATGATTTATATTCAAGATGTCCACAACATCTTGTAAAAATTTCAAGTCAAAATTTGATCATTTGGTATGGTAAATAAATTATACAAATTCAGTGCTTCAGAAATTACTGTTCATACCGAAAGTGAAATCTTCTCGGTTTCTGAATTTTAAAAAATAGAAAGAGTCATCTAAACACTTCAAGAAAAATATTGAAGATACTTCCATATGTTAGCTTCATCATATAAAACTTTTAGCTCAAAATATTGTCTCTATCTATGTGAATAAATTCATACAAATTGAGCTATCTGCATAAATCCGAGAATTTCAGCAACAACATACAATTTCTTTTGATTTTTCATGCATAATCATTCATCAAAACTCAAGATTTCTTAACAAAATCATAAATAAACAAGTTTAAACATAAACTCCTACCAAAAGATGATTTTCACTGAAGATCCAAACAACCACAAGCTCCTTAAAGTTTGATCTCCTAAGTAAGGAAGCAAAAACTCATTCTTTCCTTTCTACCCGAATTTTGTTTGCTCCAGAACAGGTAGGAGGAGGAATTTTATTGAAAAATTAATGGTGGATTTGTGTTTATTGGGTGGAAGAGCTATGGAAAAGTGTATTTATTTGTTGGATTTGGTGAAGAATTGAAGGATTTATGAGGTTGAGATGGTGGAGGAAAATGGAAAGAAAGAAGGAAGAAGATGAGAAAATGGAAGAAGAAAATGGAAAGAAGTATGTGTGTGTGTGTGTACCGTGAAGGGAAGGGGAAAAATGGGGTTTGGGTTTTCATTTTCATTTTTTTTTTAAAAGTGTGGGTGTATATGAGAACTATAGTTTGACCGTTAGGTGTATATATAAATGAGGATAGCCTAGGGATTTCATATATAAAATTACTAAAAAAAATATTTATATTATGAATGACTAATTATCCATCAGCTAACCAAAGTAATTAGTACATAAAAATTGGGGCATTACAAATACAATAAAAATAATTAAAAAAATCAAGATGTTCTACCCCTATCCTTATCCCGTTTAACAAACAGGGACTTAGCCCCCATCAATCATTTGTATGAAGACAAATTGTGTCTTAATTCCTTTCTCCACTGTGGATAATTCCTACGTGTACCCACTTTCAATTTTTTATCATGCCTAGCCATTCATATCTTTTTAGTAAATTAAAATATTTAATTTATAAAAATTATAAAAATATATTTTATAATTAAGAAAAAATAAATAAATTTAATATATATGATTTCAAAGAAGTGTAAATTGTGGAATTGATTTGTTTTAAATATTTTAGTGGTGAAAAATTGAAGGTATTTTTTTCAAAAAAAGTTTCTATGAAAAAACTATGGAATTGATGGATTGAACTATTCAAGTTGTAAAAGATTAAATAGGATATAGTGATACAGGTAAATAGATAATTTTTTTTATTGTGATTTTCAAAATTTTTAAATTTGAAGCTAGAAAATTTTCCCTTACTTCTATTCTTAGTTAGAATTTTATCTCCATTCTCATCCACATCTCGTCACGAGTTCCCATTTCTCATTCCACATGGAGATTTAAATCCCTATCGATGTTTACAGGTTTATTAAAAAAATTTCAAAAAGGAAAAATTTTAAAATACTTTGAACTTCAAAATATAAATATCCATAATAACAAATACTACTAATACAACATAATTATAATAGCTTTGTTATCATTAATACTATAATTATATATATATAGAATTTGTATGGTATAATATATTGAATTATAATTTTGTTTATGTTATTTTTTATTTTTATATTACTTTTGTTAATGGTAGAGAGATATGAATGTATGATTGAAAAAAATAATTGATAATTAGAAAGTAAATTAAATCTAAAAACTTACTTTAAGTATTAAGATTATGAAAATGATGGGGGTATAATTTTTCTATGAATAACACATAGAAGATTTTGGAATTAATGTTCATTTCAGTTCCTACTTTTTAAAATGAGTGAAATTATCCTCAATATTACAAAATGCGAGATATTTTCGTCCCTCAACCCAATCTTATTTACTATTCTATCAATTAAATTATGATAGATAACCTTAAGTAATATCTCGACATACAATATATTAATAAAGTTTAAAATGACTCATTTTGTACAATTTCATATATCAAAAGAAGTTATGTTAAACTTCATTTTACTTTAGATGACACATGGCATGATAAGATATCACTTAACATTACATATCATCATTTAATTGATAAAATGTTAAATAAAAGTGGAATAAGGGACTAACTTGACTCGCATTTTATAATATCAGAGACTAATTTGACTCGTTTTAAAAGTCAGGGACTAAAATGAGCATTAATTCATGCTTTTTATGTAATGAGTCTTAAATATTTGATTAAGAATAAATTTGGTAAAAATTAAATTTTGAATTATTATCATATCCAAATCAATCAATTAGCAATTTGTTAACAATTTGGCATGTTTTCTGAGGGAAAAAATATGTTGATTTTAAAGCTTATTTATATTGGAAATATTTCCTTTATAATTTTTTATATTACCTTTATAATGTGAGGCTATTAATAGTTCTTAATTTAATTGTAGATCGTAATTATATTGACATGAGTTCTCTTTTAATGCAAATTGTAATATTTAATTCTTTAATGATTGTAATATTTGATTTATTTCATGATCAGAAAAAAAATAAAAAGTAATGATCAGTTGAAAATCAAAAGATCACAATCTGATTGAAATCCAAAATAGTTTAGGGATTTAGGATTCATGGTGAGAGCAAAATAAAAAGTCATGATCAGATGAAAATAGAAAATCTTAATCAAATCAAAATATTAATTAAAAAGAGTATCTAACCTTTTTCTTGGGTAATTTGCAAGAGCTCAAAGTTTATGATCATCCTAGGTGATCTAATTGCAATAGACATCCCTTCTTTACTATTACTGTCCATTGCGCAACAAGAAAAACCAAGAGTAAGACTTGGAAAATTTCCTTCTTCTTGTTTTTCTTTCTTTTTTTTTTTGTTCTCAGCAAATAGGAGGCTTTTTGTTGATATGATTAAGACATTCCCCGTTTTTATTTTTTTTTTCATATCACCCATTTTATTGTTCTAATAGAGACTTTTTTATTGATCTGATTAAGCCATCAAGGCATTCCCCTTTTTAATCTTTTTCATATCACATGATTTTTCATCGTACTGGCCCCATTAATATTTTAATCACCCAATACATTTATATCTAATCCATTTTTCAATTGATTCTTAATTGATTTTCAACTATATTTTTTATCCATTCTTAGTGATTTTTAAATTTAATTGTAAATCATAATTTTAATGATTCTTAATCCTATGAATATATCTTAATAATTATAATTTTATTGATTCATGAAATCTTTAATGATTGTAATATTTGATTTATTAATAATTAAGTTAAAAAAATCTGTAGACATAAATATTGAGAAAAATGGACCCTGAATTACTATATGAATGACACGTGTACTCTAAAGCTCTATATGAAATACACTTGTAATATTTTCCATGAAATGACTCTTAAATATTATAATAGTAGATATACTCGACTGTAAAATTCTACTATCAGTATTCTTTTCAATGTTATATATAAAATGGTGTTACTGAAACTCTGAAAGTAATAATAAATTTTATACATAACCTCATTAATTTTTGGAATTAAATTAGTTTAAATTATGAGTGTTCATTTCAACATTACTAACTTTATTTGGACGTTGTAATTTGCAATAGAATAGAATTTTATATGTAGTCTCAATTCTTTCATAAATTAGTATAAAAGAATCAGAAACTGAAGATATAATTTAATTTTAATTTCATTGTATAGACATGTGATTTAAGTTATAACTTCTACAAATATTAATATAAAATAAAATTTTAACTACGAAGACTTTTCTGAAAACTATTTTTACGTACTATTAAAATCAAATTCAAAATAATTTTTGTACTGTAATAATGTTTTATTCGTCTATTTACACACACTTTTTTTAAAAAAAAAATTGGTTTAACCAACTTATTTGTTAACTAAATAAGTTTTGTCAAACTTTTTAATTTTATTTTTATTGAGAGATTTCAGTTGTAATTGAACCTGCCTATTATGATGACTAATTAATGAGTTAATCAATTATGATGATCAATATATAATTAGAAAAATAAATAAATAAATAAGGATGTTTTAGTACTGTTGAATCAACCTGCATCTTTCTTTATTTCTTCCGTTGTAGAAGTTATTGCCTTAATATTTCAGCTTGTGTGTAGGGAGTATACAGTGTACTACTCACAATTTCAAAAAAATCTAATTAAGGATTTTTTATTAAACAAAGGATTGATTTTAACATATATATAGTAGATAAATAATCTTACAAAGCTAACAAGAGGAGGAAAAAACTTTTCCGAGAAAGAACAACACTGATGTGTTTAGAACTTTAAAATAATGAGGTTTTTTTTTGCTGTATTTGAATTATTATAAATTTAAAACTATATTTTACAAAAGACTATCACATGATACGTTATAATAAGAAAAAAAGAGTAAAAATTTTTCAAACAAAAATTAAAAGTGGTATATCATATCAAATCAAATTAAAAGGAAAAAATATTATAATAAACATACGCTGAATCTATTGCCGGAAATAATATTATGCATTGTATATTAATTTTGTTAAGAATGAACTCATATACCATTTTAAAAAAAATAAAAATTTAACATATGAAGTCAATAAAAAAATAAACAAATAAGCATTGTATATGGAATTTTGATGGCATCTCCTTACCAAAGTTATTGTATTTCTTTAATAAAAAAGTTACTGTATTTCTCTAAGTGTGTAAAAAAAACAAAAAAAAAAAAAAAGAGATCAGGTGATTGGGGCGAGTCTTTTTTCATCATGAGTTTTTCTATGGAGTTTATTTATACACAAAAGTAAGATTAATTAGAGTCACATTTTCGATTTATATTATAAGATGTATGAAAAACATATTGCTTGAATTTTTTTCATTTGAGAAAATATTTTTTTTAAAAAAATCTGTTAATTAAATATTTGGAAATTTTTTATAACTCTACTTTCATTGTTTATTATTTGCAATTCTATGTCAGGTAAAGTTATGCAAAATGATAATTGTCTTGTAAATAATAATGCAATATTTTTCTATGAATTTTTCAAATTTAAGATAAATAAGAAATAGAAGTACAAAAATAATAAGTATTGAAAGAAAATAAATTGCCTTGTGCTTCTGGTATGTGATAGAAGGGTTTGAATTGCACTACCAAGCCCAACACACTTTTTTAAGCTGAAGGAAAAAAGATTACTGAAGAAGCATTTTTTAGCTAGCTAGAGCAGACACTCTTGGTTAACTTAATCTCATGAAGTATGATAGTTATTGGAAAATGCTCTCAACTCACTTGTCTTTTTTGACTCTTCAAATGAATATTACCTCTAATTCTTGGAAGCTTATGCTAAGACTCTTGAACTTCATGCAAAAATCCATAAGCATGGATTAGTACAATGGTAGAATGAGTAAAATTTGCATTTTTAATTAAAAAATTAAATTTTTAAAAAAATAAAACCCTCAAATCCAATAATGTTCCAAGAAGAAAGCATAAGGTAGCCAATTGAAAAAAATAGGGTAATATAAAGGATGCAACTTTGTATTTAAATGATCTGAAAGATTACAGATGAAGAAGAAATGAATTAACGACAGACATACAAGGTGGGCGATAAAAAAAATTGATAGTTTAAATGGTAATATTAGAAGAGAAGCGATGTGGTAAAGGTGTTTGCTACAATTTTAAATTCTACATGTTTGGTAATCCAAACATGAGGTTTTGGTAGTTAAAAAATGAATGAATGAATAAATGGCTTTAAAACTAAAACGTTTTTTGTTTTTCGATAGTGTTTGGAACTCAAAAGTTGAATTGGGTTGAAGTGAACCTGATTGAATATGGAGATAGGGAGAGGGTATCGAACTGCTAGTATAATTATTTAAAACCATAGTTCTATTTATCTCTTATTTTACATATATGTTTGAAATTATTACAAAATATGAAGATGTCTATAAAAGATTTAATTTTATTGGCCACAACCAATTTTTTTTTGTGTGAGCGAAAAAAGTTTATAAAATTCTTAAAATATGCAAATGGAATTATATTTTTGTTATTATTGAAAAGAATTTTTTGTTTTCTCTTCTAATTGTTCTTTATATATATATATATATATATATATATATATATATATATATATATATATATATATATATATATCTTGATATTGATATCAATTAAATGAAATAAATAAAAATACTATTAGCTAAGAAAAAGAAAGTTAAATTAAATAATTGTAACTTGCTATGTGTCCACGTACGTCAAATTAGTAACTAAATTCATCCGATAAAATTAGTAGTGTGCTGAAACGTACGTAAAACAAAATTAAACTACCATAGATTATCAATAAGATGTAATATGAAAAAATAAAACAAAAAATAATTGAAAGAAAAGTTACTGAAAATAGTTAATAAATTTGATAACACGAAGGGCTTAGAAGTTCACATTCACTTGTGTAATAAATGTATACTATAGTGAAGAATACATAGATATGTGTGTGTGTGTCTATATATATATAGAAGTTTAGGGTTTAAAAATTTGAGACTAGTAGTACCAAAAAATCATGAGTAAGACATAAACGAGCCTTGTGGGACATGCCCGACCCCGACCATATACTTCTAGTAGATCGCTGAATTTTCCATATAATTAGATATTTTATCTCGTGCAATGTATGGATGATGAAAATTATATATTATTAATTTTAATTTTTAATAATAAATATTTAGTTTATTTAAGGGTTAAATGCATTTTACTCCCTCATGTGCAATTTAAACCTCGACTTTTTAAAATATGCGTTATGACACTTTGAACTTTTCAAATTATGCAAAAAAACTCCTATTTTTCAAACAATACATTACGACATCCTGAACCTTTTAAATTGTGCAAAAAACCGCCCAAAAATTTAACTCCTAGCAGGGTGTTGGATTGCACATAATAAAAAAATCAGGGGTTAATCGCACATAGTATTCAAGGATAAAGTATTGGGTTGCACAAATTAGAAACATCATGAGAGTTAAGTGTCAAATATGTTGCTAAACTTCAAAATTGTATGGTTGAGCAACAATAATTTGAGAGGTGGTGTGCCTCAAGAATCACCAAATGTCACTGTTTTGAATCTAAGTGGTAACTTGTTATCTGGATCTATTTCTCCCCTCTTATGTCACAATGTGAAAGAGAAAAACAATTTATAGGTCTTGAGCATTGGTGGTAATAATTTATTAGCTAGGAGAAATTCCAATTTGTTGGATGAATTGGAAATCGTTGCTTTATGTTAGCTTGAGGGGAAATAACTTGACAGGAAAAATTCTTCACTCAATGAGTTCTTTATCTAATCTACTTTCATTGGATCTAGCCAAAAATAAATTATTCGGAGAAGCACCTCTCTCACTATGAAATTGCAAAAAATTGTGGATCCTTAATCTGGCTTCAAATATGTTTTTGGGAGCTTTATCGAACTGGATGGGCCCGAATTTAAAAGATCTCCAATTGAGATCCAACGAATTCAACAGTAATATCTCCACTGGAATACGCCAACTTCATTCTATCAAGATATTGGATTTTGCAAATAATAGATTAAGGGGACCAATGCCCAATTATTTTCACAACTTGGCAAGCATGATTTCTAAATATGCTTCATTTGATTGGTTCTTCTCTGTTCGCATTCCTAATGAAGGGAGAAAACATTTTCAAATTAATATTGATGTTATGTTGGTTACAAAAGGAGATAACTTACCACATTCAAAGTTGATATATGTTGTTGACCTTTCAAATAATCATTTGTCAGGAATAGTGTCATCAGAATTTGTGACGAATCCAGAAAATTTAGTTACTAGGGACAAAACATATAATAAGGACAGACGTAATTATATAGTGGGGACAAAATATATATTTATTAATATTCTCTAAAAAAAATTCAAAATTTCATTGGGGGCATGTGCCCCCATTGCCCCCAACATAAATCCGTCCCTGATCAGAGTTATTTATACTCACTAGATTGCAATCTTTAAATTTGTCCCACAATCATTTACATGGTGTTTGGAAACCTTTAATGAGATAGAATTGCATTGAATTTCATCAAGAATTGAATTGAATTTTTATGTTTGGAATGAATTAGTAAATTAAAGAATTCAATTCAATTCCTTAAGTTAAAATGAGTCTAAAAATGAATTAGTTTAATTATTTTTACTATTTTAATTTATCCTTTATTAATAGGTTGGAAATAAACATTATATTTAATAAGATTATTTTTGTATTTTCATTTGTTGGAATTCAATTCCAACACCAAATCATATCCCTTTGGGTCTGATTTCAATTCTTTAGTTTAGATTTCAATTCTAATGAGAATTCAATTCATTCATTTAAGTTGCTTTCAAAGCATGAAATTCAATTCAATTTTTTGATGGAATTGAATTCCAGAGATTTCCAAACACTCTATTAGCAGGAATGATACCACAAGAGATTGGTAATTTGAAACAGTTGGAATCCCTTGATCTCTCATGCAACAAACTTTGGGGACAAATTTGCCAATTCATGTCTGGTTTGACTTTTCTTGAAGTTTTGAACCTCTCTTTCAACAATTTCATGCGTCAAATCCCGTTAGGGACCCAACTTTAAAGTTTTACAAACCTTACTTAACATGGGAAATTCTGAACTTTATGGACCTCCACTCACAAAGGATTGAACACATAGTGAAAAACCACACTATACAAAACAGATGAGAGATGATAAAGATGATGAATATGAAGTTCATTCATGGTTCTATATGGGCTTGAAAATTGGATTTGCCACAGACTTCTGGGGAGTATTGGCTGCCATTTTATTCAACAAGAGATGCAGATATACTTATTTCAAATTTCTTGGACGACTATAGGACATGGTGTTGCAGAAGATGGATTTCATTTACTCAAGTCTCAAAGGCTGCTGCAATGGTAACTAGTAAGCAAAGAAATAAATTTTTGTGGAGCTTTTAGTTGGGTATTTATTTTCTTATTATTATTCTCATTTATCCTCTATGCGCGCCAAAATTTTGTTTCCATGCTTCCTTACCATAACTAGCCGGTATTAACTTAGGTTGTCAAAATTTAAGATATTACAAACATACCAAGATTATATTGCAATAATATACAATATTTGTTAATGCGTGTGGTAACGTTGCATGTTAAAAAATTATGATAAAAATATGAAGTATTTATTATTTTATAAAGTCATAAAAAAGTAAACAATCATTTCTAATATAAATAATTTAAAATAAATAATGAATATTATTTTTGTTTCTTAAAATATATTCTTATAACAAAACTTAACCAGATTCCAACATAAGTTACGTGTCTTCCAAGCCATTAAATTGGGGTATGGATGGTTACATAATTTACATAACTTGCTGTGTCTATTTCTGCAACCTTAACAAAGGATCTGAACAAAGTACAAAAGGGATAGAATTCCCCGCATCTTCTGAACTCAGCTGCACAAGTTTTCTCAAAAAAGTGAGGGTGGCATCAACAGTCACCCCTCCAATTATACCAACAGTACTTCCCCAAAGGGGTAGCAGATTCAGCCCTTCCTGAAGCAAGGTTTGAGACAAGAAGCTTCTTACCTTGAGAAAATCTCCCACTTTCATTTGCATTCAAGATAACCGAAGATGGGGGTGTGGCTTGAACTTGGCATAAGAGTGCCCTGCACAGGTTTTCTATTGACTGGGATGGGTAACTCAAGTTCAGGGTGTGGAAAGGCATTGTCAAGATGACATGGAACGTATCCAATGTAAGACAACACGACCAAATGATAGATTTGGGAGCTGAAGTTGGCAACTGCTACCTTTGTGTAAGAACGAACCAAAAAGGTGAAGCCCCAGAACCCTGTTGGGGTTCCAGAACGGGAGAGAGAAACTCAATGAACAAATAAGGCAGTCTAACATATCTCTCATAAATCATAGTGATCCTTTTCTCCCTTTGGTCTTCAGCATGTGACTCATCTGGTACTAAACTCATTTGGATTGATCCAAATTACTCAAAATTTATAATGATATTAAATTATTATTCATAAGCTCCTTAAAAATATATAACACTAACGAAAATAAGTCTAAATGCAAATGTAAGTAAATAAATAAAAGTAGAATATAATTAAAATTAAAATAAGTTGTATCATATAGAATTAAATAATCAAATTTGTACACAATTAACTACGCAGTTTGAATGGTAAAATAAAGAGAAAACGAAAATTGCAATCTAACATGGCCAGGCCGACAAAAGTAGAGAATATTGAGGAAGTAAAAGCGTATAATCCTCTAAAAAGTAACAAATAAGAGATAATCTCCTGAGATTATCATGAAATAGCAATTATTGAGAAATTGACCAGAGACAGACAAGTGGGAAGCAATTATCATGAAGCCAAGACTACAAATAAAAACAAACTTATTAACATGTGTAAGTTCGAGTTCAGGTTTTCATTTTTTTAAGTTGTTTAGCCATAAAAAACAGTTCTGCTTCCTCTGGTGGATCTGTGCTCTGGTGAAGTTGTACTCTTTATTTACACAAGGTTTGTGAAGTATATTTGAATATGCTTTTATGCTTAGATCTTATTGAGAATATTTGCAACAACATATATTAGTAGGATCACATTCTCGATCAAGTACCTTGGCTTTCTGGTTTTTCACTTGTAAATTTGTAATATCGATATTCCATATTTTGTTTCAAACTTCCATTACCATAAGGCATTCATTACAAGATTAAAATCATTATTCAACCAATTCCATCAAGGATATCAACCTAGGCAAATTTAAAAAGGAAAAGTGGTGGGAAGACATCACAAGGTCACAAACACAGTAAAATGCAGCTGCCTTTTTAAAGTAAATGAGCTTAATGTATTCAATAAGCCAAAGCGTCTAATATAATCTGAAACACATGGTAGTGTGTCTTTCTATCATATTAAGCTTCGGGCTTAGAATGTGCAGACCATTCCACAAAATGAGCAAAAACATTCGACGGCTAAAAGGGAAAAAAAGAAAAATAGTAGTGCCGCTAATGGTAAGGGATAAAATGATACATGAATAATAGACGGCACTGGTATATTGCCTGGACTTTTATGATGTCAAAACTCATCTCACTAGGAGCAACTTAAATTCAATGCCATCAAGTTCCCTCTTGAATCTGTCCTTGGGGCTGGCATGCACTGTTCTTTGGTCTTATCTTGGAAAGATAAAAGATTCCTTACTAAATGAGCTTGATATCTAACCTTATTTCATTGCATTTGTATGGCAATAAGTTCTTTGAAGAAGTGCCTCTGTCACTGAAGAATTGCCAAAATCTTTCTATCCTTAATCTAGAAGAAAATAAACTTTCTTGACCAAGACCAAACTGGATTGGACAGGAGCAAAAACTCTCATTTTGAGATCCAGTAAATTTAGTGGTAATTTCCCTCAATAGATATGCCAACTAAATTCTCTCATGGTGTTGGATTTTGCAAACAATAGATTATCAGGACCAATACCCAACTGTTTACATAACATGACAACCCTGGTGTCCCATAATGCTTCAACTGATGGGTTCCACATCAAAGTAGCAAATACACCAAGGAGGTTTATTTCCCCTCTTAGGCAACTTATTAAAGGCAGTGAACTTGAATATCCAACTTTAATGCAAGCCCTTGATCTTTCAAGTAACAATTTGTCTAAAACAGTGCCTTTGGAGTGTTTAAACTCACCACATTGCAATCCTTGAATTTGTCCAGCAATCATTTAGTGGGAGTGATACCAGTAGGTAACTTGAAACGAAGAAAGCAGAGATAGAGATCCAAATGGAGATTAAGGAGAGAGAGTTCTTCTATTCAACAATGGTGCGTTCTAGTGTGCATTAAGCTTTTTGAAAGGAATAGTGCAGTAAGGATGAGACAGCGCGAGATGTTGACGCGTGTCACTTGGGTTGATGTGCTTGTGAGTGTTAGTAGTCGCTCTGTCACTTTATTGTGTCATGGCCTTCTCTATAAACTGTAAAGCTTTTACTCTCTCTTTTGTGTGTCAACTATCAATCGATAATGATCGAAACACAAAGCAGTTTCTGTTGTGTTCTTCATTCCAATCATGGATTCTGAAGTAGTTCATAGTCAAGTGAATAAAAATGATGAATATCAACCCCACAATGGTGAATCACAACCAGGTAAGAATCCCATTTTCATGCAAGTCTTGATCATACTCGAAGGCCAATTTCCTTCTAATGTTTTTTTTTGTCCATAATAATTTTCTTTGTTTCTTGTTGTGGTTGGTGCATAATGTTGCAGATCATGAGAAGAAGTCTGTTCTGAAAAGGGTAAAGGCAAAGGCTAAGAAGATAAAAGATACAATCAAGAAGCATGGTCATCAAGTCCTTGATCATGGTCGTGAGAACAGCAGCAGTGAAGATCAGAATAGCCCTGTTGGTCATGACATGGATAAGGATGAAAAAATGGCTCAAGACCAACAAGTTGATGGAGCACCAGGTATGTCCATTTTTGCTAAATCATCTGCAATTACACATGCTAAAATTAAAAGGAAAAGAAATGAGGAGAAAGGCAAAACATTTTTGCTAAAACCTACAACTCGTTGTAGGTGCTTCTCCACTAGTACTGAAACTAATGAAAAAATAGCCACTGAATTACAAGGCAAAACATTTGGTGAGGAAGAGAAGCCAGCAGTGCCTAGTAAGGTCAATTTGGAGAGACCAGCAGGCTTTGATGAAGATCCGCGCACGCAATCAAGTAGGCCTGAGGCATACACTCCTCCTTCCAGTTATCAGACCACCAAAGCAACTGATCCAACTGGGACAGATAAGTCTGATGATTGAACAAAGTTGTAGAACTGAATCTTTCTTTTGCTGACTCTGCATTATACTTTAACTAGTATTTATCATATTTCCTGGTAGTATTTATCATATTTACTGGTTTATTTTGCCTTGAAATTCCAATATTTGTGAAAATTTCAATAAGAAACTTAACATTCTTCTTAGAACTCTTATGCATACTTATGATAAGTTGCATAATTTTACATATGGAGTTCATCTATGAAAATTTCGCTCCCTATTTTTATCCTTGCTCAAACACAACCCTATAGGGAAATTTAACAAGTGGGGAAAAGAAAAACCTAGTTGGATTTTGTGTACGGATATTTTTCAGTTGATGAAAGTGACGATGCTAAAAGTGCTACACCATTATCTGAGCAAGTCGAAGGAGACACAACAGCAGTTATGGGGGAAGAACCTCATCAGGAGCCGCGAGTATTAGGTGCTTCTTCAACTTCAGAAACTGAAGAAAACATAGCCACTGAACTAGCCAGTGGAGAAATCTTTTGAAAGGATGAATGTCCAAGACGAGCCCCACAACCAAAACTCCTGCCAGATTTTTGTGAAACTCAGTACCCTCCTGCTGAAAGCCAAGACCAATTTGTGCCAGAGACAGACCTCTCTAGTGCAACCAAGACACAGTACCCTCCTGCTGAAAGTTATGATCAAAACTTGCGAGAGCTGCCAAGTGCAACCCAAAATAGATACCGTTCTGAAAGAAACAATGACCAATTTGTGTCAGAGATCTCCACTGCAACTGAAACTCAGTACCCTTCTGTTGAAACTCAGGAAAAGTTTGCTCCTGATACTATAACCTCAAGTACCAATAGCAACACGAAAATCCTGAAGCAATTGAACAAACTTTCAACTCTAGCACAGCCACAGTTAAAGAACAACCACAATATGAATCAGTGGAGAAGCCATCAAACCAGAACACTTATGATGAGAAAGGTGTTGCTGATGAAGCTGTTTCTGCAGAAAATGGCTGTGGCTTCTGAGCTTGGTTACGATGAGAAAGGTGTTGCTGATGAAGCTGTTTCTGCAAAAAGTGCTATGGCTTCTGAGCTTGGTTATGATGAGAAAGGTGATAGAGACAACAGGATGAAGACCCTTGAAGAGGAAAAAAGTGAGGATGCTTCTAACAAGTCAGAGTTCACTTTAGAATATGGAAAGAACATTGCTAACTCTTTGACAGAGAAATTAGCTCCAGTTTATGGGAAGGTTGCTGAGGTGGGAAGTGCAGTAAAGTCCAAAGTGTCTGGGGCAAGAACAAGTGATGGTGTTGGGCTTAAACAGAAAATGTAGGCAAAGAACAAAACAAAGTGGTGTCTGTGAAGGACTATTTGGCCGAGAAGCTAAAGCCTGGTGAAGAAGACAAGGCACTTTCTGAGGTAATTTCAGAAACTTTGTATAAGTGTAAAGAAGAGCCAAAAAAGGATTCTGAGGATGACGATAGGAACGTGACTAAGGTAGATTCTGATGCTATAAAGAAGCAACAAACAGAGGCAGAGGAACACTTGGGCAGTGGGAATGGCAAATCAGAGAGAATGTCTGAACAGAGCAATGTGAACAGTCCAGGAAAAAGTGTGGCCGGTAAGATTAAGGGTGTTGTTGGCTCTTGGTTTGGCAAATCAGATGAGAATCAATCATCACAAGGTAAATTACTGCCTTGATGAGCCTTTTTTATTTCCTAGCAGATTTTGCTAAATGCTGTGTTATATATATAATAATATATAATTGTTATTTATCTTGAGGTTGTTATTATAATTGTAGGAGGTGAATGTTGGGAACTAAACACACAATCCTCTACTTGCAAGAACAAGAGGAGCAACAATTCTAGCAGCGAAATATTGGCAGCAAACAACACAAATTAACCAGAACAATAATCGAAACAATGCACCAAGATTTTTAACGTGGAAAATTCCCTCAATGTGAGAGACAAAAACCACGGGTCGTCCAGACCAATGAAATAGCTCCACTATGATCAAAACAGGTACAAGAGAGTCTCAAATACATGCACAAATCGTGCTAACAACAATCTAAACCAACCAATCACCAATTCACAAAATTGAGAACAAGGAAATGTGAAATACCCCAAAATTGGAGCTTCTGTCCGAGACCAGTTTATCACTCTCTGGACCTTATTTCCACAATCCAACCGTTCAGAATGAAGAACCACTTGTCTGGAAGCTTCTTTCCAAATTTCAGCCCGATCCAACGGTGAACAACTTCTCAAACGGCGATTTACGGTGACAGCTTAAACCAGAAAAGCTGATTCTGCAAACCGAATGTAACCTCGCCTCGAGCTCAATATCTCATACTCCAGACCTTTGTTCAATAATCTGACCGTTCAGAATGGAGAACCCCTGTTACGAACCTGCTGTCCAAATTTCAGCCCGATCCAACGGTGAACCAATTCGCAACGGCCGATTTACGGTGACTGCTCTTGACAGAAAATGAGGAGGAGTGGAGGCCGAGTTCTCTCTTCTCTCTCTATGTGTGGCTGCGGGATTTTTGCAAAATGAGCACCCCCCTCTTACCCTAGCCGACTACTCTCATAAGGTAAGTGGGCTAGTTTGGTTTTGGGCTTTTCTCCACATAGGAGTGAGCCCAAACCCAACAAATCTCCCCCTCACGACTATGTGGAGGTAACCGCCAAACCGGCGATCAAACAACAAACTTCAAACTTCCATATTGGCAGAGATTTAGTCATCATATCTGAACCATTCTCATCAGTGTGAACCTTTTCAAGTTCCAACAACTTAGCATTCAAAGTATCACGTATCCAATGATACCTCACATCAATATGTTTAGACCTTGAATGAAAAGTTGAGTTCTTACCAAGATGTATAGCACTTTGACTATCACAAAATAGCACATATTTCTCTTGAGTAAAACTAAGCTCTTGTAAGAACTTCTTCATCCAAAGCATCTCCTTGCATGCTTCGGTAATGGCAATGAACTCAGCCTCTGTAGTGGATAAAGCAACACACTTTTGCAACTTAGATTGCCAAGCTACGGCTCCACCTCCAAATTTAATCAAGTACCCTGAAGTAAACCTTCTAGAGTCAATATCTCCTGCCATGTCTGAGTCAGTGTAACCAACTAGAAAAGGCTTCTCATTTCCAAAACATAACTTCAATCCAGAAGTACCACGGAGATATCTCATAATTGACTTCACTGCATTCCAATGCTCTCTTCCTGGATTTGAAAGAAAACGACTAACTACCAACAGCATGAGCTAAATCTGGTCTAGTGCATACCATAGCATACATCAAACTACCCACTATCAAGCATATGGAACTCTCTCCATGTCTTTTTTCTCTTCTTCATTTGATGGACTTTGCTTGCAACTCAATTTAAAGTGTGTAGCAAGAGGAGTACTAACAGCTTTAGCACTCTCCATTTGAAACCTTTGCAGCACGGCTTCAATGTATTTCTCTTGTGACAACCAAAGTTTCTTCTCCTTTCTATCCCGGATGATTCTTATGCCAAGAAACTGCTTTCTTTGGTCCGAGATCCTTCATTGCAAATGACATCCCAAGTTGCTTCTTCAACCTATCAATTCTAGAAGCATTTTGACCAATAATAAGCATGTCATCAACATATAACAAAAGGATAATAAAATCATTACTAGCAAACTGTTTAATGAAAACGCAATGATCTGAAGTAGTCTTTTTATAGCCTTGCTCTCCCATTATAGACTCAAACTTCTTATACCATTGCCTCGGAGCTTGCTTCAAGCCATATAAGCTCTTCTTGAGTTTGCACACATAATCTTCTTTTCCTTTTGCTTTAAAACCTTCAGGCTGCTCCATGTAAATTTCCTTCTCAAGATCACCATGGAGGAAAGCAGATTTTACATCCATCTGCTCTATCTCTAAATCAAGACCTGCAGCCAAACTCAAAACGGTCCTAATTGAGGACATCTTGACAACAGGAGAAAAAATCTCATCATAATCAATGCCCTTTTTCTGCCTAAAGCCTTTAACCACCAATCTAGCTTTATACCTTGGGGAAGAAGAATTTCCTTCATGTTTCAACCTGTATATCCACCTGTTTTGCAAAGCTCTCTTACCATTAGGTAATTTCACAAGCTCAAATGTCTGATTGTCATACAAGGACTGCATTTCATCTTGCATAGCATCAACCCATTTTTGCTTCTGGTCACTATCCATAGCCTCCTCATAACATTCAGGTTCTCCCCATCACCAAGGTCACATACTCATCAGAAGGATACCTTGTTGAAGGTTGTATCTTTCTAGTAGACCTCCTAAGTGCAATAGGCTGATTTGTAGGTATTTCATGCTGATCATCAACAACATCATCAGTTAGAGCATCTAAATGATCTCTTACCTGCTGGTCATCACGAACCCTATGGTCATCTTCTTGCATATGATCCTGGGCCTGATTCTCTGCTAGTTCTTGTGCATGTGGTGGCTGGACTGGATCTACATCGATCAAGTCACTACTATGCTGGAATTCAGTCTTCTCCACTCTCTCAATATCTTCAAAGGTTTGGTCTTCAACAAACACCACATCACGGCTTCTCACAAGCTTTTTATCAATTGGGTTATAGAGCCTATAGCCAAGCTCATTATGACCATACCCAATAAAGATGCATTGCTTTGTCTTCACATCCAACTTAGATCTTTCATCCTTTGGAACATGAACAAATGCCTTGCACCCAAACACTCTCAAGTGATTATAAGAGACATTCTTGCCAAACCACACATTATCTGGAACATTATTATCCAAAGCAATAGCAGGACTCAAATTAATCACATGTACAGCTGTAAGCAATGCTTCTCCCTAGAAATGCTTAGGCAGTTTTGCTTCAGTAAGCATACATCTAACTCTTTCAATTAAAGTCCTATTCATCCTCTTCGCTAAACTATTTAGCTGAGGTGTTTTAGGAGGTGTCTTTTCATGCCTAATACCTTGCTGTTTACAATACTCATCAAATGGCCCACAATATTCACCACCATTATCAAGATTTAATGCATTTAAGCTTCTTACCTGTTTGCCGCTCGACCAAAACTTGGAATTCTTTGAACTTCTCCAAGACTTGATTCTTGGTCTTCAAAGCATAAGCCCAAACCTTTCTTGAGTGATCATCAATGAAAGTTACAAAATAAAGAGCACCACTAAAAGACTTTGCCTTCAATGGACCACAAACATCAGAGTGCACCAACTCCAAGAAATCTGATTTTCTTGAAGGAGGATGCTTCTTGAAGGATAATCTTTTCTGTTTTCCAGCCATGCAATGAGAACATTTCTCCAACTCTGCATTCTTCAAACCAGAAAGTACATCCATTTTAGCTAAACAATTGAGACCCTTTTCACTTATATGACCAAGCCTTCTATGCCATAACTCTGAAGCTTCTTTGCTTTCAACTGCATTAACATTGCCTTTTGCAATTGTGGATTTCATCACATACAAACTTGAGGTCTTCTTTCCTCGAGCCACTACCAAGTTGCCTTTAGTAAGTTTCCACTGACTATTACCAATGGTGCTAACATAACTTTCATCATCAAGCTTTCTGACCGAAATCAAGTTCAAGCAGAGATCTGGAGCATGTTTAACATCCTTCAACAGAAACTTCATTCCAACATTAGTTTCTAAATAAATATCTCCCATACCAATCACCTTGGCCAATCCATCATTGCCCATCTTTAGCACTCCATAGTCACTTGAAGTGTAAGATGTGAAGAATTCCTTCCTTGGCGTGACATGTATTGAGGCACCACTATCAATTACCCCGTCAGACTCATCAAATACTACATTAATCATGTTCTCATAACCTACAATGAGAAGATCATCTGATGTAGCAGTAGAGACACGATCATTATTGTGTTCTTTCTTTTCTTGCTTACCTTTGTTCTCCCTTTTCCAAAGAAAGCAATGCTTTTGGATGTGCCCTGTTTTATGACAGTAATGACATTCAATATTTTTGTACCTTGATCCGATTTGCTTCGCTTACCTCTACCCTTTGTGCCTTTGTTCTGACTTCTCCCCTATTTTCTGTAACCAACATCTCTGAGTGAGATGAAGAACCTTGAGTCTTCCTTCTCACTTCTTCATTCAAAACACCACCTTTGACAAGTTGCATGGTTACCACACCATTAGGAGCAGAATTAGTAAGAGAGATACGAAATGTCTCCCAAGAGTCTGGTAGAGTATTTAGCAACCAAAGCCCTTGAACCTCATCTTCAAACTTGATTCCCATGCCTGACAACTGATCTAAAACTCCTTGAAACTCATTCAAATGATCAGATATGGAAGACCCTTCCTTGTATCTCAGATTCATCAACATATTCAACAAATACAACTTGTTGTTCCCAGACTTGGAAGCATACAAGGATTCAATCTTTTCCCACATAGTTCTAGCATGAGTCTCATTAGCAATGTGATTATAAACATTATCTTCTACCCATTGCCGAATAAAACCACAAACTTGTTGATGCTCAAATTCCCATTCTTCTTCAGTTTTTGACTCTGGTTTTTGTGTAGCAAACACAGGCATATGCAGATTTTTAACAAACAACAAATCTTTCATCTTGCCTTTCCATATATGATAGTTACTACCATTCAATGATACCATTCTATTTGTATTTGCCTCCATCATTCAAGCAAGCTATAATCAATAATGCCCAAGATAGAGCTCTGATGCCAAATGTTGGGAACTAAACACACAATTCCCTACTTGCAAGAACAAGAGGAGCAACAATTCTAGCAGCGAAATATTGGCAGCAAACAACACAAATTAACCAGAACAATAATCGGAACAATGCACCAAGATTTTTAACGTGGAAAATTCCCTCAATGTGAGAGACAAAAATCACGGGTCGTCCAGACCAATGAAATAGCTCCACTATGATCAAAACAGGTACAAGAGAGTCTCAAATACATGCACAAATCGTGCTAACAACAATCTAAACCAACCAATCACCAATTCACAAAATTGAGAACAAGGAAATGTGAAATACCCCAAAATTGGAGCTTCTGTCCGAGACCAGTTTATCACTCTCTGGACCTTATTTCCACAATCCAACCGTTCAGAATGAAGAACCACTTGTCTGGAAGCTTCTTTCCAAATTTCAGCCCGATCCAACGGTGAACAACTTCTCAAACGGCGATTTACGGTGACAGCTTAAACCGTAAAAGTCGATTCGCAAACCGGAATGTAACCTCGCTCGAGCTCAATATCTCATACCTCCAGACCTTTGTTCAATAATCGACCGTTCGTAATGGAGAACCCTCATTCTGAACCTCTTGTCCAAATTTCAGCCCGATCCAACGGTGAACCAATTCGCAGAACGGCCGATTTACGGTGGATCGCTCTTGATGAGAAAATGAGGAGGAGTGGAGGCCGAAGTTCTCTTCTCTCTCTATGTGGTCATGGATTTTTGCAAAATGAGCACCCCCCTCTTACCCTAGCTGACTACTCTCATAAGATAAGTGGGCTAGTTTGGTTTTGGGCTTTTCTCCACATAGGAGTGAGCCCAAACCCAACAATGAAGATTTACCAAAGAATAAGAATACTGGTGTACAAGTGGAACAAGTTGGGCCAGCTGAAGGTGAAAGAAGACTGCAGGAGTAATCCAAATACGGGAGTCTCTGTGAGACATGCTAAATTTCTTCATATATTGGTGCACAGTGGATTCATGTGGACGTTATTATATGTTTATGTGCATGTGAAGTTTAAATTATGATATTATTGTTGGTGAGTATAAGATTGTATTATTAGTTAAAATGGACAAGAAAGGTGTGTTTATATTATACGACTGTATTTTGTTTTTTATTTTTAGTAATACTTTAAGTAAATGTGTGATTTAGTATTATTATTCTTCTGTTTTCATTCCCATTTCATTGTCTTTATAACATTTTTTTAAGTGGTGTACAGCTTTCTCCTAGCAAAGTTTAGTGTTTTCCAGCAATGCCAAATAATAAAATTTTAGGTTAACGTGAAAATTAGTTTCTCTTTAGAGTAAGGGTATGTGTCCGATTTTATCAAACACTTGCAAATGATATACTAAGACAATGATAGTAGTTGAATAATATAAAATTACAAAACATATTTATTTAGTCAAAATTTGATAAATATGTTATATCATTATAATAGTAAGACATAAAATAAAAATAATAGTGAAAGATCACGTATCAGAATGTTATGTAAGAAATCTACATGAAAAGATCCATTTTTAACAATGTACAAATAGAAGAAAATGTAAAAGAAACTTGATAATCAGAATTACGATGACAATTTTGACATTTTGTTTGTTTTTTATTGAGAAAAAAAAAACGTGTGTCGAAGAAATGGTTTAAAATGAAATGAAAATATCCACTCTGCTTGGAGTTTGGTGGCTGAAAAGTTGTAATATGTGTGTGGGTGTTTTATTTTTTGTTTTATGTTCTTTTTTCTTTTCAACCAACAAGTTGTGGGATCGTAAGTTCAACCAATACTATATGAAAGCAATATCGTTATTGCAGAAAATATATAGAACAAATTCGTCATTGAAAAATGAAAATTCTAATACAATCCGTAAGAATTAAAAATACAGGTTAATTAAATTATTTTTTAAAAAAATTAGTCTTTGAGCAATGTCTTTTATCAAACTTATTAACTCTTATAAATGGGCTAATTTAAACTTTATTTTTTGGTACATAATTCAACCCTTTTTTTTTAATCTCAAGAAATATGTCAAGGATTTTTATTTATTTGTCTATTTTTTGTCGGAATGGTTTTTTTTGATTTTGGCGGGAAGGGATTTTGTTTATCTTTTATTTTTGGTCAGTGGTTTTAATTTCCTTTGTTGGGTAACATTTTTTTGTTAGAAAATAGTTTGAAGGTTCACTCTTTTTTCTGGGGGCAAAAAGCAAAACATTACTCCGTGTCGATTTGAAAATTTCTCTGAATTTAGCCCCAACTGCAGTGAAGGTTTCATTATAGCCCAAACCCAAAAACATTTCCAAAAAAAATATATAAACAACGAAACAAAATGACTAATGAAACGATGCGTTAGGAGGCATGCGAGGAAGAGCATCTTCTTCTTCTTCGTTAAACCTCTGTTTTAGGGCTTTGAAGAGTTCCCATTCTCAATTTCTTCAAAATCACCGCTCACCAACGCCATAGACAATGCGTTGCAGCTCCTCCATATGATGCCATTCTACGACACCCACAACGCTGTCCCCTCCAACGCGCTAAAATATTGTTCGACACGGTATGATATTTTGCCCCATCATATTTTTCACCTTGTTCTTCAAGTTTCTATCTGTTCCGCGAAGCTGAATTTTCCGATTCGATGGATATCATCCATCAGGTCGCGGGCACTATGAGCATCTCGAAGCTTCCTGTGTAGAGAATCTCAGCTATAGTATTGGGTATTTCAGAGTTGCGGTTATGATTGGTTCGAATTCAAACCATGTATTCCATAACCCTTCTAGGTCCAAGGATAGTCCACAAAATTTCCCATTGCTTGAATATCTCGCGGAGATTATCTGACCAAACGTTTCATGGTGATGATGGGTTTGAATGCATTGAGGAACCTTTGAAAAAGATAGTTTCAGATGATGATTCCATTGTGGATGAAAGGCTCCATATGGATGAGGATTGGAGCAGTTTGAAAGGCTCCAATGTTAATGAGGATTCTAGCCAAAAGCAGTTCTCACTTAGGGGAGCGTTCTTAGAAGCTGTGAAGTTAGATGCCAAGAGGGTCCTTCAGATTCTTCGACAAGACAGTCCCGGCCTTGATGCTAGGTTGGTTGTAGATGAGTTGAATATAAGGCCATCTGGGCTTCTTGTGAGAGAGGTTCTTTGGAATCTTGAAGAGTATAAATTTTGAGAATAAGACCCGGTGTGCCAAATTGGCATACAAGTTTTTTGTGTGGTGTAATCAGCAGGAGGCTTACAGGCCCACTGCGAATGCGTATCATTTGGTTATGAACATATATGCTGAGTGTGAGGAGTTCAAGGCGTTGTGGAGGTTGCTTGATGAGATGATTGACAAAGGGTTTCCTGCTACTGCTCGTACCTTCAACATTTTGATTCGAACTTGTGGCGAGGCTGGCCTGGCTAAGAAATTGGTTGAGAGGTTCATAAAATCCAAGACATTTAACTATAGGCCTTTTAAGCATTCCTACAATGCGATTCTGCATGGTCTTCTTGTTTTGAACCAATATAAGTTGATTGAGTGGGTTTATCAACAGATGCTGCTTGAGGGTTTTTCCTCCGATGTTTTAACTTATAATATTGTGATGTATGCCAAGTTCAGACTTGGAAAGTTGGATCAGTTCCACATACTTCTTGATGAGATGGGTAGAAATGGATTTTCTCCAGATCTTCATACCTACAACATTCTTCTTCATGTTCTTGGCAAAGGAGAGAAACCACTTGCAGCTCTTAATCTTTTAAATCTCATGAGAGAATCAGGAATAGAGCCAACTGTGCTTCATTTCACTACGTTGATAGATGGACTCAGCAGAGCTGGGAATCTGGATGCTTGCAAATATTTTTTTGATGAAATGATGAAGAATGGGTGCATACCTGACGTGGTCGCTTATACTGTAATGGTTACTGGTTATGTGGTGACTGGTGAGCTTGAGAAAGCACAGGCGATGTTTCATGAGATGATTTCTAGAGAACAATTCCCAAATGTGTTTACATACAATTCCATAATTCGGGGATTATGTAATGCTAGAAAGTTTGACGAAGCATGTTCAATGCTCAAGGAAATGGAGGCCAGAGGTTGTAGTCCGAATTTCGTTGTCTATAATTCATCAGTGAGTAGTTTGCGCAATGCTGGAAAGACAACTGATGCTCATGAAGTGATAAGACAGATGATGGAGAAGGGGAATTATGCCCACTTACTTTCAAGGTTCGAAGAGTATAAGATATAGTCAGATGATAGATTTTGAAATCGGATATGTTTTAACTCATGGTGCGTCTATACATGATTTGGTTAACTGAGACCAATTATCTGCTGCTTGTTCAGCTGGTCCCCTGCTTCTCATATATATTTTTTCAACACTCAGTAATTGACATGTAAACCTGTACGCCAATTTTTTTGCACAATATATAATGAGTATTGCTTGTTCATTTTTTTTTTTATTTATATATGCCTCCGTTCGCCAAAAAGTTTACTCCCCAAGACTGAGGTGCATAAATTGTTTTTATTTCTTTTAAAGTGTAAAAATCATGTACATGGTAATAACTGTTATTTAAGGCTTAAATAGTATAATTCTAACTGTTAATGTAAATTAATTTTTTGGCTTTTTCTGTAATGAGTTATAGTTACAAGTCCATAAGGATTGATTATCATCTAACAGTCATTCAATTACACTAGTTATTCTCCAGCTTATATAAATGATAGATGTCCCTTTCCCCCCTGAAAGAAAGATTAATGCATTAGATTTTTATGGAAAATAACATCTTCCTGCATGTTTGAAAAACATTTCTTCGTCACTTGCTAAGTCTATGATAATCTACTGCTATAAAAATGTCTGTCATTTAGTTTATAGCATGAATATTTGTTATAATCTTCGTCAAGTGTAGCCTTCATTTCAGGGCTTTTTTTTCTTGATACACGGCCCATAGTTGTTTTAATTACTGTTTGACCCTTTTTCCTTTGACATTCGATGTGGCGTCATTTTCATTTATCTTTTATTTGTTATCGTTTTATATAAGCTGAAATTGATGTATATCATTCATTAGTTGAGATTGAATTTATGGTTAAAATACAATCAAGGGCAAGATTATTAGGTGAGGTCAGCTACATTGACCAAACAACCCTATAGTGTTCCAAATTTATAGTTAAAATGTCCCTTTAAATTTGGGGTTGTAAGACTTGTGATTCGATGGTGCATTTCCACTAACCTGGAGCAAGCAGTAGCAACTTCGAATACTGCCAAGAGCCATATATCTGGTAATTTCTTGTGTTCCTTTCCACATACATGCTTATGTTGGTTGTTTTGCTATGTGGCTTCAAAGACAGCTATTAATTTAATACCTGCTTCCAGATGAAGGTTGAATAGTGCTTCGCCTCTTACAGTCAGGTTATTATTATGGTTCATTTCTTTGCTTGATATTTTGTGCTGTGTTCACACATGATAGGCATCTTCTGTCATCATGCAGCATCGCAGTGCCAAGTCCATACAACTGGGAAACTATGAAATATGCAAACTTCACCATGCACAGGTTGTTTCATTGCAGATGCCTATGGTGTTGGGCATATTGAAGTTTGTTGTGGATAACAACTCTTCTTAGCTTCAAATAACTCTTCCATGTGTGTAACTGATGGCATAAAAGATACTGAGCGCATTTTTAAGTGTACTTTTGGGATTCTGTTTACCAAATTGGTACTTTGGATTGGTTAATACATAGTTCTGCATTCATGTTGGACAACTAATTTCAGTTGCTTTTGTTGTAGGCCAATTTCCATCTTCACTGTTTGTTAGAAGTTCTCTACGTAGAAATCACAAATGTCAGATTCATGTATTTTTCCCTGGGGGTTGCTGGATAACTGTTTACTGCCTCTTCAGTGGTTCAATTTCACATGTATACAAGTTTCGGTTTAATATCTTTTCATAGGCCAAAAGGGTCATTATTATAGTTTTTCATTTATATGGTGTTGGTTGGCTAAATCTGGAAAGAATGTAATGCAAGCTTTTTAATGCTCTCTTCCATGGTTTCTTTGAAAATTTCTTGCATACATCAAAATTTAAAACCATGTATCTAGCCATTTGCACAATAAAGTTGGTAGGGTCTGTAAATAAGTGAGTGTATTATGAACAAAGTTGGTAGGGTCAATTTTATTGTAGGCGTGTCTAAATATGTGATGTTAAATTTGTATCAAAATTTGTTTCCATCCACCTTTTGGCCTTAGTATTATTAAAACTTTTTCCTTATGTTGGTATGCATGTTTTGGAAGTACTTATCGTTCATGAAGATTATTAAAACTGTGACGTCTTAGGCACATGTTTTTCGTCACACTCTGTTAGAGACCAAGTCCCTGAGGGTATCAAAGTGTACAAAAGAAAAAAATATAGGGGCATTAAGGGTAATGCAAATGTGGTAACTAACTAAAGCTGAGGTGGCATTGTTGAGTGCGGGGGCTGTGGCAGAGGAGGGTGTGCGTGTGTTTGAGTGGGATTCCGTTAGGGAAAAAGGGAATATTTGTAGTGGGTAGCGGGGGGCTTTTGGGGGACAGACTGGAATTTGGGTTTGGGACTGGGAGAGGAGACTGCTATAGTGTCTCAACCTTTTCTCTCTTTACTGCATTCTCTTTCTGTATTTCCTTCTTTTCCCGTGGTTGTTATTGTTATTTTCAGCCCAAGGAGTATCAATATTACTCAGTTTACTTTCTGTGGTTATCTCCATTTTGTATCGCTATCATTTTGGTATCAGAGCCTTTCACCATGACTTCCCAGCTGCAAACGAGCGGCGCGGGTGGTGACGCCGGCATTGCAGTGTTCGCCCGGGACTAGTCAAAGTGCTAGTGCACAGCCAGCCCGCGTGGGCGCCAGGGCTGCGGAGCGTGGTGGGATGTTAGGATCCAATTGCAAGGTATGGGACTTGGAGTACCACATTGGAAGTATGGGATTCTAGTGTGGGGTTTATAAGGCCTTGGGCTCTCCAACTACAATAGCTAGCTTTTGTGGTGTGGTTCTCTCAAGGTTCTTATCAATTGGTATCAGAGCCAGGTTCTGGGAACTGTGAGGCCAACCACTGAAGCTGCAATGGAGGATCGCGTAGGTGAACTGGAAAGGAGGATGGACGATGTGGTGCGGTTGTTGAGGAATGAACGAAGAGCTCGTCCTACGGGATGTTCGCCCCCCAGAAGAGGACATCATCGGGTGGACTCGAGGGACCGCTGGGGTGGGGGTTATAGAAGAGTGAGGGACCCTCATCAACGCCCTCCTTTTCACAACGAGGACGGTAACGAGAGGTCTCGCGACCATTCGCGGCTGTCCTCCCCCCATTCGCGAAATGGCCCTTCGTCCTACCGAGATTACTCGTCTTGGGGAAGCAGACCCCCAAACTCATCGCGGATGAGCCCTTCAGATCGGAGGCGTTTTTTTGACAGAAAAATGGAGTTACCCATTTTTTCAGGTGAGGATGCTCCGGGGTGGTTGTTGAGAATCGAAAGGTACTTTACAGTTAATGGGATTGAGGGGGATGAACGGATGGAGCTGGTGTTGGTGGCGCTGGAAGGGAAAGGGTTGAGCTGGTATCGAGCTTGGAAGGAGCAAGTGGCGTTTCCTACCTGGAACGACTTCAAAGAGGTGCTGCTACGGCGTTTCCAGCCAGGAGCAGTGAAGGATCCATTTGGGCCTCTATTGAGGGTGAAACAAACGGGCTCGGTTATGGATTACATTGAGTTGTTTGAGCAACGGTCAGGGCCCATGAGAAACATTGATAGAGAGATACTGAAAGGAATTTTTATAAATGGGCTGAGGCCCGAATTGCAAGCTGAAATTAAAAGCTTGGGCCTCTCTAGCTTATCCGATATTAAGGATAAAGCTCTCATGCTGGAGGAGCGCAACAAAGAATGGAGAGGCAGTGGAGTGGGACCGCTAGCAAAAGGGCTGGGTCCAACTAGAGGCCCAATTCAGTCCCGAAATGGACTAGGGGGAAATTGGGTTTGGGAAGGTAAGGGGAAAGAAGTCAGACCTAATTCTTCTAGAGGAGATGAAAAAGGAGGAAAGCTCTCACAGGAAGAGCTGCAAGAACGCAGCAGAAAAGGCTTATGTTTCAAATGTGGGAAAGGTGGGGTCACGACCACATCTGCAGAATGAAGAATTACAAGCTGGTATTGGTGGAAGATTCAGAAGAACAAACCGAGGAAGAAAGGGGCGATGAGGAAGAGGAAGAAATTGCAAAGCTAGAGTTCAAATCTCTAGAACTCTCTCTTCGAAGCCTCACAGGGATGACAATCGTGAACAAGTCTTTTAAGGTGATGGGAAAAATCGGGGACTTCGAAGTGGTCATATTGGTGGACACAGGGGCCACTAACAGTTTCGTTTCCAAAAAGAAGGCTGACTAGATGAAACTCAAGGTGACTCCTACCCGAGCTTACAAAGTGGAGTTGGGGACGGGGCAAGAAACTAAAAGTTGGGGGATGTGTGAAAGGGTAAGCATAACTATTCAAGGAGTGGTGCTGGAGCGCACATTATTCTTGCTCGAATTGGGGAATGTAGATGTGATATTGGGAATGGATTGGATTTCCGGGTTGGGGGATATTTTCGCGAATTTCCAGAAGTTATGTATAATCTGGAAGGAAGAAGGCAGGCTGATGAAGATAACAGGGGACCCATCTTTATGCAGAGCTGAAGCCTCTTGGAAAGCATCACTGAAGGCCTTAAAGGACAAAGGAGAGGGGTACATTGTCACCTCAGTAGGAGAAATGATCGAGGATGAAGAGGAAGGAAATCTCTCAGTAGAGATGCAAGGAATTCTCCAGGAGTTTGCTGATCTCTGCCAAACCCCTAAGGGGCTCCCACCAAAGCGGGAACAGGACCATGCCATCCATATTAAGGAGGGAGTTGGGATTCCAAATGTGCGACCTTACAGGTATCCTTACTTTCAAAAAAATGAAATAGAGAAGATAATTTTGGAAATGTTAGATGCTGGAATTATTAGGCCCAGTGTTAGCCCTTATTCGAGTCCTGTAATTTTAGTTAGAAAGAAGGATGGGGGATGGCGATTCTGTGTGGATTATAGGGCACTTAATCGAATCACTGTTCCTGACAAGTTTCCAATTCCAATCATTGACGAGCTGTTAGATGATTTTTTTTTTGGGTTGTGGGGGGGGGGGGGGGGGCTCACGTTTTCTCTAAATTAGATCTGAAATTGGGCTATCATCAGATTCGGATGAGGGAGCAGGACATAGAAAAGACAGCCTTTCGAACACACGAGGGGCATTACGAGTTCTTAGTAATGCCCTTTGGACTCACTAATGCCCCTTCCACGTTTCAAGCCTTGATGAACAAAATCCTGGGCCCTTATCTGCGGAAGTTTACCTTGGTGCTCTTCGATGACATACTGATTTACAGCAAGTCACGGGAGGAGCATCTTGACCACCTCAAGTTGGTACTGGAGAAGCTGAGGGCTAACAGCTTATACATCAATCGCAAGAAGGGTAGCTTCGAGCAACAAAGAATTGAGTATCTTGGGCACATCATCTCTGCAGAAGGGGTCTTTGCTGACCCGAAAAAGATTGAGGCCATGGTCACGTGGCCCGCCCCAACTGATTTAAAAGGGCTGAGGGGGTTCTTAGGGCTGACTGGCTATTATAGAAGATTTGTTAAAGGTTATGGGAGGATAGCATGGCCTCTCACTCAGCTGCTCAAAAAAGACAACTTCCAGTGGGGAATAGAGGCTCAATTAGCATTTAAGGCACTTAAGCAAGCAATGACTACCCTACGAGTCCTAGCTGTACCAGATTTTAAGGAGTTCATAATAGAGACAGATGCCTCTGGAAAAGGGTTGGGTGCAGTGCTAATGCAGGAGGGAAAACCAGTGGCCTATATGAGTCATACACTGAGTGATAGAGCTCAACAAAAGTCGGTTTATGAGCGAGAGCTCATGGCAATAGTGTTCGCTGTGCAAAAATGGCGACATTATTTATTGGGAAGGCGTTTTATAGTGCATACGGACCAGAAAAGTTTGAAATTTCTGGTTGACCAACGAATGATGGGAGCTGACCAGCAGAAATGGGTTGCTAAATTATTGGGTTATGATTTTGAGATACAGTACAAGGTGGGAAAGGAAAACCGGGCAGCAGATGCTCTCTCACGAAAGTTTTATTTTAGTGCTATTTCTTCAGTCACTTTCCAAGATTGGGAGGGGTTAGAAGAGGAAGTACAAAGTGATGAAAAGCTGAAAAGAATTATGCAGGCGCTACTAGGGGGAAAAGAAACTCTATCGGGGTTCGAATTAAAAGGGGGCAGATTGTATTATAAAAACAGATTGGTTGTCTCAAAGAACTCAACTCGAATCCCTTTAATTCTGCAAGAATTTCACAATACTGTTCTGGGAGGCCATTCAGGTTTTTTCAGGACTTATAAGAGGATATCGGGACTGTTATGGTGGGAAGGGATGAAGAGTTCAATCCAGCAATACATTCAGAAATGCGAGGTGTGTAACCGCAACAAATATCAAACCTTATCCCCAGCAGGCTTATTGCAACCTTTACCCATCCCCTCTCAGGTTTTGGGATGAATTGACCATGGATTTTATAGGGGGTTTGCCTAAAGCCCATGGTCTAGACTCAATTCTAGTGGTGGTAGATCGACTCACCAAATTTGCCCATTTTATAAGCCTTTCTCATCCCTATACAGCAAAAGATGTGGCTGCTATCTTTGTTAAAGAAGTGGTGAGGTTACATGGCTTCCCATCTTCTATCATTAGTGATTGAGACTGCGTCTTTATGAGCTCCTTTTGGTCTGAACTCTTCAAACAGGCTGGGACTAAGCTTAAATACAGTTCGGCTTATCATCCACAAACTGACGGACAAACGGAAGTCGTGAATAGGTGCTTGGAAACATACTTAAGGTGCTTCGCAGGAACGAAACCAAAACAGTGGCCAAAATGGCTTTGTTGGGCTGAATTATGGTTTAATACAAACTTTAATTCATCCACCAATACAACCCCTTTCAAGGCTCTTTATGGGAGGGACCCTCCTACTCTCCTTAAGGGTGATGTGACCACTTCCTCTGTGGAAGAGGTGAATAGACTCTTGGCTGAAAGGAATATGGTTTTAGAGGAGTTGAAGTGGCAGTTGACCCAAGCTCAAAACAGAATGAAGGCTCAAGCAAATAAGAAAAGAAGAGAGGTAGAGTTCAATATTGGAGACATGGTTTATCTCAAAATCCAACCCTACCTGCTGAAATCTCTAGCTACCGTAGCAACCAAAAATTAAGCCCGAGGTATTATGGCCCCTTCGAGGTAATTGAGAAGATTGGTACAGTGGCTTACAAGCTGAAACTCCCTCCAGGATCTGCAGTCCATCCTGTCTTTCATGTGTCACTCTTAAAAAGGTGCTTGGCCGCTGATGTAGTGAGTCAACCTCTACCTGCAAGCCTCGCAGATGACTGGGAACTGAAAGTCCAACCTGCGCAAGTGCTGGCTGTCAGGAAGAACACTCAAGGGGATGTTGAGGTGCTGGTTCAGTGGCAGGATATGCCAGAATTTGAGAATTCATGGGAATTAGCAGAAGACATTAAGCTGAGTTTTCCTCATTTTCACCTTGAGGACAAGGTGATAGTCCAAGGGGGGGGTATT
The DNA here is from genome assembly GCA_031216105.1 of Dalbergia cultrata. Taxonomy (NCBI): domain Eukaryota; kingdom Viridiplantae; phylum Streptophyta; class Magnoliopsida; order Fabales; family Fabaceae; genus Dalbergia; species Dalbergia cultrata. Next base: position 8,641,919 of record CM062346.1, read on the forward strand.
GTTAGAGACCAAGTCCCTGAGGGTATCAAAGTGTACAAAAGAAAAAAATATAGGGGCATTAAGGGTAATGCAAATGTGGTAACTAACTAAAGCTGAGGTGGCATTGTTGAGTGTGGGGGCTGTGGCAGAGGAGGGTGTGCGTGTGTTTGAGTGGGATTCCGTTAGGGAAAAAGGGAATATTTGTAGTGGGTAGCAGGGGGCTTTTGGGGGACAGACTGGAATTTGGGTTTGGGACTGGGAGAGGAGACTGCTATAGTGTCTCAACCTTTTCTCTCTTTACTGCATTCTCTTTCTGTATTTCCTTCTTTTCCCTTGGCTGTTATTGTTATTTTCAGCCCAAGGAGTATCAATATTACTCAGTTTACTTTCTGTGGTTATCTCCATTTTGTATAGCTATCACACTCCTAATGCTTTTTTTTCTCTCAAAAATATTTTTAGATATACTTTCGAATCTGCACTCAGAAGATAACTGATTGTTGCAATTGACATCATTCTAATTCTATGGTCTGTTTTCCTTTGTGGAGGACCAGCACAGCTTCATACATACAGGTATAGGCGCTTCAATTTTCTGTTTGTGGGATTGGCAACCTAGAAGCCTGAATGTAAGTGTATTCATCATATGAGTCTTCAGGTATTTTCCTGTTATGAACATAAACATTGTTCTTTCTTTGATATGTCAGTTTAGTTTGTTTCGTGAAAAGACTTGTTTTCTGAGATGATAAAGGTGAGATGTCTGGCTTGGTGTCTAATTAATTACTCGTCAAGGCGGTATCTAGGTATATTGTTAATACAATTTCAGCACTATAATGAAAATTGAGTGATTCATGATCTTTATGTCTTTGACCATGTCAAGTACAGTATATCCGATCAATCGTAAGCATTTTTTTTGGTCAACTACTTATTGATATTTCTAGTCATTCCTCTTTATGGTTCTTAAGAACTCATGACTTCCACTATCATCACACAAAATCTGTCAATCTTCACCTGTAGTTGTATCACTAGTCTGCAGTATGTCAATCCACTTTTGGGTTGTCACTCTTTACTCAACATGTTGAACATAAGGTCAATAATTACAATATATTGATGTGCCACTTGCATCTTACAGTTGCAGTATGACATCTAGTAGTTAATATTTTCTCAACCTGTATTTAAACGGTCGTGAGCTTGTGCTTGTTTGAATTAATTTGTCCTCATAGTTGATATTAGTAGTTAATTAAAAAGGAACGCAATTGGTGCATAAAAAATAGACAATTTTGAAAGAGACTCCACAGGGAAATAGACAAAGCTTTGGTTCTATTCACTAACACAAATTACGCTCTTTCTATTTCTATGGTCTGTGCTTAGGGTATCTATTTTTAAAGAATATTAACATTGTTCTTAGCTAAATGGATTTCAGGTTGGCATGTCATAAGTTTTCACGAGACATCCTATAACCTGACTTGTGGTCTAATAGAGTGAAGAAGTTTCATATTCTCATTGTAGCTTATGGCAAAAAAAGAAAACGTATCATTGTTGCGCATCATATACAGCCAAACCTAACCAGAGGATTCAACAAAATGATTGGCAAAAATGCTCTGCTCATCGAGCAATCTTGTATATGTGACTCAGCTCTCTTTTTGTCTTCACTCTCTTTTTGATTGGTAAGATGGATTCCTTAGCCATCGTTTTGGTTTTGTTCCATTAGCATTTAGTTTACAGAAAATGACCCATAAACGAATGGAGGAGAATATTGTGAGGCCAAAAAAATGTTAGCCTTGTATTGTACCCTCTTTTGTTACACTTTAGACGCATGAACAATTCTACAGCTTAGCAACTTACCATGGCTTCTCGGTACAGGAAATATGGGGAAAAAAGGAAGAATTTGAAAAGTCAGATGATATGTATTGCATTTATTTCTTCTCCTCATTATTCTCTTCTTTCTTTTCCTCTTTGTTTTCTTCTTTCTTTTCTTCCTTGTCAGGTCCAACAGATATTATATCAACCTTCCCTACTTTCTTCAGCTTCTTCACTATTGCCACTGTATCCATTTGACCGATCACTGTTAACGTCTGTTCCATTATATCTGCAGCGATCGAATCAACCCCTGTTGATCAAATGAACAATTAAACACATTGATCCCTAGTTAGCTGCATTCCATTAATATTATCCATTTTAAAAATCAATGAATGAAAAATATTTATGTGACAGGAAGAAAAATGAAAATTTTACTGGCAAGCTAGTAAAGCACACACCCACCATAGATATCTGCAGCTGCTTCTATTGCCTTCTTTTGTTTTTTCATCAATCATAGGAAGGACCTTCAACTCCACCTTCTGACATTAATCCAGTGAGGATAGAACATGAAGATAGAGCTAGAGGAGGAAAATTTTGAATAAAATAGTTTTAAATTTTTATGTGAACCATACTTGTAATATAACCAAACTAGCATGAATTCGTGCATAAGGAAACAAACATGTTCTTTACACTGTACCTGAGCCATTGATCTGAAGGGGGAGAAGGGTGTGAAAACAAAACAAGGAAAATAAGAATGCAGGGTTGAGAATTTGTGGCCTTTGTAATATAAGGTGTGAGCTTGTGGACTTCTTGAATTTATGGGTGTCACTGTAAGAGTTATGCCGAAAAGATGGACACTTCGAAAGGAAATTTCTGGCCAGCATGGCGCAATTCAATACCTTACATAGGACAAATATTTGACAGGGTGATGACGTGTTATGTGCCATTTGATTTCGATCCTTGAATATTTTTTCTTTTATTTCAGCCCAAAAATTTTGAAAACTTTTTAATTTTAGTCACTTTTGTTAGGTTGCCTATGTCAAACAGATTTAGATGCGTTTGAGCTGAACAAAAAATAAAAATAAAAAACAGGGAACAAAACCAAAATTTACTATTTATTGAACAAAAACATATTTAAATCTTTCATTTTCTTTTCTTTTCACATTCTTGTCGTCTCTTTCCTTCTAAAAGTAAGGTATTTTGATCACCTCAAGTAGTATATATTAATAACATGTACAACATGCGTGTGCTGGAAAGTAGAAGAAAACAATTCTGTTACAATATTTTGATATTCAAAGTTCCAAATAAATAATTCTAACATAAAACACTAGCATGCATAATTGTTGATTCTATGAAATGCGCTCACCAAGCCTTTTCTTTTTTTTTATGCCGTCCCAGAAGCGAAGGAAAGATGATGCGAGTCCTAAAATCCACTAGAGCTAATGAAACATATATATCCCAAAAAAGGTTGGATCCTACAAGGGTCAAACTTTTTCTCTATTTTTCTTAAACCCCTTTTGTGGGAATCAATATGCTACATGTAAGGAAGAGATTCACCCCTTTTCTACGAAACTCATTCTATTAATCTTAGTAAATGACGGATTAAATGATAGATATATCAAAGTATTATTGGAATCCACCTCATTCATGTCATGACAGAGACGAAGACATGCAATCCTGCTTGCATGACGTAGTAGACGAATTTTTTTTTCTTTTTCACGTGTTTCTGTCAGGAGGAAGTATTCATGCCCAAAAACAACATCATCACCTTCCAGTTCTCTGGGTTTTACTATTTTTTCAATTCTTACTATTATTTTATTGATACAAAGAAGAGTTCTTCCTCGACAATATACAGAAAATTTCATTAATAGATGCCTTTGTTAGAGTTTGTTGATATTCTATAACAGAATTGCTTACATGATTTTGAGTGAGGTTCAATGTTTAAGCTCTTCTACAGAGTATAAGAGGGGGGGAAGTTGGGTACTGCACAATGTAAGTTAGCCATATGCTACTCAACTAATGTCATTTACAAGAAGTGTTGATATGCATGTAAAATATATAGCATATGGTCCACGAACAATTATTAGGCTAGCTAATGACTTAGGTTGGAGCAAATGCTTACATTATATCTGTTTTATTGTTGATCAATATTCATTTAGTGTCTGTCACTAATGCACTAAGGAAACTTTTTTTTTTTTTTTTTTTATTGCCCAACCTTTGGCAGTTGGGCTGAATATTATGTTGAAAAAACATGACTCAATATTCTATGAAATTTGTAAACAATAATGGTTGATCAAAGCATACCTTGCTTCAAGTAGTTTCACAGCAAATATGTAAATATTCATTGATAAGAAAGTCATACAGCACATTGCTCACAAAAGACAACTAAAAACATGAAAGCAAATACAAAAAAATAACATATACCTTATTCAAATTGCCACTAAAACATTTAAATTCAGAAACGTAGAAAACAAACTCACAATCAACTATGAACAGTAGCATTGTTGCTCACCACCTACTTCTTTAGCTTTGCCAAATTTATTATAGTTGCCACATAAATCATGCTTGCTACATCTTCCGCCCATCTAAAGTAAGCAAGCCTGCAACTCTTCTCGAACAACAAAACCCCAATAACTCCCTAAAAACCAATCGGAAAGCCAACTGTGACAACAAAATAGAACAACCATTTTTCCAACTTACTTGTCGTTCCATCTTCATCTTCAATTCCTTTATCACTGGGAACTTGATGTGATGAATTGTCACCAGGGCATTTATTTGGTAGTGGAAGTCCACAGAGATAGGGATTGCCAACATAACTAGATAAGTCATAGGTTGAAAACTGGTAATTAGTAGGAATTGGTCCTAAGAAGTTGTTGTGTGATAAGTTTAAATCGCTCAGTGAAGTTAAAGCTGACATGCTATTTGGATTTGTGCCTGAGAGTTGGTTATTAGAGACATCAAAAGATTCCAACGACTTCATATCCCCTATCATCTTAGGGATCCCTCATTTCAAATGATTGTTTGATAGATTCAAGCCATGCAATCCATTGAGCAAAGTTATTCCTTTCGGAATAACTCCATCCAACCTGTTATATGACTAATCCATGTTAACAACCAAAACCAAGTTTTTGGTGTAATCCAATTCCATTCCTTTCAAGACTTGTTTGACATTCTCCTTAGATCATTCTTGTTTTATAAAAGCCCCATTGATAGCCATAATAGGAGTCAATTTTGCAGTAGATTTGTCTAAAGATTTGTCGAGAGTCATTCCTCGAAGATTGCCTATGCTAGAAGGTATTGAACCTTGTAAATTATTGTGGGAAAGGTCCAAAATTTTAAGGGATGACAATTGACATAGCTGTGAAGGAATGCTACACTCAAATTGTTTCTTCGTAGCCTAAGAACTTGTAGTGAAGGAAATGTGTTTGCCGTCCATGATGGGATCTTGCCAAAAAGTTCATTCTCTCCAACATCCAAAATCAATAGTTTCTTTAGATTTTTCACATACACCGGAAGCTCCCCTTGAAGGTTGTTATTGTTCAAATGCAACCATAACAACGAGGAAAGATTCTCAAATGAGCCTGGAAAAACACCCAATAGCTTGTTAGAGGACAAATTTATTTCATCCCAATATTTGTTATCCTTCCAACAATTTGGAATTTCACTGGATAATCTACTGTTTGAAATGTCAAGACTAGCTAGCCAACTTCATTTGGCACAAGTAGTTAGGAATTGAACCGTTTATGAGGTTATTTCCAAGAAGCAACCGCCACAAATTGGGCATTACATGGCCAATATAGTCAGGAAGTGAACCACTACTTTGGTTATTGGAGAGCTCCAAACTAGACAAGTAGGGCACTATATGGCCAATATATAGTTAGGAAATGAACCACTGACTTGGTTATTGGAGAGATCCAAACTAGACAAATAGGGCACAATTGAAGACCTTTTTTTCCCCGATGTAATGGTTTCGTTGAAATTGTTTGAAGACAAATCTAATTCCTTCAGATTCACAAGTTGGCCAAATTCAATGGGAATGCTTCCATGTAATTTATTTCTTGAAAGGCCAAGGGAAGATAAATTTACAAGTTGACCAAAATTTTGAGGAATAGTGTCACTAAAATGATTATCTGAGGGATCAATGGATTCCAAATTTATAAGTTGACCAAAAATTTGAGGTATAGTGTCACTGAAAGAATTGTTTGAAACATCTAAATATATTAAATTGACAAGTTGTTCCACATTATTAGACATGAACCCTTCAAATTTGTTATTAGATAAATATAAAACTTTCAACTTTGGAATTTGTTTAAAAGAAAAGAGAATTGGACCATAGAACAAATTTTTTTGAAGATAAAGATACTCCAGATTTTCAAGTTGGCTGAACCAAGAAGGCAAATGAGTATTAAATTTGTTATCACTCAAATCTAGACTCTCTAAATCATATCTAATACATGTAGATAATTCACTGTGTCCAATTGATTCTTCTTAAAGCTTGTTTCCTGAGAAATCTAACTTTTTCAAGTGACACATGTTTCTCAAAATTGATGAAAGAGGACACTCCATTGATGTTAATTCATTTCTTGAAAGATCAAGATACTTACGTTTCTCAAACTTACGAAACCCAAATGGAACAGAGTCAATTATTTCGAGAAAGGTAGAGTGATACAACGGAAGTTAAATTTATGAAAGCATCTGGAATTGGAACTCGAAATCCATTAAACAAAAGATCAAGATACTTAAGTTTCTCCAATTTACCAAACCATGATGGAACTGAAGTAAGCTTGTTAATTGAAAGATCAAGATGCACAAGAGACGTCATGTTTTGAAATAAAGCATTGAGATCTGACACTGTAACTCCGGTATGAGCAAGACGGAGGACTTGAAGTTGAGGAGCATTAGTGAGATTGACCTGAGGAAAGAGCAACTTATCAAATCGACACACTTCCAAGTAAAGAGATGTAACAAAGAAGGAAGCATGTCAAGTACCTGGAATAATTTGTGAGTATTATTGCCAAAGTAAACAAGGCTCATGTCAAGGTGTTCCAGTGATCGAAGTGCAGAGATCCAATTGATGTCGTTGATTTCCAAACCAACATTCGAACTCAGATCAAGAAAGTGCAGGTTCGTGAGATTTCCAAGACTGCTTGGGACTCTCCCACCAAAATGAGCGTAAGAGAGTGACAGATAGTTCAGTCGTCGCACAATGAACGTGGGTATTGGAGTGTAATTGAAATAATTTCCACTCAAGTCCAAATAAGTCAAGTATTCCAACTGCAACAGAGATGGATTAACATTTGCAGCTTCTACATGTCCTCTATGGTAGTATAATAAGTAACACAAGCCCTCGTCCATTACTTCCCAATAGTTGTGGTAGTAGGGTACTGATGGCTGGGATCTTGTGCAAGCCCAATAACGTTGTCGTAGCCAATGCCTTCCCATTGGCAACAAAGAACACCTTGCCAGGATGAAAGCCAGTTTGATGGGTCAGTGAGGGATGCTTTGAACTCGAGAAGAGCTCGCCTCTCTAGTTCTACACATGGTGATGAGGGGATGCTTGAATTTGCACACAAGCATAGTTATGCAATTTCAGCCACCACGAAAAGGACTACTGCACATGCAGCATTAATTAGGTGTCTTCCCATGTTCTGGACAAGGAACTATACATTCGAATGCTATATATGTTGCTGATTTTGGATGATGGCTGGCTTTCACTCCGCCTATGAACCGTATATATACTATGCAACTTCATGATTATGATTAATTTCCCGGAAGCATGCTGGTATGAACCCAAGCCTTACGCACCTTTTATGATAAGTTAACAAATACTTGTCACAAATAAATGATCGTTGATTTTCAACGCCCCAAATTAATTTTAACATTAAGTCTTACTTTCATATCTCCTTATTATATCTCTACAGGTTCTACTAATTTATCAGAAACAAATATCAAGTCTAAACCAACCCCACAAATTTATGTATGATTATTTTATTTCAAGCTTGAATAAATTATAATATTTTTACCAATCAGAAAGAAAAATTGAAAATGGAATATAGGGGATAAAATCTGTTCTTATGTGGACAAACAAATGAACACTGGGCATACAATTAAATCAAGTTGCTAGAAATTTGTTCACGTTTTGTGTGCGCAAAAGTTGAAGTGACATTAATTCCAAGTGTGCTTAACAGCTGCACATATATATTCAGTGAAAATTGTGTCCCGATTCATGCTTATGGTTTCGAACAAGAAAGTATGCTTAAAATGATACTTTCGCTGTAAATCCTAAGTGCATTTGTTTGGAAGCTTAGTTAGAGATATAAGAAAAAATCGGTAAATAAAGATTAAATACCAAAATGGTCCTCAAAAATATATTTGGTACAAAATAGTTCATTAAGTTTTGAAATTCGTATATTTGACCTTTCATTTTTCAAAAAAAGGGGATAAATTGATCTATCCATATAATGCCTTTTTAGGACGAAATTCCTCCATCCTTTTTTTGTGTCCCTATTTCCTGTTTTCCCAATTAAATTTTGCAATGTACAAAAATCATGGGTAGTTGAGAAAATTTGAATGGGTAAAAAATCATGGGTGATATTATCAATGAACACGTGCCAAAATTTTATTTAGGGGATGTGGAATGGAATAGAGAAATGGGGCAGAAGATTTGAATCCATTTTTTCTAATTATATGGATATATAGGGATGAATCGATTTGTCCCTTTCTTTTTTTTAAATGTGAGGGACCAATATAATATTTTTAAAATTTTAGTGACTCATTTGTCTTATAGTATATTTTTTATGGACTATTTATGTTTTTTTTATTTTTTGATATAAGGAATGGACTATTTATGTGAGTTTGGTACTTCATACAAAATTATAGACTCAAATCGAATTTCATCATTGATTCAACAGAAAAAATGAGAACTATATCTGTCCAAATAAAACTGAGCTTGTAAATTGAATCACTCATTCATAATTCTGCAATTATAAATTAACTGGAGATAGCTATTAACCAAATTCTCTTTTCCTGGCAAACTATAAATGATTATTCTGACAACAATATTCTGATAAAGTTTCACGTTCACATTTTTCTACTTAATTATTAAAAAATCCATGCATGTAAGAGGCTTTCTTTAGTTGGAATAATATTACACACAATTTATGCAAATAACTCTTTATATTAGTACAAGTTTTATTATTATTATTATTATTATATTTTTTGATAATTAATATTATGATTTTAATCAAATCATATCAGTATGAGCAACATTGCAGGCAGCAGTAAGGCAAGATGTGACATTATTCATTTAGTTTTCTTTTCATATTTTGTTTTTTTCACAAATTCCATTCAAATTATAATTTGCATAATATACACTGATTATTGTTAACAAAAATTATTCATTATCTTCAATTATTATATAATATTTATTAATCTTTAATTATTTATATTCTAGTTAATAATATAAGTACATATAGTACTAAAAAATTTCCTTTAGTCACTATTCTTCCAGAACTGGCCTGTGCTTTGACTCAAATGTTGGTGGGGGTACTTTTCATTTCATATAATTTTTTGGAGAAATTTACAAATGTAATTATATTTAACACTTCTTTATTTTATAAAATTATCATCGGCCTTTTCTAAGATTACTAAAATTATACTAACCTCCCTTAAAGATACTAGTTTATTAACTTAACAAAAAAAATAATATGAGAAATATATATAATTATATTAATAATAAAATTATAATATTTTAGCAATATTTAATACTTTAATTGAATAAAATATTTTTTATTACATGAAAATAAAACTTATAATTATAACTTATTATAAAAAAAGAGGTATATTAGTTAATATATATATATAATATTATCAAAATATTATAATTTTATTATTAATAATTATTTATATGTTACATGTTATCTTTTTTATTATTTAAATTAATATATTACTAATTATAAAGGGGGTGAGTGTAAATTACTCTAACTTTTCCTTCTTTTTTCATCAACTTCCCAATGGTGTCCCACTCTCTTTTAGCATTTAGTCTCTACCAGTTCTCTGCTTGCCATTGAAGTTGAAGTTATATGTGGAAATTTTTGTAAGTATTCCTAGAGCAAGAAACACTCATAGAAAATAAATGTATTTGCCGTCCATGATGGGATGTTGCCAAAAAGTTCATTCTCTCCAACGTCCAAAATCAATAGTTTCTTCAAATTTTTCACATACACCGAAAGCTCCCCTTAAAGGCTGTTATTGTTCAAATGCAACCATAACAACAAGGAAAGATTCTCGAATGAGCTTGGAAAAACACCCAATCGTTTGTCGGAGGACAAATTTATTTCATCCCAATATTTGTTATCCTTCCAACAATTTGGAATTTCACTGGATAATCTTTGAACATATTTACCTATTGGTTTACAACTTTTTACATACTGGTTTATAACTTTTCTGTATATGTTGGGAAAATGTGTTCAAAGAAAAAGTTATGTTTAAGTTGGCTACAAAAATTTATTAGGGAAAATCTTTTAAAACATGATTGAAAAATCATCTTAATGTGCTATGAAACAAACTTCAATTTTCAAGGTTATAGTTTTGGTATAATAACAATAACGCTTGGAATAAAGGAATGCATTAACGAGATATGTAATGTTCATCTTGAAAAGATGCATGTGGTTGTAAAACAGTATGTAAAAAGTTGTAAACCAGTAGGTAAAAAGTTATAAAATTGTACACAAAAAGTTGTATACCAATTGATGACATATACTAAACAGATTCAAAATTCAATAACAAACCATATATAGAAAAAATTGTAAATCAGTATACAAAAAATTGAAAACTAGCATACAAAAAGTTGTAAACTGATTTACAATTAATTCTAAACAAAAGTACTTCATAATTTACGGTTGCTAATCTTTGAAGTTCTATTTTCCAGCACGTTCTATTTTTAATTTTATTAATTATAGTAAAGGTAACATAAAAAACATAAAATAATAAAAATAAATTTCAATTTAAATATAATTTTTAAATAAGAACAAAATAAAATACAACATGAGTTATCTTAAAATAACTAAGAGTAATTACTAATTTTTTTTAAAGAAAAATATGACACAATAAATAGTGTGATAAATAGAGAAGGCAAGTGATAAGATAACATGCTAATAGATAGTAGAACAAAGGGACATGACACTACTTTAATATCATGAATGATTTTTGTCAGTACATGATCAAACTAGTTACACTTTTTGGATATTAGTTTATAATTTTTTGTCTACTTGTTTACAACTTTTTACATATTGGCTTACAACTTTTTATATATTGGTTCATAACCTTTCTGTATATAGTTTCGTATTTAATCCTGAACTTATTTAGTATGTGTCCCCAATTGGTTTATAAGTTTTTGCTACTGATTTACAACCTTTTGCCTATGAGTTTACAACTTTTTACATATTGGTTTATAATTTTTTGTAACATATATTTATAATTTTTTAACTTCAGTTTTCAACAATAATAGCAAATTTCAACTTCTAGTAGAGTCATTCTCAGTTCATTTTGTTGCTAAAAAAATTGGAAAAAAAAATCCATGTCTTGGAACATAAAACTCAAACACATGAAAAAATCAAATGAAATGAGTTAAGCCTTCATGCATAAGGATTAGTTTTGTGCGATGCCCACAGATCTTGATTCTCATTCTCCTTCTTCCTCTTGTAAATGATAAAGAACTAGAGAGAGAAACATAATAAAGAAAGAGAGGATGTAAACTTTTGGTGGGTGAGAGAGAGAAAACAATACAAAGAGAGAGAAGGGATGTTACTTTTTCTTTTTTCTTTTCTCTTTCGACTTTGTCGCTCTGCATCCATATAGTCTCCATTTTCTAATTTTGTCATCTAATGAGGTGTAAATATTTGGTGTAAGTTTAATGATGACTCTGTATCATTCCTCTAAGATGCAAGCTTGTGGACTTCTTTAATTTATGGGTGTCACCGTGAGAGTTATACCCAAAGGAAGGACACTTCAAAAGCAAATTTCTAGACAGCATGGCGCAATTCAATACCTTACATAGGACAAATATTTGACATGGTGATGGCGCGTTATGTGCCATTTGATTTTGATCCTTGAATATTTTTTCTTTTATTTCAGTCCAAAAATTTTGAAATCTTTTTAATTTTAGTCACTTTTGTTAGGTTGCCTATGTCAAACTGTTGTGAAATGGGGCCCAAAATGCATAAATAGAGTAGCACAAAAATAAATATATGGAAAGGTAAAATAAATTATACTAGAAATTTACATGGTTCAGCTTAAAGCCTACGTCCACGAACAAAGACGATAACCAAATATTTCACTATAAAAATATGATAGAGATACAAAAAATGGACACACTCCACTAAATTCAAATTCCAAATATACCCAAAATACTGTACAGTATTTTTTCTCACTAATATATACTCTCAACTCACAAAAGAAAAGAATTTATATGAAACAAATAATTCTACTATATTACTAAAAGGGGGAAGAGGATTTGTTTCTCCGGATACTCAATTGCTGAGACTCTATTTATAGATCAATTTGAGCCAAACTTTTCAATGATTTTCGGTGTGGTAGGTGGGTGATTTCAACTATAATTAATGCATCCAACAAACATACATACTTTCTTCTCATAGCTTCAGAAAAACAAGGCCACTTGCTGCGCATGCTGCACCATCCTTCCTTTCATATTTTTGACTTTAGCAAAAATTCACATGATGTATATGGGGTAGGTTTGAAAACTCAAACCATCCTATCACACAAATGGATTTACATAAGTTTGGGCTGAACCGAAAAAAAAAAAATCAGGAACAAAACCAAAGTATATTATTTACGGACGAAAAACATATTTAAATCTTTCAAATTTCTTGCTTGTCGTCTTTTTCTTTCTAAAGGTAAGGTAGTTTGATCACCTCAAGTAGTATATATTAATAACATGTACAACATGCGTGAGCTGGAAAGTAGAAGAAAACAATTCTGTTACAATATTCTAGCATAAAAAACTAGCACGCATAATTGTTGATTCTATAAAATGCGTTCATCATGCTCTTTCTTTTTCTATGATGGCCCAGAAGTGAAGGAAAGATGATGCAATCCTAAAATTCACTAGAGCTAATGAAACATATATATCCCAAAAAAGGTTGGATCCTACAAGAGTGAAACTTTTTCTCTATTTTTCTTAAATTCTAATCCCCTTGTGTGGGAAATGGGAATCCATATGCTGTATGTAAGGAAGAGATTCATCCCTTTTCTACGAAACTCATTCTATTAATCTTAGTAAATGACAGCTTAAATGATAGACATATCAAAGTATTATTGGAATCCATCTCATTCATGTCAAGACAGATATGAAAACATGCAATCCTGCTTGCATGATGTAGTAGATGAATTTTTCCCTTTTTTCTTTTTCTTTTTCACGTGTCTCTGTCAGGAGGAAGTATTCATGCACAAAAACAACATCATCACCTTCCAGTTCTCTGGATCTTACTATTTTTCAATTCTTACTATTATTTTATTGATACAAAGAAGAGTTCTTCCTCCACAATATACAAGAAATTTTCATTAATAGATGCCTTTGTTAGCGTTTGTTGATATTCTATAACAAAATTGCTTACATAATTTTGAGTGAGGATCAATGTTTAAGCTCTTCTATGCAGTATAAGAGCCAAAACTAGTTTATATATATAAAAGAACGAAAGCTGAGGTTGAAGAAATTCAAGAGGGGGAAAGGGGGTACTGCACAATGCAAGTTATTAGCCACATGTTACTCAACTAATTTCATTTACAAGAAAAGAAGTGTTGATATGCATGTAAATATATAGCATATGGTCCACGAACAATTATTAGGCTAGCTGAGACTTAGGTTGGAGCTAATGCTAACATTAGATCTGTTTTATTGTTGATCAATGTTCATTTAGTTTCTATCATTAATGCACCAAGAAATGTTAATTTTTTTTCTTTACCTTGGACAGTTGGGATGAACATTAAGTTGACAAGACTCAATATTCTATGAAATTTGTCAACTATAGCGGTTGATCAAAGCATACCCTGCTTCATGTAGTTTCATAGCAAATATGTAAATATTTGTTGATAAGAAATTCATACAACACATTGCTCACAGAAGATAAAACTGAAAACAAGAAAGCAAATACTATAAAAAAAAAAACATAAACCTTATTCAAATTGCAACTGAAACATTTAAATTAAGAAACGTAGAAAACAAACACACAATCAACCATGAACAGTAGTATTGTTGCTCACCACATGCTCCTTTAGCTTTGACAAGTTTACTACAGTTGCCACATAAATCCTGTCTGCTGCATCTTCCACCCATCTGAAGTAAGCATGCCTCCAACTCTTCTTGAACAACAGAACCCCAATGACTCCCCAAAACCCAATCGCAAATCCAACTGCGACCACAAAATAGAACAACCACTTTTCCAACTTGCTTTTTCTTCCATCTTCATCTTCAAATCCTCTATCAATGGGTACTTGACGTGATGAATTGTCATCGGGACATTTATTTTGTAGTGGAAGTCCACAAAGATAGGGATTGCCAGCATAAATTGATGGGTCATAGGTTGAAAACTGATAATCTGTGGGAATTGGGCCTGAGAAGTTGTTGTGTGCCAAGTTTAAATGGCTCAATGAAGTTAAAGCGGACATGCTATTTGGAATTGTGCCTGAGAGTTGGTTATTACAGACATCAAAAGATTCCAGTGACTTCATATTCCCTATCATCATAGGGATCCCTCCTTTCAAATCATTGTTTGATAGATTCAAGCCATGCAATCCATTGAGTGATGTTATTCCTAGTGGAATAACTCCATCCAACCTATTCTTTGACAAATCCATGTTAACAACCAAAACCAAGTTTTTGGTGTAATCCAGTTCCATTCCTTTCATGACTTGTTTGACATCCTCAGTTGACCATCTCTCTACTGGAGGCTCTGCGACAGTGGGAGCCAATTCTGTGGTAGATTTGTCCAAAGATTTGTTGAGAGTCATTCCTCGAAGATTGCCGATGCATGAAGGTATTGAACCTTGCAAATTATTGAGGGAAAGGTCCAAAATTTTAAGGGATGACAGTTGGCATAGCTGTGAAGGGATGCTACCACTCAACTTGTTTCTTCGCAGCCTAAGAACTTGTAGTAAAGGAAATGTGTTTGCTGTCCATGATGGGATCTTGCCAGAAAGTTCATTCTCTCCAACATCCAAAATCAATAATTGCTTTAAATCTTTCACATACATCGGAAGCTCCCCTTGAAGGCTATTATTGTTCAAATGCAACCATGACAACCAGGAAAGATTCCCGAATGAGCTTGGGAAAACACCCGATAGTTTGTTGGATGACAA
This sequence comes from Dalbergia cultrata, assembly GCA_031216105.1. Classification (NCBI taxonomy): domain Eukaryota; kingdom Viridiplantae; phylum Streptophyta; class Magnoliopsida; order Fabales; family Fabaceae; genus Dalbergia; species Dalbergia cultrata. Next base: position 8,657,066 of record CM062346.1, read on the forward strand.
ATTTATTTCTTCCCATTCTACATTATTCTTCCAACAATTTGGAATTTCACCGGATAATCTATTGTTTGAAATGTCAAGAATGGCCAACTCATCAGTTTGGCACAGTGAGTGGGGAATCGAACCATTTATGAGGTTATTTCCAAGAAGCAATCGCCACATATTGGGCATTATATGGCCAATATTGTCAGGAAGCGAACCACCGATTTGGTTATTGGAGAGGTCCAAACTAGACAAGTAGGGTATAATTGAAGACCATTTTCTCCCTGATGTAATTATTCCATCCAATTTGTTTGAAGACAAATCTAATTCCCTCAAATTCACAAGTTGACCAAACTCAAAAGGAATGCTTCCATGCAATTTATTTATTGAAAGATCAAGGGAAGATAAATTTACAAGTTGACCAAAATTTTGAGGAATGGATCCATTAAAACAATTATTTGAAAGATTTAAGTGTTCTAAATTTATAAGTTGACCAAAACTTTGAGGTATGGTTCCACTGAAAGAATTATTTGAAAGATCTAAATTTATTAAATTGACAAGTTGTCCCAAATTATCAGGCATGGCCCCTTCAAACTTGTTATTAGATAAATATAAAACTTTCAACTTTGGAATTTTTTCAAAAGAAAAGAGAATAGGACCATAGAACAAATTTTCTTGAAGATAAAGATACTCCAGATTTTCAAGTTGGCTCAACCAAGAAGGCAAATGAGTGTTAAATTTGTTATCACTCAAATCTAGACTCTCTAAATCATATCTAATACATGCAGATGATTCATTGTATCCAATTGATTCTTCTTTAAGCTTATTTCCTGATAAATCTAATGTTTTCAAATGACACATGTTTCTCAAAATTAATGAAAGGGGACACTCCATTGATGTTATTTCATTTACTGAAAGATCAAGGTAGAGAAGTGTTTTTAATTCAACAAACCAAGATGGAATTGAAGTGAAAAGATTTCGAGAAAGGTCAAGAAATTCAATGGAACCCATGTTACGTATGGCATCATGAATTGGACCTCGAAACCCATTCCATGAAAGATCAAGATGCTTAAGTTTCTCGAACTTGCGAAACCCGAATGGAACAGAGTCAAAATGATTCCCAGAAAGGTAGAGTGATACAATGGAAGTTAAGTTTATGAAAGCCTTTGGAATTGGACCCCGAAACCCATTCCATGAAAGATCAAGATGCTTAAGTTTCTCATACTTAAGAAACCAGGATGGAACAAAGTCAAAATGATTTGCAAAAAGGTCAAGTGATACAATGGAAGTTAAGTTTATGAAAGCCTCTGGAATTGGACCCTGAAACGCATTAAATGAAAGATCAAGATGCTTAAGTTTCTCATACTTAAGAAACCAAGATGGAACAAAGTCAAAATAATTCCCCAAAAGGTAGAGTGATTCAATGGAAGTTAAGTTTATGAAAGCCTCTGGAATTGGACCCTGAAACGCATTCAATGAAAGATCAAGATGCTTAAGTTTCTCATACTTAAGAAACCAAGATGGAACAAAGTCAAAATGATTATCAGAAAGGTAGAGTGATTCAATGGAAGTTAAATTTCTGAAAGCATGTGGAATTGGACCATCAAGCCAACATGCAGAAAGATCAAGATACTCAAGTTTCTCAAATCTGCCAAACCATGATGGAACTGAAGTAAGGTTATTACGTGAAAGATCAAGATGCACAAGAGATGTCATGTTTTGAAATAAAGCATTGAGATCTGACACTGTAACTCCAGTATGAGCAAGACGGAGGACTTGAAGTTGAGGAGCATTAGTGAGATTGACCTGAGGAAAGAGCAACTCATCAAATTGACACACATCCAAGTAAAGAGATGTAACAAAGAAGGAAGCATGTCAAGTACCTGGAATAATTTGGGAGTGTTATTGCCAAAGTAAACAAAGCTCATGTCAAGGTGTTCCAGTGATCGAAGTCCAGAGATCCAATTGATGTCGTTGATTTCCAATCCAACATTCGAACTCAGATCAAGAAAGTGCAGGTTCGTGAGATTTCCAAGACTGCTGGGGACTCTCCCACCAAAATGAGCGTACGAGTGATGAGATAGTTCAGCCGTTGCATAGAACCAATGAACATGGGTATTGGACTGTAATTGAAATAATTTCCATTCAAGTCCAAATAAGTCAAGTATTCCAGCTGCAGCAGAGATGGATTAACATTTGCAGCTTCTACATGTCCTCTGTCATATAATTCGTAACACTCCTCTATTTCCCAATGGTAGCCGTAGTACTGTATTGATGGCTGTGATCTTCTGCAAGCCCAATAAGGAGTGATGAGATCAAGCTTGACAACATGTCCAGTAACGTTGTCGCAGCCAATGCCTTCCCATTGGCAACAATGAACACCTTGCCAGGAGGAAAGCCTGTTTGATGGGTCAGTGAGGGATGCTTTGAAGTCGAGAAGAGCTCGCCTCTCTCGTTCTACACATGGTGATGAGGGGATGCTTGAATTTGCACACAAGCATAGTTGTGCAATTTCAGCGACCACGAAAAGGACTACTGCACATGCAGCACTAATTAGGTATCTTCCCATGTTTGGACAAGGAACTATATATTCGAATGCTATATATGTTGCTGATTTTGGATGATGGCTTTCACTCCACCTATGAACCGTATATATACTATGCAACTTAATGATTATGATTAATTTCCTGAAAGCATGCTGGAATCAGCCCAAGTCTTACGCACCTATTATGATAAGTTAACAAATACTTGTCACAAATAAATGATCGTTGATTTTCAATGCCCCAAATTAATTTTAACGTTAACGTCTTACTTTCATATCTCCTTATTATATCTCTACAGGTTCTACTAATTCATCATAAACAAATAATTTAGTTTAAACCAACCCACAAATATATGTAAGATTATTTTATTTCAACTTGAATACATCATAATATTTTTATCAATCAGAAAGAAAAATTGAAAATGGAATATAGGGGATAAAATCTGTTCTTATATGTAGACAGACAAATGAACACTGGGCATAAAATTAAATCAAGTTACTAGAACTTTGTTCACGTTTTGTGAGTACAAAAGTTGAAGTGACATTAATCCCAAGTGTTCTTAAAGAATAGCTGCACATATATATTCGGTGAAAATTGTGTCCCGATTCATGCTAATGGTTTCGAACAAGAAAAAGTATACTCAAAATGATACTTTAGCTATAAATCTTAAGTGCATTTGTTTAGAAGCTGAGTAAGAGATATAAGAAAAAATGGCTAAACAAAAAGATTAAATTTCCAAAATGATCCCTCGAAAATATATTGGGAAAAAATTAGTTCATCGGGTTTTGAAATTTGTATATTTGATCTGTCATATTTTTAAAAAGGGATAAATTGGTCTATTCGTACAATGTCCTTTTAGGACAGAATTCCCCCATACTTTTATGAATAGTTGAGAAAATTTGAATGGATAAAAAATCATGGGTGATATTATCAATAAACACATATCAAAATTTTATTTAGGCAATGTGGAGTCGGATAGAGAAAGGAGATAGCATATTTTAATCCATTTTCTTATCGTCCAAATATGGTCGGATAAAAAATCATGGATGAATCAATATAATACTTTCAAAATCTAAGAGAGTAATCTATCCTCTAATATATTTTTGATAAACTATTTATTTTTTTTAATTTTTTGATTGAAGGAATGGACTATTTATGTCAGTTTGGTACTTCAAACAAAATTATAGACTCAAATCGAATGTCATCATTGATTCAACACATCAAATGAGCGCTATATAATTTCATTAATGCTTACTTGTAAAATCTGTCCAAATAAAACTGAGCTTGTAAATTGACACTCATTCATATTTCTGCAATTATAAATTAATTGGAGATAGCAATTAACTAAATTATCTTTTCCTGGCAAAATATACATGATTATTCTGACAATAAAATTCTGATAAAGTTGTTTCACGTTGACATTTTTCTACTTATAAAAAAAATCCATGCATGTAGCAGGCTTTCTTTAGTTGGAATAATATTACACACAATTTATGCAAATAACTCTTTATACTAGTAAAAGTTTTTTTTTATTATTATTATGATCATCATCATCCCATTAATATTATGATTTTAATCAAATCATATCAGTATGAGTAACATTGCTGGCAGCAATAAGGCGAGATGTGATATTATTCATTTAGTTTTCTTTCATATTTTGTTTTTTTACACAAATTTATTCAAATTATAATTTGCATAATATACACTAATTGTTATTAACAAAAATTATTCGTTATCTTCAGTTATTATATAATATTTATTAATAGTTAACTATTTATATCCTGGTTAATAATATAAGTATATATAGTACTAAAAAAGTTCCTTTACTATTCTTCCACAACTGGCGTGTGCTTTGACTCAAAAGTTGGTGGGGTACTTTTCATCTCATATAATTTTTGGAGAAAATTACAAATGTAATTATATTTAGCACTTTTTATTTTATAAAACTATCATCGACCTCCTCTAAGATTACTAAAATTATACTAATCTCTTTTGCATATACTAATTTTTTAACTTAAGTAAAAAGAATAACATAAGAAATATGTATAATTATTAATAATAAAATTATAATATTTTAGTAATATTTAACACTTTAATTAAATAAAATATACTTTTATGACATGAAAATAAAATTATAATTATAACTTATTATAAAAAAAAGGTATTTTAGTTAATATATATATAAAATATTATTAAATATTATACTTTTACTATTGATAATCATTTATATGTCACATGTAATCCTTTTTGTTATTTAAATTAATAAATTAATAATTATAGGGGAGATGAGTGTAAATTACTCTAACTTTTTCCTTCTTTTCTCAACAACTTCCCAATGGTGTCCCACTCTCTTTCAACGTTTAGTCTCTATCAGTTCTCTGCTTGCCACTAAAAATTGGAGTTATTTGTGGAAATTTTTTAATGTATTCCTGGAGTAAGAAACACTTCGGGAAAAATCTCTATCATTTTGTCCCAGTCTTCACTCTGCCTTTGTCACTATCCAAGTCAATGATCTACATGTTTTCGGCAAGAAGCATTTTTTTCACTTCCTTCACAAATACGTTAGGATTTAGGGAGAAGCTGTTCTGCAAGGTCGAGGATAATGCATGCCTATCTTTGAATGTTACGTTCCCAGTCTGTGTGATACGTTATCCCATTAATCATTCTCATCTTACATTTTGCTGACTGATAACTGGAGTCAATAAGTCATTGAAAATGACACGTGGATTCATTTATATATAAAGATATATAAGTTCAGTAAATTTTTAATCTTCATCTTGCCTTTTCAGAATAACTTAAAGAATGAGTAACGAGAAAAATTAGTTGAAAAGAAATATTACTTTTAAGGGAACATCATTAAGTAGATAATTACTCTCCACTTTCAACCCAACTGGTATATGCTTTTGTCATCTTCTAAAACCTAAAGTTGCATAATCTTAGTATAGACACCCCAGTACGTGAAAATAAAAAAGGAACGTGAAGATTAGTAAGGAAAACAAAGGACGCGGACAAAGCGATGAGGTAGCAGTTTTGAATTTAAATAGGCATTTCAAGCAGGGAAAAAAAAAATTTCCCCATCCAATCAATCAAAATGCATTATCATTTGCTTACAATTTATCTTCATTTTCAGTCATCTTGCATCTTTTCTTTACAGTTTTTAGCACCTTTACTGAAAAAAATTTTAATCACTATTCTTCCACAGTGTATTTGATCAATTTTTTGAGGGTACACCTCATCTGAACATTTTTCCTTCTTTTTCATAACAATTCGATTTTGAAGTCTTTGCAGTGTCTCTCACTCTGTTTCAATGTTTAAACTTTAAAGTCTTTGGTGATTTTTATGGTGAACCTCGTACATTTGGGTCCATTATGGACTCCCTATTTATTGATCATTGGATCAAATCATTTAACAAAAATGGTCTTCATCTAATGGCTAATAATAAAAGGTTTATAATAGATCTAACATATGGGATTCACCTTATAATTTATCAAAGTCTTTGTAGCAGTCTCTTAATTCACCTTTGGAAACTAATACGTGGACAAATTTTAACTTTTATATTCTTGGATCAATTCTTTGGGGTTACATCTCATCTTAACATTTTTCCTTCCTTTCGTAACATTTTCATCTTAAAGTCTTCGTAGACTTGAGTGTGTCTCACTCGATCTATTTCAATGTTTTAAAGTTTTTGTAATAGTCTCTATCAGTTCTTTAATTCACCTTTGGAAACTTATATGTGGAAAATTTTGGACATATATTTTTGAAGTACCAGACCAAATATATATATATATATATAAGAAATACTTTGAGAAATCCTTACAACTCTTCACTCTTTTCTCCATCCTTGTCACTCCAAATGAATGATTGAGATGATCTTAGTAGAAAGAATTTTTTTTCCTTCACAATTACTGAAGAAGCTCCCTAAGTTTGCCTCTCTTTAAATATATAAAATTTTGCTCTCACCTATATCGGATGGATTTGAGAAATCTAGCTATGAGATTAAAATTAGACTTAAATATTTTTTTATTATTTATAAATATAGTTCGTTTTAGTTTTAGTCATTTAAAAAAAATGGCCTTTGGTCATTTTTGTTAATATTATGTTTTTGGTCTATGTTATTTTAAATTTAGATTCTTAGAACATTTTTAAAATATGAATTTAATTAATTCTTTCAAATATTTAATTTATTTTTGGTCTTTATAAATATTAAGAATCCTCTTTTGATCTTTATAAACATAGTTGTTTATAGGAGTATTAGGACTGATTAATGGTGGGGACCAAAAAACATAATATTAGAAAATGAGAGACTAAAAGCAAAAAATAAAAGAGGGAGGGACTAAAATCAAGATGACTTATTTATAGGAATTTAAAACATATTTAAGCCTTAAAATCATTTCAATAGTCTATTATAACTATAATTGATATGTTATAAGATTGGTTATATTATATGAAAATCAATTTATATTTAAATGTATTAACTTAAAAATAATTTTAAAGTAGTGTAATCTGTTTGGGTAATATGAAAATTTTATTTTGTATAATTAGTACTATAAGATGAAATGATTTATTTATATTATATAAGACTTGATATCTTAGGTTAGTTCGATAAAATTTATTAGCCGTTTGCCTCTTCTGGAGAGCTCCCACAACGAATGGATTAGTCACTGCTGTCGGCAGTAGATATTCTAATTTTGATATATATATATATATATATATATATATATATATATACACACACACACACACTGATAATCAAAAGTTTCAAAAAGTATTTATAATTATAAGCTATTTTACCACTTAAAATATTAATTTTTTTTATTATAATCTAAGATTAAATTTTATCCAAATATAACTATTTTGTAAAAATTGCTTTACAAAAAAGTATTTTAGTGTGTACCAAACACATCTTGACTAACTAAAGCCATCGATGTTCACCTCTATCACAAGAGAAGTTCAGTGATTTTTTCACGGTGCATCTTCTCTATTACTGTTACTCCTTCGTAGTATGTCCTTGTTGGCTGGTTTGCTTGAAGAGATATGGGCACTTTTGTTATTCTCTTGCATTATTCTTTTACTCCTTTGCAATAGCTTTTAATGTATTGTTTTGCCCATGGTATCTATCATGTATCTATTGTTAACAATAATGACCAATCCTTTCGATATAAGAGCTTTCCTAAGATGATAAATCTCTGACAATGAGACATTTTTCATATACACCGTTAGGGATATCAAACCCCTTACTAGATGTTTGAGGAGCTCAATTAGTCATCAACCCTAGCCTTGGAAATTGGGAAGTACGAGGAATAAAAGAGGTAACCATTCGGGTTTAAGCTTTGATAGCGAACGTGTTCAATCTAACTTAACCTGCAAGCAAAGTTTGCAAAAAGGATAGATTTCTAAGTTGAATTTCATGGATTGTAATTTAAATTGTATTGAGTTAATCAGAACCCTTTTTCATTCATTAATCACCTTTCCATTCAATCAGAACCCTGACTGCTTGGGCCAGCTTAGCTCCTTCATGATTCTTCCTTCATCATGCTGAGAAGAAGAGGATGATGGGTCAGAGTTTCGAATGGCTATGGTGGTGGTAGCTAGCAGTGATAGAAGGGGAAGGTAAATACAGCAAATATATGAAACGATGATTGAGTCATTTCTTAGTTTACTCCCTTTCAAGTTTCAATACAACTTTATAGGAAGCTTGAAATAATTGGTATATGACATAATTCTATAATAGCTTATTAATCAAATACCCAAGAATAAGACACCTCTACCTTGATAAAGAATGCTTGCAAAATCCAAAAATTGAATCTCATGATTGTATACTAATGATTTCAAAGAAAACCAAGGTAAACTAGAGATGCTTATGATGTCGCAATATTTGTATATGCCCCTACTGAGATTTCAATTGATTTCTCACCCATTTTTCCATTTTCCATATCATCTCTAAATGAGCAGGTAGATCCTGATGCAGAGAATTATCTGCTGGAGTATTGTTGCTTTTGCTTTACTTGGAGATTGTGCTATATCACTTGATCTCATTTGATATTTCAAAATCTTCAAGTTATTTTGCTTTATGTTTATGGAATTATATGCCATTTTTTTATTCTGGAGTTTGATACTTGGATCTCAATTTTGTATTTGGGTTATGAGATCCCTTACTCCTTCTATGTTTTGTATCTTGTGACTTGAGGCCATGACTTAGTATATTCTTAGTTATTTTGACCTATGATGCCGCTTATCTTTTGATATTACATTACTATGTTATGTTATGGATTAAGTAGCACTGTGTGCCTTATAATGATGATATATGAGATGTTGAAGTATTGTATTTTGAACAACAGATTGAACTATGGAAGACTGGTTATTCTGTTATGAATTTTTGTCTTATAGGAGGCATGATATTTATGTCGTTATCATGCCGAATTTTAGTTAGAATTTTTAGCAACATTAATGTCTACTACTGAAAAACTCATGAAATAGGACGTCGATTCCTTGGTATTAATTTTTATGTGACTCGAGTGCATAGAAATGAGTATTAGAGAGTTACAACAAATAAGAGAACTAATACGGCAACTAGAATAAGCATTGTGTATAAGTTTCTTTTTATACAATTATTCAAATGATAATGGTTATTCTTAAACTTTATTTTCCATTTTTTCTATTATACGAAGTTATTTATTTTAAACTTCTTTTCAAAATATTTCAAAGTTTTCCTCTTTGTTAATTTCATTTTTTATTTTTCTTTGAGAGAAAGTATTTGGTTTATTATTTTCATTTCTTTTTGTTACGTGATTTACTATTTTCATTTTATTATATTTATTTGAGCTTAGTTTTGGTAATTCTCTATGGTATTTTTTATTCTTTCTATTTTTTCTCTATTCATGTATTGATACCATGATATTCTTTTTTCAGTATTTTTATCATTTTTTTGTTTTATGGTTATTATTTATCACCTTTATCTTTTTATTTTTACAAAATTATTGATTTACCTTTCATATTAAACTTAATTGTTAATTTAAATAAAGTGATAGTAAAACTATATACTACATCTTTAACTTTTTATTTCAAATATTAATATGAAAAAATATGTGGTAAAGGGTAATATCTATAATTAATATTAATTATAATATACACGTCCAAAATAAATCCAAATTCTAATAAAATAAAATAAAAAATTCTATTGATTAAAACCTAAAATATTGTGATTGATATTGGTTTGATTTTATTATTCTTATTTTATATCAATTTTATGATACTATCCTTAATTGATATTAATTTAATCTAAGAGTAATTTTGATTTATATGCCACAATCCAACGATTAATCTAATGTACTTAATTGCCATTACTTTATCATCACATATCAAAAATTGAAAAAAAAAATGCCACTACCCTTAATTTACATCAACTTAATTTGATGCATTTGATTTTAGCAAATATTCAATCTAATTAATTATGATATGACAATAATTTAAAATTATAATCTATTCTACTAATAATTTAGACTTATTTCAGGGAAAGTTTTGCCATGTATGCACTAAGAAATCTATGCCCCACCATTTTCTCAATATTTCTATTTAAAGTAAATCTTTAAAGTTTTATTTGTATTGTAATTATTAATTATTTTTCTAATCATAATTTTATATTTTTTTCTTCTATTAACACATACTCTACATTGAATATTATGCCAATTATTACTTACACAATTTTCAATATTCAAAATATTACAAGTCTTAAAATATCATAATTGAAATTTTTTATAACTTATATTTGACACAACAATGAAAGGTACTATGACAATAAAATGTTATAACATTATTAATAAAAAATAAATTGAAAAGTATAAAAAAAATAAATGCATTCATATATTTGAAGAAAAGTAGTCACCTTTGCAAAAATATAATTTTTGGAAACCACCATAAAAATTAATGAATCAAACCAAAAGTTTCAAATTATTTATTCAACTCAAATGTTGGAAAATATTCCTTCAATTATGTATTGAGAGTCATTTAGCACAATTAATTTTTTTCATACATATTAGTTCCCAAATTAGTGCATACTTTCTCATAAATTGTATCTTTTCTAAAAAAAAAAATCAACAATCTATTTTTCAATTTTTCCTCTTTTCCAAAAAGTTTTAAACTTCAAATCTAGAGCTTTTGAAAATCATAAAAAAGACTATCTATCTACCCATCTCATTACACCATTTTTAATTTTTTGCAACTTATCAATTCCACTTTTTGCATATTAATTTTTTTAAAAGAGACTTTAATTTTTCAATATTAAAATATTTTATTAAAATTCAATTCCATAATTTACACTTTTTTTCATAATGATACCAAGTGTTTATTAATTTTTTAAAAAATTAAATAATTACATTACTTTTTATTGAAAATAATTGTGTAAATGATGCTACTCCAATAAGTGAGATGAAGTAAATTAGGATTATTTATGATTTTTTACTAATTATAATACATTAATTATAATATATATTTTAAAATTGATATTTTAATTTACTAAAAGGATGTACAAGGAAATGTGGTGCAATTAAAATCACGTAAATTAAATTTATTCATTATATTTTATTAATATGAAATTATATTTTTATAAGTTAAATATTTTAATTAACTAAAAAGATGTAAATGGTTAGGGATGGCAAAAAATTGCCGAAGTGGGTACTTGTGAAAATTACCCTCCATAAGGATAGAAATGAGGACAGGCTAAGTCTTTGCAGGGATAAGGCAGAGTCCCTTTTGTTTTTAAACAGGGCAGAATGGGAAATGAGTTCCCCACCCTATGAAATCCACTAATGCCTCGTTTATATAAATGATTTAAATATCTACTTACATATGTAATGTCTTGATTTTTATTTTATTTATTTATTTTTCTGTGCAAAATAACCAAAATACCCTTAAGGTAATTTAACGCATGAATAGGTGATGACGGGACTCGATCACACCCGAGGATTTGAGTTTTCATGTAAAATTATTATTTTGCTTTGAGACAATACTAATTGAACTTAATTAAAGCAATTAAGGAAATAACGCGCGGTTAATTATTCAAGAATTTCTAAAGAGTTACTAATTATCTAATTACCCCTAGTTAAAATAGTAGTGGCATAATGACAAGGATACATAATGATGAAATAGCTAATCACTACACTTTTCTTTTAATACACTTTTTGACTAATCCAACCACGCCACAAACAAATAAAAAAAAAAGAAAGAAAAATTTAATCATTCACTCCCTATTATTGTTACGCAACGGCACCTCCAACTCACACACATTATCATATCATTTTCTTTTCTCTCAAAAACACTCCATTCACTTCTCATTTTCAACCTCCATCACCACCACATTCCTCCACCATTTCAATATCATAACTTCTTCAATTCTCCACCAAATCTAACAACTAATACACTTTTCCATATCTCTTTCACCCAAAAAACACAAATCCTTCATTACTTTTTCAAGAAAAATCCTTCTTCTACCTTTTCTGGGGTAGACTAAATTTGTGGTCAAAGGAAAGAAAGAGCTTTTGCGTCTTTACTTGGGAGATCAAATTTCAAGGAGCTTGTGGCTGCCTTGATCTTCAGTAAAAACTATCTTTTGGTAGGATTTTATGTTCAAATTTATTTATCTTAACTTGTTCTCTGAACTTTTGTTAAAGAGGTTTGAGTTTTGATGAATGATTATGCTTAAAAGATCAAAAGAAGTTGTATGTTGTGTTGTTGGAATTCTTGGATTTGAGCAGATAGATCAATTTATATGATTTTATTCACATAGATGGAGACAATATTATGAGTTAAAACTTTTATATAACAAAGATAACATATGGAGGCATCTTCAGTACTTTTCTTGAGGTGTCTAGATTACTTTTTCTATTTTAAAAAATTCAGGAACCGAGGAGATTAGAGTCTCGGCCTAAATAGTAATTTCTGAAGCACTGAATTTGTATAATTTTGTTACCACATCAAATGATTGATTTTTGACTTGAAAGTTTTACAGGATGTTGTGGACATCTTGAAGTTAAACCATGAATTTTTATATAATTTTTTTAGTTTACATGATATGGTAAAAAATTGGGTTTTCTGACTGTTGACTGAAAATAGGTGGTTTATAATTTTGTTAATACGACTAGAAATCTTTAATATAATAACTAGAAATATTTTTATGCTTTGAATTTTTTACAGGGTCTCATGGGCATATTAATTATCTCTGAAAAATGATTTTGCTCTATTTTTATGATGTTTAGTAATTTAATGAAATTTTTGTTTGAGACTGAAATTTCTGGACAACATGATATTATGTTTCAAAATTTTAGCAAAGACTTGATTTTTGGGCTTTTGGATTCTGCCCTAGCTGGTTCTCGTAGAAGGAAATTTTTTTTTAAAAAAACTAATCACATATCTGAAATCTATATGACAAATGGAGTGGGTACATGTGATTTGAGTATTTTTGTAATTATATGTAAAATTTGGGTTCGAAATGTACTTTTTGAAAGTTCAGGGGCTTTTCTACAAAAATTAAATATTTAGGGAGCAAAACTGTAAGAATAGGTTCTGGACTAGTAAGATATGTGTGTAGAAGAAAAAGATGAGTTTTTGGATCATTTTATAATTTTAGTAAAGTTGAGGGGTCAAATCATAAATTCTCAAAAGTTTAGGATTTTTGTGTAAATTCCAAAAATGTCAATAGAAGAATTGTGTTTAAGTGGAATTAGGATGAAAAACATCTTTTGGATGCAAAAATTTAGTTAGGGATTATTTTGAAAATTTTATGAAATTGGAGGGCTCTTTAGCAAAAATTAGACAGAAGAATAAAAGAAAAAGAATGCTCTTCAAGCTACTCATGTCATCAAAACTCAAGCCAATTTATTAAAAAGAAAGACTTATCTCTTATGATTCTATATGAATGAATGACCCTTGGTTATCTATTGACGAATGGTGACAATTTATTATATTTAAATGTCATACTTGACTTAATTGTGATTATTGTCTATTGATTTTGAATAATTGTTAAAACAACATGTGCATTCATTCTGAGCATTGATCATGGTTGATTATATGAATGAGTCTTATCAATTGTAGGTGTTAAGTCAAATATGCATTAAAGATTTTAATAAGAGAAATTATTAGACTTTTACATGATGTTGGAACATGAGATTCCAAAGAGTTAAACTTAATATTAAGTGAAGTTGTTCCCCTCTATCCCCATTTAAATCTAGCAACGGCTAGTTAGGTTGAGCTCATCCTAAGCGATAGGTGATGTGGAGTTTAGGTGACAGTTAAAATTGCCGGGGACGGTGATGCGATTGGATTAGGTGAGATAAGAGAGGGTGATCTATTAAAGAAATTAAAGTTACTAAACAAAGTGCTAGAGAAAGTGTTATATCTTGATTCTCTTATTCTCTCATGCCAGTTCTCTCTATGTGATTTATGTGACAATAATGTATATTCTCTAGATTATTGTTTGTTAATCAAGAATTTTTACAAGACTTAAAATGCGGATCACTTTGATACTTTTATTTGTGAACTAATTAAAATAAACTAAAGCATGCTCACTTATTTTGTAATTAAAACAAAGTGACTGGAGACGATAACGATTGTAACTTGCTAGTACTCATTTCTACATGCTCGAGTCATATAAGAATTAATCCTAAGGAATCACGTCCTATTTCATGAGCTTTTCAACATTTGACATAAAATATTGCTAAGCATTCTAATGAAAGTTCGGCATGATAATGACGTAAATACCATGCTCCTATAAGATAGAAAATCATAAACAGGATAACCAGTCATTCATAGCTCAACATACTTTTCAAAATACAATACTTCAACATATCATATATCATCCTTATAAGGCACACAGTGCCATTCAATCTATAACATAACATAGTAATGTAATATAAAATATAAACAGCCACATGGGTCAAACCAGCTAAGAATATACTGAGTCATGACCTCGAGTCACAAGATACAAAACATAAAAGAAGAAAGATCTCATGATCCAAATACAAAGTTAAGATCCAGTAATATAGCACAATCTCCAAGTAACGAAAAAGCAACTATACTTCAACAAAAACAACAATACTTCAGCAACTAAGTCTTTGCATCAGGATCTACCTGCTCATCTAGAGATGATATGGAAAAAGGGAAAATGGGTGAGAAATCAATTGAAATCTCAGTAGGAACATATGCAATTAACATGACATTATTATCATCTCTAGTCTACCTTGGTTTCTTTTGAAATCATTTACATACAATTATGAGGTTTGATTTTAGGATTTCACAAACAATCTTTATCAAGGTAGAGGTGTCTTTTAGCATGGTCTTGGCATGATAAGTATATGCATGTATGAAGGAACTTTATTAATATAATCAAAGAGACATGCTTACATGGAAATATACTAGGTTCATTCATTAAATGTCACAACATACATAAATGGCTATCCTGATGTAAGACATCAAATACATCATAGTTAAGATCTTTTTATTTAGTCTTATCTACCTCATATCTTTCGCATTTCTATCTGTTCTTATTCATCTCACTGTTCTTTCCTCTCAATTAAGTCTGATTAGATATTTTAAAAGCTATAAGATTATACTTAACTGGTAGACACCAGTTCCTTAATACGAACCGACACTGAAACCCTTATGTGCACTATAAAGAAAGTCAATGCCCAGTCATCACTGGTCCTTAGAACGATTCAGTGTTGGAACCCTCTTTGTCGACATAAATCGACCCTTAATCTTCATGTCTTAATTCTGATTTCCTTATCTTTAGTTCTTCCTCTTTTTCCTATTTCCTCAAAGTAATTCTTTTTCTCACAAGAATGCAAGCATAATTTTCAATAATGAATTCTAAAATCCTTTTCCTTAAGATGAGATAAACCACAATAATAACTCAACAAGTAATCATAAACATTAATAAGCAATCATTCATTATGTCAAGACTAAAATGCTACTATATGATAAACCAAAACTCATAAATTCCACTCTTTCACTTTCAACAAATATGTAAAAACTCAATCCCAAACAACCTTTACTCTCATTTAGAAATTTTATCAAACACATGGCATATATATTTACTCAATTTTCATGCATATTTCACACAATGTAACACAAATTTATTTGTATGTTAAATAATAAATTCAGAGGCTATAAAAATTATCTAAGACACTTCAATGTGTCCACAAGATCCTGTAAAAATTTTAAAGCAAGAATCATTCTCTAAATATGTTAACAAAATTAGACAAATTCGGGGGTCAGAAACCCCCTATTTACAGCCAACAACCATAGTTCCCAATTTTATTACCCTGTCAAATGATCATGTTAAATCATACAAAAATTCATGATTTAACTTTAAGATGTCCACAACATCCTGTAAAAATTTCAAGTCAAAATTTGATCATTTGGTCTGGTAAATAAATTATACAAATTCAGTGCTTCAGAAATTACTGTTCATACCAAAACTGAAATCTTCTCG
Source organism: Dalbergia cultrata (assembly GCA_031216105.1). Taxonomy (NCBI): domain Eukaryota; kingdom Viridiplantae; phylum Streptophyta; class Magnoliopsida; order Fabales; family Fabaceae; genus Dalbergia; species Dalbergia cultrata. Next base: position 8,673,071 of record CM062346.1, read on the forward strand.
GTTTCTGAATTTTAAAAAATAGAGAAAGTCATCTAAACACTTCAAGAAAAATATTGAAGATACTTCCATATGTTAGCTTCATCATATAAAAATTTTAGCTCAAAATATTGTCTCTATCTGTGTGAATAAATTCATACAAATTGAGCTGTCTGCATAAATCCGAGAATCTCAGCATCAACATACAATTTCTTTTGATTTTTCATGCATAATCATTCATCAAAACTCAAGATTTCTTAACAAAATCATAAATAAACAAGTCTAAACATAAACCCCTACCAAAAGATGATTTTTACTGAAGATCCAAACAACCACAAGCTCCTTGAAGTTTGATCTCCTAAGTAAGGAAGCAAAAACTCATTCTTTCCTTTCTACCCGAATTTTGTTTGCTCCAGAACAGGTAGGAGGAGGACTTTTCTTGAAACATTAATGGTGGATTTGTGTTTATTGGGTGGAAGAGCTATGGAAAAGTGTATTTATTTGTTGGATTTGGTGAAGAATTGAAGGATTTATGAGGTAGAGATGGGGGAGGAAGATGGAGAGAAAGAAGGAAGAAGATGAAGGAGAAAAGAAGAAGAAAGAAAGAAAGAAAAGTTATGTGTTGTGTGTGTGTTACCGTGAAGGGGAGGGGAAAAAATAGGGTTTGGGTTTTCATTTTCTTTTTTTTTTAAAGTGTGGGTGTATATGAGAACTATAGTTTGATCGTTTGGTGTATATATAAATGAGGATAGCCTAGGGATTTCATATATAAAATTACTAAAAAAAATATTTATATTATGAATGACTAATTATCCACCAGCTAACCAAAGTAATTAGTACATAAAAATTGGGGCATTACATTTCTTCCCTCCTTAAAAGAATTTCGCCTTCGAAATTCAAAGTACCTGAAAATAACTCTGGATAGCGATGCCTCATCTCTGACTCTAGCTCCCAAGTGAACTCCTCGGTGCTACCAGTTCCCCAAGCCACCTTAACCAAAGGCACAGACTTATTTCGTAACTGTTTGATGTTGCGGTCCGCTATGCGAGTGGGCGGTAGGGTGAAGGTTAGGTTATCCTTTAATTGTATAGACTCAGGTACTAACACATGACTCGGATCAGGATTGTATTTGCGAAGCTGTGAAATATGAAATACATTGTGTAGTTTAGACAAGTGGGGTGGAAGGGCCACTCGATAAGCAACTGGTCCGACTCTTTGGAGAATCTGGAAGGGACCAATGAACTCCATAGTTAAGCGTGCTTGACCTGGGGTAATTTTGGGATGGGTGACCTCCTGAGAAGTTTTCCTAGGAAGCGTGTGAGTGAGGACAAAGCATGCTGAAAAGACCCTTGTTGGTTTGTGGGGACAGTCGTCAATCCATAAAGCAGCAGGGGATGTTACAAATGGTATCAGAGCCTGCACCTCTCCCAGTACGGTGTGGTTCGGGGACGAACCAAGCGGAAGTTGGTGGGCATGTAACGCCCGGGGACGAGGGGGAGGAGTGATCGTCGGTGCAAAATAAGGCACGGACAAGGAGCAGCTCCTCACAAGGCCCTCTAAGCGGAGGGGTACATGAATGAACCGATTACACACCCGAATGAGAGGGATCCTAAGACTGTATAGGTATGGGACTATACAGTTAAAGACGGCTTATATGAATTGATTTGTACTACCTATACCAACAAGATGCATCTTCTTTTCGGTAGCCTAAACTGAAAGAACTCTACAGTTAAGCGTGCTTGACTTGGGGTAATTTTGGGATGGGTGACCTCCTGGGAAGTTTTCCTAGGAAGCGTGCGAGTGAGGACAAAGCATGCTGAAAAGACCCGTGTTGGTTTGTAGGGACAATCGTCAATCCATAAAGCAGTAAGGGATGTTACAACGATGACACTTATACTGTTTTAATTTAATTACTGAGATTCCTTTGGATTCTCACCCTTTTTCTTTTTCTGTGTCGTCTTCAGATAAGCTAGTGGACCAGAATGCTGAAGTCCCTTGAGTTCTTGACTTTGGAGTTAACCCATGCTTAAATACTTCGTTATTATCTTTTGCATATTTTGTATTTGTCTCTTGAACATGTAGACCATTGATCCCTATTTATGTTCTTCCTTATTTTGAATTTTTATGCCATATGGATGACTGTATTTGAGACCGAGCCTATCACTGGCTCTTACCTAGGATTTATTTATGGTGTATCCTATTATGTGCTTATTATTATGGAAATGTTGTTAAGTTTTAAAAAAAATCTATCATCTATTTTTCACTAAGAGTATTTTTGAATGACTAAATATATGAAATCAAAATGTAAGAAGTCTAATAATTGGCCAATTATGAAGTACGCATAAGAGGTTAATAATTAAGGTGTTACGATATGTATATATATAAAGAAAACCTTAGCACACTTTCATTTATTTAATTATCTTAATTTAATTTTAATTATATATATATATATATATATTTATTTATTTATTTACAATTTGAATTATGTTGTATTAGTATAATATTTATTATCATAGATATTTATGTTTCGAACTTCAAAGTATTTTTAAAATTGTTTTCTTTTTGAATTTTTTTAAATAAACCTACGAATACCTATAGAGATTCAAATCCCCGCGAGAAATGGAGAATAGGGACCCATGACGGGAATGAGGATCGAGATGAGAGGCCAAATTCTAAATGGGGATGGGGGATAGTGGGGGTCCTTTCTCATGGATACCCATTGTCATCTATATAAATGATTCATGATATAGTAAAATTATCTACTTATTCTCTTTTTCATTATTCTACAATTTCAACTTTCAAAATGTGTAAAATTTTCATAAAATAGGCTCCTTATTATTAACTAAAGGTTGTTTATTGAGATTTTTTTAACCTTATAAGCATGATATTAAAAAGAATATATAAAATAGAATGACACTTTCGTATTTTGTTAATTTATTTAATTATTTAACTATTAATTTATTTTTAAAATAAATTTATATATATTTATTTTTTATAAGATATATTTAAATAAATTATTTTTTATTTTTTATAATATTCAACAAACTATCTTTTATTATCATCCAGTATATCATATCACACGGGTCAAATAACTAGTATATTGATATAATTGAGTTTGACCCCTACAATAATATTTAACAAGATATACTATAATTCACTATTTGTTCTTATACTGATATGTGAATTATTGCCCCATTGTCAAAAATTTTCTTGATTCGTCACTGGGTAACATTGGCGTCCATTGTATCCACTATTCATTATCTAACTGAGATGATACTATATAATAATTTTATAAACTTAAAGGAGGTTGATGTAATGATTTTATAAATTCAAAATATCTCCCGAGTAAATTTTATAACTAGAGAGGATACATGATGAACTTTACCAAATCTGTAGTTTTATTTTTTTTCTGCGACAGTTTGATAATAGTCCCTTGATTCAACAAGAATCAAAATCACAATAAAAAGCAAAGAAAGAAATCTCCTACTTTCCTGCAAATTCAATTTATTGAATCGTAGCAGCTCCTATATGTAACGGTCCGAGAGTCCAATATTCAGCTTACTGAATACAGCACTAATAGCTGTCCATGATTTCCTGCATCAAAATTGAGATTCATTGAGAAGCATCAGCTATAGCTTGTAAATACATTTGTTGATATAAGTTGTACAAATCAATTCATATAAGTCATCATCAATTGTATAGTCTCATATCTATACAGTCTTAGGATCCCTCTCAGTGTAATTGGTTCATTCATGTACCCCTCTGCTTAGAAGGCCTTATGAGGAACTGCTCCATGTCCATACCTTCTATGCACCGACGATCACTCCTCGTCCTCATCCCCATGCGTTACAATATGTTCAGCGGTGTATGTTTAATTGTGTACTAATATTTCTATTAGTAATTTTTTTTAGTTTACATTATTGATTAAATTTACCGTTAAAACTTGAAACAAATAGAATATGTATAATGATTATAAAAAAAATAAAACATAGAATATGTATAATTTTAAAACTTAAAACATAAAACAATATATACAATCTAAATTTAAACGTTTTAAAATTAGATCAAAATAGGAAATTAAAAAATTAAATAGTATAATAATAAAATTGTATTAATCAAATTCACAATTTTATGATTATAAAATAGAACTAAATATAAATAAATAAAATTTAATTTAACTATTAGAAAAATAGAACTAAACATAAAGTTTAGGTAAATTTAATTTTAACATTAACAAAAGAGAACTAAATATAAATTTTAAGTACAATTATTCCCAATAAATTCTAACAGTTGTATTATTTTAATTTTCATTATTATATCTTATAGAGAAGATGATATACTTTCTCCTTTAATTTTTTTTTGTTTTTTGGTTTTTTCTATCATGTGAATGATAAGATTTTTGGCTTTCTCTTTTAATTATTATTTGAATTACACTAATAAGACATACAATAAATGACTCATAATGATAATTTTAAATACAAAATTCATAATTAAAAAAATTTAAATACTGCACTAATGAAAGTGTCATAATTTTATGCAATACTTGAGACATAATGATAATTTAAAATACAATATTCGTACTTAAAAAATTTAAATAATGCACTAATTAATGAAACTGTATTAATAAAATTCATATTTTTATGGATAAAAAATATAGAACTAAATATGATAAATAAAACTTAATTTTAAACATTAGTAAAATAGAACTAAATATAAAATTGACGTAGCTTCCTTCTTAGATTAAAATACTGCACTAATGAAACTGTAATAATAAAATTCATGATTTTATGAATATAAAATATTACTAAATATAAAGTTTATCTAAATTCTTCCTTTGATTATTTAACTTTAAAAATGAACATTTTTTATGAAGTTTTTAGTACAATTATCCTAAAAATTAAAATTAAGAAGATGTTTCGTTTTTCTCTTTAAATTATTTTTGGTTATTTTTATCATGTGAATTATAAGATGTTTGGTTTCCACTTTTAATTATTATTTTGGTTACAATGAAAAGACATGTAGCACCAAAAACAACGGTAAGACATGCAATAATGTCACATAATGATAATTAAAAATACAATAATACGTAGAATAAATGATTTACTATACTTTTCTATGTATAATACATAATATTTCAAATTATGGATTTGTTGTATAACAATAAAAAAAAAATTATTGATTTGCTACCTTGCAGTAGCCACAAAAGTGAATTTATTTTAAGAGAACAATATTGTATATCTTTAAAATGCTTATGAGCATATTAAACAGTAAATAATAAAATAAAAAACTAATCAATAAACAAAAAGAATAAAGTGCATATATAGTATATAAAAGATTCAGTAAAATTTAAATTAATAAAAAAATTAACGAACTTAAATTTATAACCCGTAGTAAGAAAATTTATAGAATTAATTAATTTTATATAAAATTTTAATTTTACGGTGTATAATTTATTTAACGAAAATTAAATTAAAAGAAAATATATATAATTAAAAAAAATACATATAACAAATAGAAACCAATAAAATACAAGGTAAATATAGTATAGGAGAAATTACTATGCTATTTTCACTGCATATTTACTTTAGAAAACCAAACACATGCTAAGTGGGAGATTTGCTCCTAACGATCTTCAGCCACTGTTACCTGATGATGTTGGTGGAGTTGCATGGCCCGTGCTAAAAGTTTGGTTTCTTCTCTGGGCTTCAGCATCTTCTTACACCAGGAAAAAAAAAAGTGTCAGAGAGAAAATACTGCAGAGAGAGATTAATCTGACCGAAAGAAGGAAAAGATATATATATATATATAGTTTCCATATACCACTGCCAGCTTTCCATTTCCAAGGTTTAATTTTTCAGCTATCTTGAAAAAAAAAGAATGAATTGCATCCCCGATAAGATTCAAAAGAAGAAAAGACATGGCTTCGCAATTTCAAATACAATTATTATGAAATTTTGAAACCAATACATTGCAAATATAATTGGTACGAATTTTACAATATGGTTAATACATTGCTAAATTGTAATCTACAATCCTAAACCTTTGAATTGGTAACCCAAACAATTTTAAGATATTGGTATGCGTACGTTATAATGTGTAAATATATTAAATGGCTACAATTATATGTAATAATTAAATTTCCTAATAGATCATAGTAGTTTCTAGACTAATATGAAACGTAAATTTAAAAGGATTTATTTAGTACAAAGATATTTGCATGTTAATGTAATTGAATAAATTATAGATTGAATGAAATACAGACCTCCAATGCGTTATAATAATTGAATGAATTCATCTAATTCTTTCCACAAATATGAAACGTTAAAAAAAATACAATGATCAATGGGTTAATTATAGAATGCAGTCAATAATAATTTTTTTTCGGTTACAATGGATAGATGAATACATATGATTAATTTGGTATTCTAAAAATAAAGTATACATAACATATGGTACAAAGGGCACAAAAAATTTATCTTCTTAAAATATTTTATTTCTTTGATTTAAAAATAATTTGACATTTGTGATCTCTTAAAAATTTTAAAACTTAACTCTCTAAATTAAAATGATAAAAATATTATAAACTATCAAATTAACATAATAATTAAGACGGATCATAAAAGCCTAATGTTATCATATACAACTAAATAAAGTATTACATGAAATTAGTTTTCGTTAGGATATTATGTCACTTTTTTACCACTAAATAAATTAAAAGTGAAAAATATTTTTTATTTACAAATATTAACACTATTGAGTTACATCTATAATAAATTCCTAATAACCAATAATTTATTTGATTCCAAATGTGTATTCAACCAACTGTATTTATTGGGAAGTAATTTTCCATGTTTTCAATTATAATTTTTTAGTTACTTCTATCAAATACATAATATAAACCAATTAACCAAAATATATTATCGATTAAATTACATAATTAAAAATATTAGTCATTAAGCAATAGAAAGCCAAATTTAATATTATAATTCATATGAGTATAAATAATTTAAATATATTAGTAACTAAGTGAAATATTTCAGTTGTTTCAAGCGTCAAAATGATATTTTTTTTCAAATGAAATGATATAATTCATAAAAAATAATAAATCTATTAAATAATTAATTTAGATCTTAAGTTTTGAAGAATGATTGTTCAAATTTTTTGTTTTCTGTGTATTTAAAATATTGTATATTTATTTTTTATGAGATATTTTATATTTATTATATGTATTAAAAATGTTGTATATATAGATTATGTCAATTAAATTAATTAATAATTATATCCAAGTTTATGTTTAATTAATTTCTCAAAGAAAAATGGTTGTTATGCATTCAATTTCCATATGCAATAGATATGATTCAAATCATGTAGTATAACCATAAATATAATAATATTATATTATAATTATAATTACATACTTATACATATAGCTAGAACCAAAAAAAAAAAAAAAACAAACACTTACACATGCAGCAATAAATACACAGCAGTGAAGAATACATAAATACATACATACATACATATATATATATATATATATATATATGTATTATCGTTACTTAAATTTTATTTTTAAATATATTTTTTACATATATATTATCAATTAATATAAAATCTAAAAAGAGAAAATTAGACATTTTTCTCTTATAATAAATCTTTATTACATAATCATATTTTGTTTTGAAAAACATTTAAATAGATTCTAGTGAAAATATGTTGACCACAGAATTTTCTTCAAGTAAAATAAACTAATTCAAATATACACTGTATATTTGTTGAACAAACTGAAAACCAAAATTGACATATATATATATATATATATATATATATATATATATATATATTATGAATCTATCGTTTAATTATATCCATAGTGTAAATCAAATTTACATGACTATTTAAACGTGTGTCATCCCGTTACTAAATGTGCTTTATTTTCACAATAATTACTTTGAAATAAAAATATACAACACTCCCTCCATTCCGATCTATTTGTCCGAAAAAAAAAAGTGTATTAAAAAACAATAAAAGAATATTTGCAATAGTATAAAGTTGTATAAGTGGATAAAATTACCTATATTAAAATAAATATATTTTTATTAATATAATTCATGTGATTAATTATATTTAAAATAATATTGGTAAAGAATAATTAATGTTTTATTAATATTGCAAATAGACAAATGAAGTGAAAAAAAAAATAGAGTAATGTATAATTCAATTAACAGTACATAAAATTTGAGACTAATAATACCTTAACATTTATCTCAAATGTCATTATGAGTAAGGCATTAATATGGGCCCGGTGGGCCTGTGGCAAATCATATTATTGGATATAGAACTATTATGTGTATCAAGTTCAATAGTTTAAACTTTTGCAACAGATGGTTTCATGATATGGTTTCAAATCCTTTATGATCAAATGGTTTAGAGTTTAATTTTTATTTGTCCCCATTCTTTTAAATGAAAAATAATTAAATTTCAGTACAAGGTAAAAAAAAAAAAATGGGTCTATGATTGTCTATACTTCGATTCCAAAAGAGGCATTCACGTGAAGGGGAATATTAGATATAAAATTATTCATGTGCCTAAAACCTTATGAATTTCCCATATTGCACTTGCTCCAACCTTATAAATTCTTCTGCTGGGTGGTACTAATTTCCCATCACCAAAATTATCTTCATGTGCAATTAGTATGGCTGCCTTTCCCTACTATATTGCTATTGCTTTGCTTTGGTTACTATGTACTATCATGTTAAACTCAGTCACATGCAACGTGAAAATCCACTGCAGCGAGCATGATATGATCACACTGCTAAACTTTAAGCAAGGTGTTACAGATCCTTCAGGTGCACTCTCCTCCTGGTTCCCTGAAAAAGATTGTTGTCAATGGATAGGAGTTCAATGTGACAACACCACAGGTAGAGTCATTGAGCTCAATCTCCCTTGTCATACAATTGACCCTGCTTATGGAGACGTCGACAAATCACACTGCCTAACAGGTGAACTCAATCTATCTTTGTTGGATCCTGAATTTCTAAGCTACTTGGATTTGACAAACAATGACTTCAAGGCTATCCAAGTTAATTATTCTATGCATAACCAGACATGCAATGGGTTGTCAAGAGGTACACCTCTTCATCAATGTGGAAACTCCTCCAACCTCCATTATCTTGATTTATCATATAATGATGATCTTGTCATTGATAATCTCAGTTGGATTCCCCTTCTTTCCTCCTTGCAGTATCTCGACCTCAGTTGTATTGATCTTCACAAGGAAACTGATTGGCTTCGTTCAGTGACCATGCTTCCTTCACTTTCAAAGTTACACTTAGAGAGTTGTCAACTTCAAAACATCTATCCATCTCTTCAATATGTTAATTTTACTTCGCTTCATGTCTTAGATCTCTTTGATAATGATTTTACGTCTGGGCTGCCTAGTTGGATATTCAATCTTAGTTATGGCATCTCTTTTATTGACCTTGGCCGAAATTACATACATGGCCAACTACCTAAAACATTGCCAAACCTTCGTAGCATTAAATCATTGCTTTTGTATGAAAATAACCTGGAAGGACCCATTCCGGAGTGGTTAGGCCAATTTGAACAACTACATAAATTTGATCTTTCTGAAAATTCATTTTTCGGTCCAATTCCCACAAGTTTAGGAAATCTATCCTTCCTGGTTAAATTCAAACTCTCTTCAAATAAATTGAATGGAAATATTCCTGAAAGTCTATGGAAACTCTTCAACTTAGAGACCTTTGAAGTTGATGATAATTTCTTGACAGGAATATCTCTAAAAAACATTTTCGGTCTCTCACGAATTTGAAGTATTTAGGCTTAGGCTCACCAGCCTTGATCTTTGACTTTGATCAGAAATGGATCCCTCCCTTTCAACTTCAACGTATTAAGTTTGAATATGTGGTTCCCAAACTTCCTTCATGGTTATATGCACAAAGCTCTCTCAAGGCTCTAACCATTAGAAACTCGAGAGTTTCCTGTGAACCTCTTGACAAGTTTTGGAAGTTCGCAGCTCAACTTGAGTTTTTCTCTTTAGGACACAACTCAGTCAATGCAGACATGTCAAATGTGTTGCTAAACTCCAACTTTATATGGCTGAATGCAAATAATTTGAGAGGCCGTGTGCCTCAAGTATCACCCAATGTTATTGTTTTGAATCTAGACGGTAACTCTTTGTCTGGATCCATTTCTCCCCTCTTGTGTTTCAAGGTGAAGGAACAAAGCAAATTAGAGTATTTGGATATTTCTTATAATAATTTATCCGGAGAAATTCCAAATTGTTGGATGAATTGGAAGTCATTGCTTTTTGTTGACTTGGGAGGCAATAACCTGAAAGGGAAAATTCCTCACTCAATGGGCTTTTTGTCCAATCTAATCATGTTGGATCTAAGCAGCAATAAATTATCCGAAGAATTACCTCTCTCATTGCAAAATTGCAAAAAATTATGGGTCCTTAATTTGGCTGAAAATATGTTTTCTGGAGCTATACCAAGCTGGATAGGAAAGAGTCTTAAAGTTCTGCAATTGAGATCCAACCAATTTAGTGGTAATATATTCACTAAAATATGTCAACTTCATTCTCTTGAAATACTGGATTTTGCAAATAATAGATTAATGGGACCAATACCCAGTTGCTTGCACAACATCACTAGCATGATTTTTTAATATGCTTCTTTTGAATTGTTCTTCTTCGTTCTGGTTCCTTTTGAATGGGGCGAAACTTATAAACTTTATATCAGCATTATGGTGGTTACAAAAGGAAATAACTTACTAAATTCAAAGTCGATATATGCTATTGACCTTTCAAATAATAGTTTGTTAGGAATAGTGCCATCAGAGCTATTTATGGTTACTGGATTGCAATATTTGAATATGTCCCACAATCATTTAGTGGGAGTGATACCACAAGAGATTGGTAACTTGAAACAGTTGAAATCCCTTGATCTCTCATGCAACAAACTTTCGGGACAAATTCCCCTGTCCATGTCTGGTTTGACTTTTCTTGAGGTCTTGAACCTCTCTTTCAACAATTTCATGGGTCAAATTCCATCAGGGACCCAACTTCAAGGTTTTACAAACCTTACTTACATGGGTAATTCTAAACTTTGTGGACCTCCACTCACAAAAAACTGCACAAAAGATGGAAAGCCACACAATACAAAACAAATGAGAGGTGATAATGATGATGAATCTGAAGTACACTCATGGTTCTATATGGGCTTGGGAATTGGATTTGCCACAGGCTTCAGGGGAGTATTGGGTGCCATTTTATTCAACCAAAGATGCAAACATGCTTATTTCAAATTTCTTGGGCGACTAAATGGCATGGTGTTGCATAAGATGGATTTCATGTACTGGAATCTCAAAGGCTGCTACAGTGGTAACTAGTAAGTAAAGAAACCAATTTTGGTAGAGATTTTAGTTGGGTATTTATTTTCTTAATTGTTATAAAATGGTGGAACAGAGGAGCACAATCAGAGTATATGGTAGCGTAAATCAAAAGATGACACAGAAAGATTAACGTGGTTTAGAAAATTGCCTACATCCACGGGTAAAGGTGACAGCCAAATATTTCACTATGGAAATATGATGGAGAATACAAAAGTGTTTCACTCCACTCAGACCCAAGTCCCCCAAATACACCCTAAAATACCTTACAGTATTTTTTTCACTAGTGTATACGCTCAACATACAAAAGAGAAGTAACAAAAGTCCTAGAACAAACTTCTCTAACACCAAATGAGCTAATGGACTTGAATGTTTTGAAGCTCCAATGCATGCTCTATTTATAGAGCTCTTCATGCATAACAAACAAAAGACATTTAATGGTTATCAAATTGATCTTGATCACTTCCAACTAAGCACCATCAATGATCTAGTTGTCATGATCATTCTAGTGGATTCCTTGATCATCATGAATGGTTGAGAGGTCTTCAAGTTGTATTTGTCTTCTATCAACTTGTATGAAGTGTTCAATTTGAATTTTGCTTCTTACATTACAACTTGCAATGAAGAGTTCAAATTGAACTTCACTTCTTGTAATTTTAGTTCAAATTGGATTCCATTTCTAATGATTTGAAAATTTAAACCATATCTTGACATTAATATTATTCTCATTTATGCTCTTTAATTATTTGTATGCCAAAACTCTGTTACCAGCTTCCTGACCATAACCAGCTGGTGTTGACTTATTAAATTGTCAAAACTTAAGATATTACAAATAGACTAAGATGCAATAATATACAATATTTGTTAGTCCGTGTGGTAACGTTGCATGTTAAAATATTATGATACAAATATGAATTTATTATTTTATAAAGTCGTAAAAAATTAAATAAACATTTTTAATAGAAATAATTTAAAATAAATAATGAATATTATTTTCATTTCTTAAAATATGCTCTTATAACAGAACTTAACCAGATTCCAACGTATGGTACGTGACAAAATTTGGGACCTGTTTCCAAGTCATTAGATGGGGGTATGGATGGGTACATATGGTTTACATAGCTTGCTTTTTCTCTTTCTGCAACCCTGTCAGCTACCCTTAACCCAGTTTGTAACATTAATTTAGCATGTTGGATGCTTGGTTTAGTTATGTTGACAAAACAATTATGAAGCAATAATAATTTTGAACTTCCAAATGGAAAAATAGATGGAAGCATTAAAGTACCCAAAAAGAAAAAATCAGAAGGAAGAAAACGGATTCTGCAAGAAAAAACCCAAGAAGCAGTTACAGCATTTCTTTTCTCATGCGCTAGTTCTTGAAATCCAAGTCTGTTCTGAGCTTTAGATGATAACGTTTTTAATGATATTCATACTTATTTGCCCTCGCAAGTTGCAACATAATTTGCAGGTCCTTGGTGTGCATGCTTGATCTAGTTGTTTCACCAACAGGTTAGCACTTAGCAGTAGAACAAGTTGCATGAATTATGGACCACAAATAAAAGACAAACTTGGCATGTGTAAGTTCAGGTTTTCATTTTCAAGTTATTGAGCCAATGAAAATAGTTCTGTTTCCTCTGGTGGATCTGTGATCTGGTAAAGTTGTACTGTTTATTTACACAAGGTGTTGTAAAGTATATTTGAAGATGCTTTTATGCCTAGATCTTATTGAGAATATTTACAACATATAAAAGTAGCAACACGTGCATTCTCTATCAATTACATTTGGCTTTCTGGTTTTTCACTTCTAAATTTGTAATACCAATATGAAACATTTTGCTTCAAACTTCCGTTACCATGATGTATTCATTATAAGATTAAAATCATTATTCAACCAATTCCATCAAGGATATCATCTTTCTAAACTGTTTTTGAGCGATGACTGTTAATTTTAAAAGGAAAAGTGGTGGGAAGACATAACAAGGTCACATACACAGTAAAATGCAGTTGCTTTTTCAGAAGTAAATGAACTTAATAATGTATACAATAAGCCAAAGCGTCTAATATATATAGTCCGAAACACATGGCAGTGTGTCTTTCTAATTTCTATCGTATTGAGCTACGGGCTTAGATTGTTTACCGTTCCACAAAAAGAGCAAAAGAAATCGACGGCTAAAAGAAAAAACAAAATATGAGTGCCGCTAAATGGTAAGGGATAAAAAGAAATATGAATAATAGATGAAACTATTATGTTGCCTGGGCTTTTATGATGTCAAAGCTCATCTCAAATTGAATGCCATCAAGTTCCCTCTTGAATCTGTCCTTGGAGCTGGCATACACCGTTTTTTGGTCTCACCTCGGAAAGATTCCTCATTCAATGAAGGATATCTACCCTTATTTCATTGCAGTTGTATGGAAACAAGTTCTTCACTGAAAAATTGCCAAAATCTTAGTCTAGAAGAAAAAAAAGCTTTCTGGACCCTTACCAAACTGGATTGGACAGGGAGCAAAAGTTCTCATTTTGAGATCCAGTACAGTGGTATAATATCCCTTAAAAAATATGCCAGCTTAATTTTCACATGGTGTTGGATTTTGCAAACAATATAATAGATTATCAGAACCAATGCCCTATATTGTTTACATAACATGACAGCCATGGTGTCCCAAAATGCTTCAACTGATGGGTTCCACATCAAAGTAGCAAATATACCGAGGAGATTTATTTCCCCTCTCAGGCAACTTATTGAAGGGAATGAACTTGAATATCCAACTTTAATGCAAGCCCTTGATATTTCAAGTAACAATTTGTCTAACACAGTGCCTTTGGAGGTGTTTAAACTCACAACTTTGCAATCCTTGAATTTGTCCAGCAATCATTTATTAGTGGTAACTTTGAGACAGAGAAAGCGGAGATAGAGATCCAAAATAGGATTAAGGGGAGAAACTTCTTTTATTCGACAATAGACATTATATATTTTAAGTATCAAGGGGGCAATCAAAAACCCTTTCCATGTTTATTAAAGTTCACTTGACTGCGTAAATTCCTTATATATACGTTTCCACAATCTCATGTGAGTTGTGAAGCTAATTTTTCAACCACCTAATATCACTATTTTAAAACTAATGCACAAAGATGTATTTGATATGACCATGAAAAAGAGGGGGAAAAATTCATCTACAATTTTACACAAAAAATAAAACTCATTCTTAAAAATTTGTGTTCCCATTTTTAATTCATACCAAACAAAATTCATAAGGTCAATTTAGTGCAAGCAAACATTAATTTTTTTTTTAAAATAAATTTATCGATATATTTTTATTACTAATTAAAAATGTCATATTTTTATCAGATTTTTTTATTTTTTAAGAATTAGTGAAGGAAATGATAAAAATTTGTTTACGGAATCTTTTCATAAATTTCAATTACAAGAAACATCATAAAACCTACATTAAATTTTTTATAATTATTAAAAATTCTTGCAATAAGGAATGCAAGTAAAAAATAATAATAAACACCATTTTAGTTTTTCAACTCTTGAAGATAAATAGTGATTTTCGCAATAAGAAAATTGTTTATATCCTAAAATCGTCGGATCTTGACTTGTTAATTGTCATTGATTAAAGGTTGCAACCATGGGTCGTCAATACAAAAAAAAACAGCAATGCTATTCCAAGGTTGAATCTATCCAAGACCGGTATAGCGGTCCTATGTTATTCAACGGATGGCATTGGGGGAGCCTTAATTGCTATAGCGGTTATAGACCACTATAGCGATGCGCTGCCCCTCGATACATGAACAGTGCCAAATGATGTCGTTTTGTTAAATGAGACCCACATCCTATTTAAACCCCCAAGTCAAGCTTTTCCCTATTTTCCCGAAAACCCTCATTCTCAAATCTTCTCTAACCCTTTTCTCTCTCAATCCCACTTTAATCTAACTCCCAAAAGCTTCAAGGTATGTGTTGTTGTTAGATTATGTCATCTTTCTCTTCCTTCTTCCATATTCTTGGGTGTGGGGTGTTGGTATTCATAATTGTGGTCAAGTGGGGGTGCTCCCCTAATGTTCTTAAAGTTGGGTTAGAGTTATCTAAAAAAATTTAGAGATTAATCTAGAGTTTTGTGATTGTTATGGCAAACATTGGTGTCATCCTTGCTCCACAATTGGCGTTGACACCATTGCTTCCTCCCTCTAGGTGAGTGGGTTCAATCATGTGATCTCTATGTTGATCATTAGAGATATTTTCTTTGGATTGTGGCACAAATGCATGATTTAGAGACTATTTCAAAGAGATTATAGACTATTTCAAAAAGTATGAAATATATGTTTTAAGAAAACTCATGGGACCATTTGTTGCTAAACGATTTTATGAAGAGTTTGATTACGAATATGATTACTTGGAGATTTTATGACTACCATAATAATTTCAAGAGTAGTATATTTATATGACAGAGCTTTCAAACTCAAGAGTAGAGCTCAGTATCGAGTTTTAGAGAAAATACTTAGTTTTATGATTTTGAACTAGACGATAGATATAGAGAAATAGATAATGAGTTAACGGTTGAGAGCGATCGTTAATTGTAACGACTCTCCTATTTGTATATTTCTGATAAAATAACTAATTGAGAGAAATCGAAAAGGATTTTAAAAATTCTGACAGACACAGTTAGGATCGAAACAATATGAGGATTCTGTAAAAAAAAAAAAATGAAAATTGATTAAATATTAATAAAAATTACAATAATAATATTTTAATCAGTAATATAGGATAGGATCTTATAAATGATACTAAGACATAGAAAAAATTAGAATAATGTTAAAAAGATAATTCTACCCGGTAAAGTTTTTGTTATGTCAATCGGGTATTGAAAAAATGAAAAACGGTGCACCGAAATGGTAATAACCGGTACACCGAAACATCGAGACTAATCAAATTAATGAACATTATCATATCTCAAATAAATTGTTAGTCAGAATAATCAAATAAATATAGATATTTATAATACTGATAGGAGGCAAATTGATCAGGAAATTTTAATTTCCTTACTTTCTCTCCAAGTTAAGGAATTAATAAAAAGGAAAAAGCAAGGAAATTTCAACTCCTTCTCGGTTCTTCTTCCAGATACACATTCTCCTCTTCATACTCCTTCGTTGCCTTCCTTTTCTTCATTTCTCCGTTCTCTAAATTTCCTCTTTGAAGAAAACTTCATCAAATCACCATAGTTGCAAATAATACTCTTAGGTAAGCATCTAAACTACTTCAAGAACATCTTCTCCACATCAAAATCAATTGAAAACCTTATTTTTTCTTTGCACTTGGTTCTCATGGCAGCTTAATCTAGGGCTGAAACAAAGGGGTTTGAGGTTTGTTTTGAAAGGAAAAACTAGAGAAAAGCTTGGAGGAAGGTAGGAAAATTATCCTAGTCTTTTCTTTATGATGTTTTGCTTTTGCTAAGATAAATGTTTGAATTTGCTGAATTTATGGTTGCTGAAATCTAAACCAAATTTGAGGATTTAGGAGTGCTTGAGTTATGATGAATCATTCTTACAGCAACCAGAATTTTATTTCTTTCAGAAACTGTTACTGTTACTGAACCAGAATTTTATTTCTTTCAGAAATGGTTCTTAAACCAGAATTTTATTTCTTTCAAAAGCTGTTATTGAACCAGAATTTTTATTTTTTTAGAAACTATTATTGAACCAGAATTTTATTTCAGAATTTTATAATTTTTGAGTGCTTGGACTATTATGAAGTCTTGTGTATCGGAATATAGGTGCTTTAAATGTGTATGTGCTGAAATTATAGGTGCTGGAAATTTTTACAGCATCAATTCTTAGTTTTGATGATATAGTAGGTGCTTTAAATGTGTATGTGCTGAAATTATAGGTGCTGGAAATTTTACAGTACTAATTCTTATGCTGTATGATCTTGCTATACATAATAATCAAAACTTGAAAAAGTGGTAGTAAGACTTGGGTTGTGTATTTTCAAATTTAGGAGCAATTAATGTCCAAGAAATGTTGATTCATTGTAGAAATAGTTTGAAATCTATCGCAGGAAACTTGGTTCAATTGTTGGAAAATTTATGAGAATTATTGCTAACCAAAAGATGTAATAGAAATTTTGATGGCATAAAATCTATTAAAAGCCTGGTAGGCTTTGCAGAAAAACATCACAACAGTATGCCAAATGTTACGGGAAATATCTCCTAAAAGTTAAAGAGAGACATTATATTTATTCAAGAGATTTTAATAGGGTATTTCATAAGTGTGTAAGTAAGTTTAAAGGAAAAATCTCAAAGCAAAGCATGAAAAATAGAATTCTTGAAGAATAAATCTTACTCAACAACTATGAGAAATTTTATACAAATGATAAAAATGCGCGCAAAGAAAGAAAACTTAAGAGCATAAATCTTATGCAATGTAAATTGCTTAGTGGTAAGCTCATGGATTCACGGGTAGTAGTAGATGTGCTACGCCCTTAGAACTATATCAGGGTGTGAACGCGATGGCGTTACATCGTTTATGAGAAAAGGAATGTACTGAGGATAGCAAGGCTATCTAGAATAAGATGTAGCAGACGTACTCCATCTAGTGAACTATATCAGAGTGTAGTCGCGACGGCGTTACACAAGTTGCTAGTACGATCCAAAGAGAAGTATATCAGAAGAATCCTATGAGTTCTACCATTAAGTTTTCAAATTATCTAATAAAATTAAGTCATAAGAAAGAATAACACTAACTAATGTGATCATTGTTTGAATAATTGAAGTTACTTTGCTTATCTTGCATTAAGTTAAATATCATTGAGTATTAGACTGGTTCTTTTCCTATTGGGAATCATTGATTCTCATCCCTGTTGTATGATGTATGTTATATAGATGGCCTTGATCGTGTTCTTCCTCGAGATGCCTGACTTTCTCCACTTGTTTGATTGACTACGGGTATTCAGCTTGTTGACAGATGTAGTACGACTTAGAATCGCTCATATTATCTGACTATCATAGGCTCTTATGTCTGACCTTTTGATGAGCCACTGACCGAGGGAATTAGGTTTATCTATCTGTAGTTAGTTATATTTTGTTAGGCCCTAACCCAGTTTAGGTGGTCATTGCGAGGGCCAGGGTAGGGTTGTTTATGATACTTATGTAATTAGGTGTGAATGTATAAAGTATATCTGTATAACTTAACATACTATGGATATGATATAAAATGTAAATTATCGTGTGACCAACTTCCTAGAATTGTGAGCAGCGAAAAATTAGTATAGCTTTTAGTACAAGGCTCATATTTATTACAACCCATATGTATATAATTCATATGGTTAATACGAGTAAAATCTGTAAGGTAAGTTATGGGTAACGACTACTTACTGTAATGTTATGACTCGAGCATAGCACTATAGTAGGAGAGGTGTTACATTAATCTTGATACTAAGTTTCCTTAGGGACAACTCACCCTAGAGATATAAGAGATGGAACCTAGTTAGATGCCCAATTCGGGTCCTTGAGGAACACATTGAGTTTAGAGCAATTACAAAGAATTTTATTGTTATGTCATATTTATTATGCATAAATAGAGAATATTTTGTTATACCATATTCATGATCCATAACTAGAGAATTATATTGTTATGACACATATTTTGTGCATAACAAGAGACTCATGTTTCTCGATTAGGGTATTGTTATTTATGATTTGAAGAAATTATGATTTTGAATATATATATATATATATATGTTCACACACACACACACATATGAAAATGTTTCAAGCTTTGCTTTTGCTATTATGAATTTATCCATCCTTTGTTATTGTCCTATGAAGAGAGTTATGGGTGAGAATTCACTCACTGATGAGTTTTAGATGAAATTCATCCCTCTCCTTTTTCCCCCTTTACATATACAACAACTGTTGTAGGCCTTTCTTAGCTATTTCCTCCTTCCTAGCAGTATTCACTTGGATTGAAGTCTATATTTTGATTCTTACTATAGAGTGCCCTAGTGACAGTGCGGGCAAGGTCCCAGACCATAAAAGATATTGTGCATTCTGGTTTACCATGATTCTTTCTTGGTATTTAAAGATGATAGAGCATTTATGGATATTTTGTATAGAGAGCAACTCATCAATATATATTGTGTATTATGATCACAAATTCAGACTTGTTTTATGAAATGAATTGTTTGTGATTATTTTGATTTCAAAGAGAGCAAGTTGAATTATATTAGAGATGAATTTATGTTTAAAATGAATTTTATGATTTAAAATATACATATTGAGTGACTAAGTGATCACGAGATCTACGTGAAAATGAGATTCTTTATGTAGCGATCACATTCCCAAATCGAGCCATGACATTGAAGGACGTTATTTTTCTAATGTTGTTTAGCCTGACCTTTACCTCGTATTTTGCTAATTTCTTGAGTTACAAAAGTCTGACTGTGGTGATTCTTGTGACGTTGAAAAGCTTATTCATTCTCTACAACTTTGTGCCTAATAGTCAAAGGCTAATTTCAATTGTAAAGGCTGCTATAGAGCTTGAAAAATGACAATATAGATTTCCTCTTGCATTGGAATGCATTTGGCCCAATTTTAAGTCCAATGAAACACAAAATTAAACATTTTGGGCTCAATGAGTGTCAATAAGGATTAATGAAACCCTAAAATAGAATGAGAGCTATAAATACATCATCTTAAAGATGAAAAGGGATCTTTTGGTAGTCTTGGGGTCCTTTGGCCTCTTGGCCTTTCTTGGCCAATTTGGAAGATACTAAGGAAAAGCTACGGTTTTGGCAAAAGGGGCACTTGATTTGGATCCATTCTTCTTTTATTTCCTCTTTGATTTATGTTCAGCATATACAGTCTCTCTATGGATTTGTATTTGTTAAATATGTTAGTTTTCTAAATACCATATGCTAGGATGATGATGTAACTTATATTATGACTATGATTGTTTAATTTTCCAATTTTCATGAATTCTTTCTTAGTCGATTGAGTTTCTATTATTTATACTTAATGTTTTTTATGGATTTGAGACCCATATATAGATTGATTATAGAGTAGAGGAATCTAGGTACATAAGTGAGACAATAAAATAGAAACCTTAATGCCTAATTGTCTAAGGATAGAGATTAGAAATTTCGTGGGGCTTTGAAAAGGGATTCACAAATCAATAATGCCTTTAGTTTTAGGGTCCAAGTTGAGGAATCAATTGGGTTCTAAAATCTAGGGAGGATGGGTATGCCAAATAATTAGGTATCAATTAAATTAAATTAGTAATCCCTCCATCAGTTGATGAGTTAGATAGTCATTAGACTAGGAGCTCAATCATCATAGAGACAACTTTGTGAAATCTGATCTCGAATTTGCTCTTTCATTTATGATCTTTCATATTTCTTTTGTATTTTTATTTTATTTTATTTTATTTATTTTGCTTATATTATTCACTTTATTCAGCAAGTATAAATAGTTTATAGGTTAGGAAACTGGTAACTAGTTGAATCAATCCTTGTGGAAATGATACTCTACTCACTCTTTTATTACTTATATGACCCGGTACACTTGCCAAAGCCGCATCAAAGGGAACCTGAGCAAATTTTATCAAACCTCAAAGGAGGTTAGTGTAATTCCACTTATTTATAATTACAATTATTTCTCTTATAAAAACCTTTAAAATATTCAATTTCACTCTCATTTGCAACAGAAACTAGCATCTACACCTCATGACTATTATCATTGTGTGCTTTGTCCCAACCTTGATTGGCACAAATGCATGGTTAGGTTCCAAGGTTTAAGTGCGTGGTTGCCCCATGGTCACGGGTTCGAATCCCCCTAGTTATTAAAATTATCAGTTGGTGGGAAACCCTATTGATCGCTCCCAAAGGGAGAGTGACACTAGCAAGTATACTAGGTCATCAAGTAATAGAGTAAAAGGAGGGGTTGTCGTACCCACAGGGATAATTCAAGTACCGATTCTAGCTAATTAGATAACAAGTTAAACAATTGAAATGAAATGATATCAAAGGAATTTGAAGACTAAAGTGCTAAAGCAATGTAAAAGCTATTTAAGAATTGATGGAATTAAATGCTAGGGTGATTTACTTCAACTATGTGTGATTAATATGCAACATGAACATCAATATGCCTTGTCCACATTTCATTGAGTGATGGTGGGATCTCTATGTTCATTAAAAGTCTTTCTCAAGATCATCTAATGCTACTCAATTAGAGTTGAACATCTAATCTCTTAGCATGCCTAACTCTAACTAAGTGATTTAATTATCAAGTCCTTAAATACCACATGAATCATGTTTGCCTATCTCTAGGTGTCATTCAACTCATGGCATTGCATTCATAGGCATGGCTCTTACTCATTCTCTCAAATTTGTAAAAACCCCTATAATCCTAAATTGGTGATAAAGCAATTCAAGATAAATAAGATCAAATACAATGCTCACTGTCAAATAAGAACAAGACATAAATTCATTCACATTAGCATTTTATCAAACACATAGCCTCCATAAATCACCCTAAGCAAAGAAGGTTTAGTTACAAGTCATGGGAGACAAAATAAAATCAACATCAAATGAAAAAGCCATAAATAAGAAAATACTCAAAGAGTTGAAGAGCAATCCCAAGAGAAGTCTCCTTCCCAGGTGCTTGATCTTCAATCTCCTTTCTCTCCAAGCTCTAGCCTTTCCTTTCTCCCATTTCGTGCTTCCCCCTTCACTCCCTGCTCCAATGTGTTTTTATATCAATTATGGGCTGTCAGAGTAAGTAATGAGGCCCAATTTACATGGCAGGTTCGTGCACCCACGTCAGAAGCGTGGCTATGGTCACGCTGGAGCGTAACTTAAGTGAAAATATCATAACTATGACAGCAACTCACGCGGTAGCGTAGGTTGCCACGCCTTCTGGCGTGGCTTCAGTTTCAGGACCCAGCATGCTCCAGCATGGATTTCTGACATCCCTTCAGCTCCATTTCTTGCTCCTTTGCATGCCTAGCTCAAATGCTTCCCTAATTCTTCTTCCAAAAAAGCTATAATCCAATGGAAAACACAACTAGAATGCAAGGTTAACGTCAGTGTAATCATGCAAGAATTTGAACTAAATGATATAAAAGAGGCACCAATGGAAACTAAAACAAATTATCAATAAACTAAAAGTTCCAAGAAAACTAAAGAAAAACATAACTCCTAAGGGAGTTATCACCTATATAGGGAGATCCCTTACCACTTAGGGACAATGTGAATAAGTCCTTAAATGGTCTTGGACTAGCCTAGTTTGGTGGGTGTGTGTGTGTGAATGCTTTTGTCATTCACAACTCATCCAGAGGAAAAATTCACTTGACACAATCTTCAAGTATATTGTTAAATTGTTAACATTTCCTAAAGAAAATGACTTTTCTTAATTTTAGTACAATTACATTCGATACTTATTTATTTATTTATAAAGTTATCACTAGAGATCTTTAAAATTCGTTAAAATTGAATTAGCCTCTTCTATAACTACATATTATTCATTGTTTTAAGTGACCAAAAAGTATGATGATATGTACATGATTGTTAATGACAAAATTATAATATTTAGTAATATTTGACATATAGATTTAAACACCTATTTTTTATTATGTGGAGATGATACTTATAATTATAATTTATGATAAAAAATGGTATTCTGTATATAAAAATTCAAGGGTAAATTTAAATGTAAAGTATTACAAAATATTGCAATTTTATCATTATTAAACACATATGTGTCATGTAACATCCCCAAATTCCTTAATAGAAAGATTAATTAATCCTAATTAATGATTAAGATGATAAATAGAAAAATCACAATTAATCCAAATATACTTTAGTATTTATCACGTTAGTTATTTTGCTATAAAATTTATATATAGATGGGCAATCAATTTTAATTAGATTTGATTCTTACAATTTTATTGACATGTGAAACATTTTGGCCTCCCAAAAATTTTTCTTCAAGCTTCGCCACTGGTTGTGAGTGCTTTGATGAGATAGCCTTGAAGTGAAACATTCACAGATAGTAAAGGCTTTGGGAGTGAATTTGAAGCAACTAGAGAAAACTGCCATAACAGTGTCTAGTTGAAGCTTAGTGGAATCTCACGTAGTTGTGAGAAACTGGATGTAAACTTCAGAATTGGAAATCAAACCGGTATAAATCTTGTTGTGATAAGTTTGTCTATTCTTCTCTTCTTTATATTTACTTATTTTCACTGCACTCATTATAAGGAAAAATTAAACTATCTCATATATTATTAGTAGATTTTCATTGTTTATATTCATTTTGCTTAAGATTTTTTAATCTATTAATTCAGTGTGTAGTATCTGAATAAAAAGAAAAGAAAGTGACTTGATTCAAATCCCCAATTTCTCAAGTCTCTTGGTGCCATCACCATCTATATATGGTTTATATGATTTGATTTAATCATCTCACTTTCAAATAAAATCACTCCTTTCACTAGATACATCTTCATGTACAAGTATGATGGAGCCTTCAGCAAAGCTGAACAAGTTTGATCACATACGTTTCATTACATTAAGCTAAAATGATGAATTGATGATTGCATTGCCTGGTTCCACACTGAATAAGGATGGTAATTGATCATGATACTATGCTTTAGGAGTTTATGTTGGGTTCAAGGAATCATTTTTAGTGTAAATTAAATGGAGTTATGAATATTAAAATGAATGTGATAGAACTAGATTTATTAATTTATGCAGCACAATAATAATAAATATATGCAAATCATGAAAAAAATACAATTTACTCATTTTCATCTTAATAATTTCTTGTCCTTGTTACTATGCAGTGTTTCATATTTGGTTTTGTTATCACCCCAATTTTTTTTTAAAAGAAAAATTAATTTACACGCATAGTTATGTATTTAAACTTTTGGATAATAAAGACACTTAAGTTTGAACATCTTATTCTGCATAAATGATTTTTTGTTTTGGTAATTAAATGATATTATTTTATATAAATAGACCCTTTCAATTTTAAAGTTCATTAACTTAATTTTTTTTTTAAATTCAAATGACCTAAAAACCAAAAGGATCACATTAAAATTTAGCATCGTATTAGAGAAAATACTTTTTTTTAAAACCAAAGATAAGCAATTCCAAGAGTAAAATAACAAGTTCTATAACAAAGTAATGAATTTGTTAACTCTTGTTCTATGTTTGGTTGGAAAATAAAAATGGGGTGAAATTTTTTATGGATAAGCATCATATGTAACTTTCACATGTAGAGTTCATTCATAAAAATTTTTATCCCACTTTTACTCTCTAATCAAGCATAGCCTAAGATAAGTCCACATTGATTCCTAAGGATGTTTATAAATTTTTTTGATATTATTATATTATCTTTGGAAATACAAGAAAATAGTTCTTGGTGCAATAAAAGTTGTTTTGAAATAAAATCAAATGTTTAGGTGAAAATGTTGGATTGATTAAAAGCAAAATTGATTACTTTAATTAGGATTTTAATGTTTTTACCAAGATAACTTTGAGTATCAAATACTATAAAAGGGTAAATAACACAAATCACCCTTAAGATTTCACAAAATTGCACCCCGCCCTATTAAAATTAAATAGCTTATAAAAATTATTATTTTAATATAATTTTTCTATAAATTATATGATGAAAAATATAAATCAAAATATAATAATATTTTAAAGAATTATATTTTTAAATATTTATATTCTATTAACAATTAATTAATTTTTAAGAATTGAAACAAATAATAAATTACATTAAGATAATTACAATTTTAAATAATAAATATTTAAATAATAATATTTATTTTTAAATTTATGAACTAAGTAAATAATGAAAAATGTTTATTTTATTACAATTTTTTCTTTTTGCTAAACGCCATTTAAATTTTTCAACTGTTGAAGATAAATAGTGATTTCCAGAATAAAAAATTATTTATATCCTAAACTCATCAGACCTTGACTTGTAAATTGTCAATAATTAAAGGTTTTATCCGTGGATCATCTATACTAATGAAGATCTCAGGAGCATAATTAACCGATCCTATATGCTGTAGCTTTCTATTCCATATGGATGTCTGCTGGCATGGAGTGAGAAATCTGAACTACACAAGCATAGTATGATTATTACTATCCTGGTTAGTTTTCAACATCATCTATATATTGCGATCATCAATTCGTATTCATTGATTCCTCATCTTAATTATGTAGTGGAAATTATATGATCAAACTTGTTCTGCTTTAATTTTTCCATCATATATATTGTCCATACATGCATTCAGTAAGGAGCTAAGTTGTCAATTCTGACCACTTTCTTTCTCAATATATACTATCCACAGATAATTGTTAAGACTTGACTAGTGTTAAGTCAATTGTCGCCTTCTAGCTTCTGTCGCCAAAGATGCTTCCAAGTTTTAGTTTCCACACTAAAAGATAAGTAGCTTTTGTCTTGTACAGTACATTTGACTTTGAAATCAGGATATGCACGTCCAAATTATTGCCTTGTTTTATTCATATGAGTACGAGAGGGACAAATGTAATCTGTGTGCAAGTAAAATAATCAACAAAACACATATACAAGTAGAAAGATCATATTTACCTACATTTGCATGCTTTGTGCGCAATTAATGGTGGTTAATAAGTTTCAGTATCAAGATCGAAAGATTGAGCAAGATGAAAAGAGAGAATGAGACCTTCTCAATATTGGAAGACTAGGAATGAGAATTACAGAAACTGAATTATTGCTCTTACTGTTACATTTGAGCAACTGAATAACTTATACTAGAGTTAAGGCGGCTGTAGTTACTTAACTGACAAAACAGAATTTTCCCAATTATTGCTTTAGTCACTTGCCATTTCGTTATTCTAGTTTTATTTTCCCAATTTCTTATTATTACCCGTTGTAAAGCTTAGAGGCAAATTGTTAGATAAAGTACATATAAAACAGAGGCTCAAACTCACTGATAAACAGAGAGAAGCAATAGCCCAAACAACAGCAGAAAAACTATAGGGCTAGAAAAACACAAGATTCAGTCGAAAAACAAAGTCCGCAACCCAACCACCCAATATGCTGATCCATATATGTAGTTGCTAGAAGAAGTGACCTCTACATGTTGGAGAACAATAACAAATTTCCATTCCCTTCTGCAGGAACTCCTGTTAATCGGAAGCAACCTTCAAAGCAAATTTTCAAGCATCACTATCATGTCTCTTCAATTATTCGATATTCGAACTCAGGGAGCATTCTGTATAGCACAGAATTCTTTCCACACATTGAGCTCTAACGTTTTGGCTTCCATTTTGTTTTTAAGGTGTGATTGGTATAGGAGTAAGATGAGGCGGAAAATTTTTGGAGTAATAATCTCTATAAAGATGTAAAATTGCATGGAAACTCACCTATGAAAATTTTTATCACATTTTCACTCTCATACTTAGAGAGTAAAAATTGTAATAAAAATATTAAAATTTTATTTACATAATCTTTACATTATATTTTTATAATTATTTAAAAAGTAATGCAATAAAAAATGAAAATGAAAAATTAAACCAAATTAAACACCATTTTAATTTTTGAACTTTTATAGATAAATAATGATTATCAATAAAGAAGTATTTACCGCCTGAAATCATTAGACGTTGACTTGTTAATTGTTTTTTTTTTATTTGTAGTGTTTGGGAATCCGTACAACTTTAGTTTTTATCTTTTCTTACAATTTGGAGCCATTTTTTAAAATATAAATTAAAATTCGCTCTTTTTCTTGATTTAATTTTCTTAGTCATTCACCACTATTCAATTAATAATTTCTTACACATGAAATTTCAGGCTTTTATCCGTGGATCATCAACACTAAAACTGATATTAGGAGCATAACAGACAGATTCTATATGGAGTTGCTTCCCATTCAATAACCCCTTCAAATGTCTGCTGACTGCTGGCATGGAGTGAGAAACCCAACTCCTGAAACCATAGCATCCTGAGAAACATTGCGGTCATCAATTCATCCTTGTTCCATATGAAGTAGAAATTGAGTAATAATAGCTTGACAATAAAATACAATAATATTCTTACATTTTTATTTTATCAACATTAAATATGATGAGTAAGTGATAATCACCATTATATCCAATAACGGTAAAATGAAAAGTGTTATTATATTTTCTTCTTAACCTATATTTTTTCATAGAAATTATATGATCAAACTTTTTTTGTTTTCATGCAGGTTACCATCGCGTTGTCGATACATTCATGACGTACGGAGCTAAGTCGTCGGTTCGCACTTTCTTTATCAGTATCTACAGTAAATTGCTAAGTCACTTGGCCATTGTGAAGTCAACCGTCACTTTCTGTCACCAAATTAAAGATGCCCCAGTTCTGGGTTTTAGTTTCCTTACAATTAATTAGTTTGGTCTAGCCCAGACGACTTTGAAGTTAAAGGATGCCGGTCAAAATTGCCTATCGCGTTTCATTTATGAATCGCATATAGTCCTCCTAATCAAAATTTAAAGGAAGTCCAAGTCATGGCGGTTGGCTCATTAATGAACAGGAGAAGGACATACTATTGGGACGAGCAGCAAAATAAGTCCCACGACAGTGGTGGAGCTTGAATAAGAGCTTTAGGGAATTAGACGATGACAATTAAATATTTTAAACTAAATAAATAACACATCAAATGTTGGTGTGTAGTTGGATTAGTTGTAACTATAAATATAATTGATTATTTCAAAATCAACTTTATGTTTGAATGTACTAACGTAAAAATAATTTTTTATTTGGTACTTTTGAGACATAAAAATAATTTTAAGATGGCGCGTTATATTTAGATTATATAAAAATAATTACTTATGTATGATAGATTACTAAAAATGGTATGAAGCAATGGCTTTATTTTTATAATGGGTAAATAGCACAAACTACTCGAGGTTTGATAAAATTGCACTCCACTCCATTCTTCCTAAAAACTTGCTCTTCACTCAATTAAATTTACATAACTAATAAAAACTATTATTTCAATATAATTTTCATTTTAATATAATATATGATGAAATATACAAATAAGAAATGTTAAAATTGTAATACCCCAATTACTTTGGTTAATTAATGGATAGTTAATCATTCATAATTAATTTAGCATCTCAGTAAAATTTGTTTTCTTTCTTGTGTTTCCTTTTGACATTTAAACTTCAAAACGGATTAATTAAATAATCTTTACTTGGAATTAGAGGTGTGTGAAAATAATATATTTTTTTTATGGGTGTTTTATATTTATTCTAGTGATTTTGTTTGTGAAATTCCTAGGTTATCCTTATTTATATATATATCTAACTGTCAAACTACTGTTCTCACATACACCCACACTTTAAAAATAGAAAACAGGCAAAACCAACCGACCATTTTCCTTAGCACTCCATGATCTTGACAAGTTCATCCAAGCAAAAAGAAGAAGAAGCTTAGTTGGTGGAGAACACTGGGATGGCAATCCTAGACTCTTCAACTGCCTTGGTAAGTGAGGGCGTGATTTCCTCTCCTCTCTGAAGATCCTCATCGTCGATGAAAGTGTGAATTCCCTTGTCACATAGAGCTTTGTAGAGATGTCCCGTGAAACCATGGCGAGTATCAGCGCCTCTAAAGCTAAGAAACACATCATAGGAATATCCATAGCTGACGGAAGAAGAGGAACAGCCAGGCTGCAAAACCATGAGAACTGAGAAAGGAAAATAAAATCCCAAATCCCATTTTTTCCCCTCCCCTTCACGGTACACACACACACACACACTTCTTTCTTTTCCTTCTTCCATTTCTTCATCTTCTTCCTTTCTTTCTCTCCATCTTCATCCACCATCTCAACCTCATAAATCCTTCAATTCTTCACCAAATCCAACAAATAAATACACTTTTCCATAGCTCTTCCACCTAAAAAACACAAATCCAGCATCAGTTTTTCAAGAAAAAGCTTCCTTCTACCTGTTCTAGAGCAGACAAAATTCGGGTAGAAAGGAAAGAAGGAGCTTTTGTTTCCTTACTTGGGAGATCAAACTTCAAGGAGCTTGTGGTTGTCTAGATCTTCAATAAAGATCATCTTTTGGGTAGGGGTTTATGTTTAAACTTGTTTATTTATGATTTTGTTAAGAAATCTTGAGTTTTGATGAATGATTATGCATGAAAAATCAAAAGAAATTGTATGTTGTTGTTGAAATTTTTCGTATTTATGCAGACAGCTCAGTTTTGTATGATTTAATTCACATAGATAGAGATAATATTTTGAGCTAAAATTTTTATATGATGAAGCTAACATATGGAGGTATCTTCAGTATTTTTATTGAGGTATTTAGGTGACGTTTTCTATTTTTAAAAATTCAGAAACCGTGAAGATTTCAGTTTCGGTATGAACAGTAATTTCTGAAGCACTGAATTTGTATAATTTGTTTACTATACCAAATGATCTAATTTCGTCTTGAAATTTTTACAGGATGTTGTGGACATCTTGAAGTTAAACCAGTAATTTTTGTATGAGTTAATATGATCATTTGACAGGGCAATAAAATTGGGAACTATGGTTGTTGGCTGTAAATAGGGGATTTCTGACCTCTGAATTTGTCTAATTATTTTAGCATAGTTAGAGAATAATTCTTGCTTTGAAATTTTTACAGGACCTTGTGGACACATTGAAGTGTCTTAGATAATTTTTATAGCCTCAGAATTCATTATTGAAACTTATGCTTGCATGTCTTATGAGAAAAAGAATAACTTTGAGGAAAAAGGAAAAAGAGGAAGAACTAAGCAAAAGGAAATTAGCATTATGACATAAAGATTAAAGGTCGATTTATGTCGACAAAGAGGGTTCCGACACTGAATCGTTTTAAGGACCAGTGACGACTGGGTATTTACTTTCTTTATAGTGCACATAAGGGTTTCAGTGTCGGTTCGTATTAAGGAATTGGTGTCTACCAGTTAAGTATAAGCTTATAGCTTTTAAAGTATCTAACCAGAATTAATTGAGAGGAAATAACAGTGAGATGAATAGGAACAGATAGAAATACGAAAGTTATGAGGTAGATAAGACTAAATAAAAAGATCTTAATTATGATGTATTTGATGTCTTATATCAGGATAGCCATTTATGTATGTTGTGACATTTAATGAATGAACCTAGTATATTTCCATGTAAGCATGTCTCTTTAATTATATTAATAAAGTTCCTTCATACATGCATATACTTATCATGCCAAGACCATGCTAAAAGACACCTCTACCTTGATAAAGATTGTTTGAAATTCTAAAATCGAACCTCATAATTGTATGTAAATGATTTCAAAAGAAACCAAGGTAGACTAGAGATGATAATGATGTCATGTTAATTGCATATGTTCCTACTGAGATTTCAATTGATTTCTCACCCCTCTTCTTTTTTCCATATCATCTCTAGATGAGCAGGTAGATCCTGATGCAAAGAGTTAGTTGCTGAAATATTGTTGTTTTTCTTTGAAGTATAGTTGCTTTTCGTTACTTGGAGACTGTGCTATATTACTGAATCTTAACTTTGTATTTGGATCATGAGATCTTTCTCCTTATATGTTTGTATCTTGTGACTTGAGGTTATGACTTAGTATATTCTTAGCTGGTTTGACCCATGTGGCTGTTTATCTTTGATATTACATTACTATGTTATGTTATGGATTAAATGGCACTGTGTGCCTTATAATGATGATATATGATATGTTGAAGTATTGTATTTTGAAAAGTATGTTGAGCTATGAATGACTGGTTACCCTGTTTATGATTTTCTGTCTTGTAGGAGCATGGTATTTACGCCGTTATCATGCCGAATTTTCATTAGAATGCTTAGCAATATTTTATGTCAAATGTTGAAAAGCTCACAAAATAGGACGTGATTCCTTGGTATTCATTTTTATGCAAACTCGAGCACATAGAAATGAGTACTAGGGAGTTACATTTTGGTATCAGAGCATGGTTTGACTCGATTGGAGCCGAAGGGTTGGACTACTATGCTTTGGTTGCACAAAAAAAAAAAATAGATATGTCATTTTTTTTTAGTTTATCTGCATGGTAGACTATGAGGTTTGGAGATACATGATTTGCTTTATTTGTATGTCACTGTAACAAGCTCACTAGACATGATTTATTGAGACTGATCACCTCAATTTTTCTGTTTGGTGTGTGTAGGGACTGATGGCATCAAGTAGGCAACCTAGGCGCCAGAGTAGGACGGAGGACCTTGAGCTGTTGGAGACCTTCCGAGGTGTCACTCGTGCTTTACAGGCTGTGACGGAGAGGTTAAACCAACATGATGAGGGTTCAGGCAGTCAGGCCCCTCGTGCTACTGAGGTTGAAGGTGCACGCTTTGCTGACTTCAAGAAGGCTCACCCTAGACCTTTTGCAGGTTCCACTGATCCAGGCGAGGCTGATGCTTGGATTAAGTCCTTGGAGAAGATATTCGATATCCTGCAGGTTTCATCCGTGGATCATCTATACTAATGAAGATATCAGGAGCATAATTAACCGATCCTATATGCAGTAGCTTTCTATTCCATATGGATGTCTGCTGGCATGGAGTGAGAAATCTGAACAACAGAAGCATAGAATGATTATTACTATCCTGGTTAGTTTTCAACCTCATCTATATATTGCAATCATCAATTCGTATTCATTGATTCCTCATCTTAATTATGTTGTGGAAATTATATGATCGAACTTGTTCTGCTTTTTCCATCATATATATTGTCCATACATGCATTCAGTAAGGAGCTAAATTGTCAATTCTGACCACTTTCTTTCTCAATATATACTATCCACAGATAATTGTTAAGACTTGGCTAATGTTAAGTCAATAGTCACCTTCTGGCTTCTGTCGCCAAAGATGCTTCCAAGTTTTAGTTTCCACACTAAAAGATAAGTAGCTTTTGTCTTGTACAGTACAGATGACTTTGAAATCAGGATGGATATGCACGTCCAAATTATTGCCTTGTTTTATTCATGAGTAGGAGAGGCACAAATGTAATCTGTGTGCAAGTAAAATGATCAACAAAACACATATACAAGTAGAAAGATCATATTTACATACATTTGCATGCTTTGTGCGCAAGTAATGGTGGTTAAAAAGTTTCAGTATCAAGATCGAAAAACGGAGAACGATGAGGAAAGATTGAGCAAGAAGAAAAGAGAGAATGATAGCTTCTCAATATTGGAAGACTAGGAATGAGAATTACAGAAACTGAATTATTGCTCTTACTGTTACATTTGAGCAACTGAATAACTTATACTAGAGTTAAGGCGGCTGTAGTTACTTAACTGACAAAACAGAATTTTCCCAATTATTGCTTTAGTCACTTGCCATTTCGTTATTCTAGTTTTATTTTCCCAATTTCTTATTATTACCCGTTGTAAAGCTTAGAGGCAAATTGTTCAATAAAGTACATATAAAACAGAGGCTCAAACTCACTGATAAACAGAGAGAAGCAATAGCCCAAACAACAGCAGAAAAACTAGGGCTAGAAAAACACAAGAAGATTCAGCCGAAAAAACAAAGTCCGCAACCCAAACACCCAATATGCTGATCCATATATGTAGTTGCTAGAAGAAGTGACCTCTACATGTTGGAGAACAATAACACATTTCCATTCCCTTCTGCAGGAACTCCTGTTAATCCGAAGCAACCATCAAAGCAAATTTTCAAGCATCACCATCATGTCTCTTCAATTATTCGATTTACGAACTCACGGAGCATTCTGTATAGCACAGAATTCTTTTCACACATTGAGCTCTAACGTTTTGGCTTCCATTTTGTTTTGAAGGCGTGATTGGTATAGGAGTAAGATGAGGCGGAAAATTTTTGGAGTAATCTCTATAAAGATGTAAAATTGCATGGAAACTCACCTATGAGAATTTTTATCACATTTTCACTCTCATACTTAGAGAGTAAAAATTGTAATAAAAATATTAAAATTTTATTTACATAATCTTTACATTATATTTTTATAATTATTTAAAAAGTAATGCAATAAAAAATGAAAATGAAAATGAAACCAAATTAAACACCATTTTAATTTTTGAACTTTTATAGATAAATAATGATTATCAATAAAGAAGTATTTACCGCCTGAAATCATTAGACGTTGACTTGTTAATTGTTGTTGTTTTTTTTTTTATTTGTAGTGTTTGGGAATCCGTACAACTTTAGTTTTTATCTTTTCTTACAATTTGGAGCCATTTTTTAAGATATAAATTAAAATTCGCTCTTTTTCTTGATTTAATTTTCTCAGTCATTCACCACTATTCAATTAATAATTTCTTACACATGAAATCAGGCTTCTATCCGTGGATCATCAACACTAAAACTGATATTAGGAGCATAACAGACAGGTTCTATATGGAGTTGCTTCCCATTCAATAACCCCTTCAAATGTCTGCTGACTGCTGGCATGGAGTGAGAAACCTCAACTCCTGAAACCATAGTATCCTGAGAAACATTGCAGTGTCAATTCATCCTTGTTCCATATGAAGTAGAAATTGAGTAATAATAGCTTGACAATAAAGCACAATAATATTCTTACATTTTTATTTTGTCACCATTATATATGATGAGTAAGTGATGATCACCATTATATCCAATGACGGTAAAATGAAAAGTGTTATTATATTTTCTTCTTAACCTATATTTTTTCGTAGAAATTATATGATCAAACTTGTTTTGCTTTCATGCAGGTTACCATCGCGTTGTCGATACATTCGTGACGTACGGAGCTAAGTCGTCGGTTCGCACTTTCTTTATCAGTATCTACAGTAAATTACTAAGTCGCTTGGCCATTGTGAAGTCAACCGTCACTTTCAGTCACCAAATTAAGGATGCCCCAGTTCTGGGTTTTAGTTTCCTTACAATTAATTAGTTTGGTCTTGCACAGGCGACTTTTGAAGTTAAAGGGTGGCCGTCAAAATTGCCTATCGCGTTTCATTTATGAATCGCATATAGTCCTCCTAATCAAAATTTAAAGGAAATCCAAGTCATGGCGGTTGGCTCATTAATGAACGGGAGAAGGACATATTATTGGGACGAGCAGCAAAATAAGTCCCACGACAGCGGTGAAGCATGAATAAAGGCTTTAGAGAATTAGACGATGGCAATTAAATATTTTAAATTAAATAAATAACACATCAAATGTTGGTGTTTAGTTGGATTAGTTGTAACTATAAATATAATCGATTATTTGAAAATCAACTTTATGTTTGAATGTACTAACGTAAAAATAATTTTTTATTAGGTACTTTTGAGACGTAAAAATAATTTTAAGATGGCACGTTATGTTTAGATTATATAAAAATAATTATTTATGTATGATAGATTACTAAAAATGATATGAAGCAATGGCTTTATTTTTATAATGGGTAAATAGCACAAACTACTCGAGGTTTGATAAAATTGCACTCCACGCCGTTCTTCCTAAAAACTTGCTCTTCACTCAATTAAATTTACATAACTAATAAAAACTATTATTTTAATATAATTTTCATTTTAATATAATATATAATGAAATTTACAAGTAAGAAATGTTAAAATATTCAAAAGAATTAGATTATTGCATAGTTTTACTTTTTATATTGGATTTAATGAATAAATAATTATTAAAAATTAAAGTGAATAATAAATTCCATTAATATAAATTATAATTTTTAATAATAAAATTTAATAAATATTTATAATAATATAACTACAAAATAAATCTTTACATGATAAAATTTATAAATAAATAATTAACAATTTTTTTATTATATTGTTACTTTTTTTCTAAATATTTACTTAAGATTATAATTACTTCTAATAGTGAGAGATAATTGTATATGATATGATGTAATGTCATGCATGTACAATGTTATATCGAATACTGTGTAGTAAAAAAATTTATTAGGCCTAATACAATCAAATCTTATACTATCAAGGGAGTTTTTCCTATCAGATCTTGTTTTACAGAGTGTTTGGTGTGACATTATAGATAGTTTAATGCTTGGTATTATTAGACTTGATATTATAAAGTCTAATACTATTAGATTTGTTAAAATTTTAATAAATATACATTTGTTGTTATATTGTTTGATTCACTATTACAAATAGTTCTAACCTTAAGTAAATATTTTGCAAAAAGGAAAAAGTATAATACAGTAAAACATTTTTTCATTATTTACTTGGTTCAAAATTTAAAAATAAATATTGTTATTTAAATTTTTATTATTTAAAATTGTAATTATCCTCAATGTAATTTATTATTTATTTTAATTCTTAACAATTACTTATTTATGTAATATAACATAAAGATTTAAAAATATAATTCTTTTAAATATTATAATATTTTTATTTATATTTTTCATCATCTACTTTATAAAAAAAATTATATTAAAATAATAATTTTTATAAGCTATTTAATTTTAATGGGAATGGACTGCAATTTTGGAGCAAGAATAGGGTGGAGCTCAATTTTGTGAAATCTTAAGAGTGGTCTGTGTTATTTATCCTTTTATGATATTTGATACTCCAAGTTATTTTGGTAAAAACATTAAAGTCCTAATTAAAATAATCAATTTTGCTTATAATCAATCCAACATTTTCACCTAAACATTTAATCTTATTTCAAAACAACTTTTATTGTACAAAAAACTATTTTCCACTATTTCTAATGATACATCTAATAATATCAAAAAATATTATAAACATTGTTTGGAATCAATGTGGACTTAGACTATGTTTGACTAGAAAGTAAAAATGGGGTGAAATTTTTTCATCAATGAGCTCTATATGTGAAAATTATATGTGGAGCTTATCCATGAAAAATTTCTCCCCATTTTTACCTTTCAACCAAACATAAATTAAGAATTAACAAATTCATTACTTTGTCATAGAACTTGTTATTTAACTCTTGCAATTGCTTATCTTTGGTTAAAAAAATGGTATTTTCTCTAATACGATGCTAAATTTTAATATGATCCTTTTGGTTTTTAGTTCATTCGAATTTAAAAAAAAAGCTAATTAACTTTAAAATTGAAAAGGTCTATTTATATAAAATAATGTCACTCAATTACCAAAAAAATATAATTTATGTAGAGTAAGAGGCTCAAACTTAAGTCTTTATTTGCCAAAACTTTAAATATATAACTATGCGCATAAGTTAATTTTTTTTAAAAAAAAAAATTGGGTTGTCAACAAACAATCTCATATGAATGCAATAGACTAAATATGAAACATGCATAGTAAAAAGTACAAGAAATTATTAAGATGAAAATGAGTAATTTTTTTTTTTCATGATTATTACATATTTATTATCACTGTACTACATAAATTAATAGATCTAATTCTATTATATTTATTTTGATATTTATTACCATATTGCAACTCCATTTAATTTACACTAAAAATAATTCCCTGAACCCGACATAAACTCCTAAAGCATAGTATCATGATGAATTACCTTCCTTATTCACTGCGGAACCAGGCAATGCAATCATCAATTCATCATTTTAGCTTAATGTAATGAAAATTATGTGATCAAACTTGTTCAGCTTTGCTGAAGCTTCCATCATACTGTTACCTTCATAGAGGGGCTAAGTTGTTGGTTCTCACTTTCCTTGTCACTTCTCAGTATTTACTAGTAATTATTGTTAAGACTTGGTTTTTTTCTTCCCCTTTTTTCTTTTAAATGAACGTTAAGACTTGGTTATTGTGAAGTCAATAGTCACTCTCACTTTCATCAAAAGAGACTTGGCTATTGTGAAGCCAGCTGTCGTCTTCAGTCACCAAAGAAGCCCCAAATTTCAAGCTCGAGTTTTCACACTTGAAGACTTGGAAGTTAAGTAGTTTTGTCTTGTAGAGACGACCTTGAAATTAAAACATACGTCCAAGTTGACACATTTTGTTCATGAATTATAGGAAAGGGACATATGGGACCCGTGTGCAAGGGCAAGTGAAAGGATCAATGAAACATAGGGTGCGTTCGGATTTACAAGAATCCTTTGTTTCTTAATTTTCTAGTGGATTTTTTTCAAAAAAGTTATTTTATGTCTAAATAGATAATTTGAAAATTAATTTTAATTATTAAAAATGCCTAGAAGTCTGTTTGGAACTTTGAAAACTGTTTGGTATACAATAAAATAGGACAACAAACTTACAATGATATTATTTCCCTTTCCTAGTTCAATATTTTAATTTTGTTGGGTTCACTTCCCTTACCCTTTTTCTGTATATATATATATAAAATATACGTTTGTTATCTTAATATATCACACATGAACCATCTCTCTTAAAAATAAAAATAAAAACTTGACTGCCTTGATAAATTAGGACAAAATGATATTAGAAACATACAATCACTGACAAATATATAGAAGCTTATAGAGGAAGAAAAATATTATGAAATTTTATTAAATTCTCTGCTCTAATAACTACACTCAACCTTAACAATTTTCTTACTGACTTGAACTCACTTATCTAACCATATGAAAATACAAGCCTTTAATAAGTTATGGGCATTAATAAGAAACAAAACACAAACTACTCTATTGACTTATGTATATGGCTATTAAATGCTAAATCAAATTTTTCTTTGCTTCAGATTTTATTTTTTAACTTTATGGATTATATAGGATGACCATAATAAATGCTATAGATTTCCAAGCATGTTGAGCATTTAATGTTTGGTTTAATTTTTTGTTTTTTAGATTGCCTCCCTTAAACCAAACATTTAAAGTTGATCATTCTAAGTATTTTCTTAAACTGACAAAATATGGATTCATTTTGATAATGCAAAAATTTTCATGCCAAATACTCAAAAGATTCCTGAACGACAACAAATCAGTCAAAATACCAAGGAAACAATGGAATTTTTATGCAAAACTTCAAGCCCACCATTACAATAGTGCTTTTTCTCATCATGCCAAATATGAGCTCATCTTGAGAACACTTATATTTTCGCACCAAATTCTTGAGATATCCCTAAACAACAACAGGTCAATCAAAATGCCAAGAAAATAGTGGAATTTTTGCACGAAACATCACACCCATCATTACATTGGTGCTCTT
This sequence comes from Dalbergia cultrata, assembly GCA_031216105.1. Lineage (NCBI taxonomy): Eukaryota > Viridiplantae > Streptophyta > Magnoliopsida > Fabales > Fabaceae > Dalbergia > Dalbergia cultrata. Next base: position 8,711,550 of record CM062346.1, read on the forward strand.
TCTCGTCATGCTTAAAATGACCTCATTTTGAGAACTTAAAAATTTTCATGCCAAATGCTCAAGATATCCCTAAATGACAATAAATCAATCAAAATAGTAATGAAACAACGGAATTTTTGCGCGAAACTTCACGCCCACCATTATAATAATGTTCTTTCTCATCATGTCAAATATAAGTTCATTTTGAGAACACATGTATTTTCAGGCCAAATACTCGAGATATCCCTGAACGACAATAAACCAGTCAAAATACTAAGGAAACAGTGGAATTTTCATGAGAAACTTCACGCCCACCATTATAATAGTGCTCTTTCTCATCATGTCAAATACGGGATCATTTTGAGAATGCAAAAATTTTCGTGCCAAATGCTCAAGATATCTCCAAAATGACAATAAATAAGTCAAAATACGAAGGAAATGGTGGAATTTTTCGTGAGAAACTTCACGCTTACCATTATAATAGTGCTCTTTCTCATCATGCCAAATACGAGATCATTTTGAGAACGCAAAAATTTTCATGGCAAATGCTCGAGATATCCCTAAATGAAAATAAATCAGTCAAAATACTAAGGAAACAACATAATTTTCATGAGAATAAATTTGGAATTCAAGAAATTTCAAAAAATAATTAACAACACTTTCTCTTTTACTTCTTCTGCTTCTACCACAAGCAGGTCCCTACCTATTTCTAAAAATAAAAAATTAATTATATTTTGCTTCTCCTTTTCTTGAAAAACACAAACAAACATAGAATCAAAATCATATAAATACTTTTTTTAAAAGTATTTTTTCCTCTGAAATTTATCCAAACGAGCTTAAAGAGATGCCATGTGACACAATATATTCTCTTTAATTAAATACAATAGATAATATATTGGTGGTGGAATGGTCAAATCTATTTCTGATTTTTGGCATGTCATCAATTCATTAGGGATGCGTTTGGAATGACTAAAAAATGAAAATAATTTGATTTATAAATCAAATATTATATTTGGATATTTTAAAAAATAAGAAATAATTTGATTTACAAATACCTGGGATTTGCTTCATTTGTTTTTTATTTGATGGGATTTTGGTGGAATTAATTTGATTTTAAAATTTAAAGGCAAATTAAACCAATTTAATTTCATTTTTCAATCATTTCAAAAACAATTTAGTGTATTTTAAACATAAGAATTGATTTCTAAATGAATTCAATCCCATTCTCTATTTAGTCATTCCAAACATAAAATTTGATTTAAAAATGAAATCAATTAAAATTGTTTCAAACCAAATTAAACCATTTCATTTTTTTTATTATGATTCCAAATATTACCTAATTAAACTCCTAAAGGAAAATCTCTCGCTTGGTTTGGTTGCTCGTTTCCACTGATATTTGGGTTTCCAGATATCTGAATGAGGCTGCTGCTTCTTTTTTTCCCCCTTCTTGAAAGAGGCATTCAGTTAAATAAGTACACCATGAGTCATCATTTTCTTTTAAATCTGAAAGAGGCTTTTACTTTTAGAAAGAGGCCTTCACTTAATTACACCATGAGTCATCGTTTCAATCGCACTTTTAATTTTAAGCACATTTCTTTTATCAGAAAGATCAACTTGATTTCACGTTCACAGTGCACACCATGGGATTTTTGGGGGTATTTTTTTTAAAAAAATTATGACACTTAAATTTTAAGCCAAACCTTCAAATTGCTCCCTTTTAAATTTTGTATTCAAAAAATTGATTCTTGTGAAAAAAAAACCAAAGAAACCCTTGTCAATTTAAAACATTGGACAAATTAATCGTTCTAAAAAAGTAGACAAATCAGTATCTATGAAATTGTGAAAAATGTCTAATTGAGACAAAGTCGTCCAAAATTTTAATTAGCAGAGATTTTTTTGGGTATTTTTTTAGAGGGACCAATTTAATCGATTTTTTTTTCTAAAGAAACCAAGTTAAGGGTTATGTGAAAATGTTATATATAATTGAAAAAAAGTTGAAAATTGATTTTTTTTTATATTCTGATTTTTTTAAAAAACTATCTACATATTTGAAAAGTAATTTTTTTTATTAAAAAGTGATTCTTACACCTAAAAAGATAATCCAAATGCACCCTTAATCTTCTAAATTTATATGTATTTAAAGAAGACGAATAACTTAAGGCTATAACCTTCTATTGTTGCGCAGACCCTAGTTAATAAGCTCTCACTTAATCAAATAATTTAGGCCTAATAGATCACTACAATTCGGGTTAACTTTATGATATCTCATAATATACAATTATGTATATGATAATTGATTTAAACAAATTGTGTGTAATGCACGAATAAGATATAACAAAAATATTATGAACTTACCGTTTTGACATATTCATATATAGTGTAAAATATGTATTAACGTTTTATTAAATGTGTTTCATTTTCATAATAATTATATTACTTTAAAGTCAGCAGATATAATAACACTATTTTAAATTTTTAATTGATAGTATAAAAAAAAGTGAGACTGATAATACCTTAGTAAAAAAAGATCGCTGAACTTTCCATAATCCACTTGTTACAACCTTATAAATTCTTCTAGTGGATAGCAGTAACTTCCTGTCACCAAAATTATCTTCTTGTGCAATCAATATGGCTTCCTTTTCCCTACTATACTTCTTTCGTTTTGCTTTGCTTACTACGTACAATCATGTTAAACTCAGTCACATGCGACATGAAAATTCACTGCGCCAGCATGTGCCAGCACTTTTTTATGGGAAGCCAACTCTCCTCAGTATACATATGTTAAAATTAAATTCAATTATTTCTACCCAAAAAAAATTCAATTATAATTAAATGATACAAACTGTAAATTAGAAATGTAAAATAAATAACGATTATAACTATGTGTATATATAGCTTTATTTTGTACTACAAATTCATTGGTGCACTATACAGAAAATCATTTTGGAGTTATTATGTCTTTTCAGAAAAGGCATTAGCTAGAAAACAAAGGAATTTTAAAGAAACCAGTAAAAAATATATGAACAATTCTATAATGCACTAAATTAAGTGGTTCTATTACTCAGCTATATATAAATAGAAAATCTAACGATTATTTGTGATAACAAAAAATAAAAAAGAGAATTCACCCAACAGAAGTGCTGGCACATGCTGTTCTTAATAATGATAATAATAAGAACAATAATATAAGAAGAATATAAAACCATAAAAAAAATTTATTCTACTTTTTTTTTCAATTTCCTATTCATATCTGTTTATTATTTTTGTCTTTTATAATTTTTAAATTTTGATGTATTTTTAAGTAGTAGTCAAAGTATGTTGATTTTTAATAAACTAGAAAATGCAAAGCTTTAATTTGTTCCACACATTATTGAACCTCAATCTTAATATTCGAAAAATATGGAAATCGAATCAGTTCTTCACAAAAACTTAAGTTCTTTATGGTATTATAAAATAACAATCAATTTAAGAATATATGTTAAATTAAAGGAAAAATTGTCATAGATCATTTTAAATATTGAGTGACCAAATTGATGCTAAACTCTTTACAAGACTAAGTTGATACTGCAAAATCTTAGCATGGTTAATTTGATTATTTACGCATATAAAATAATATCCTTTAAATATAATTATTTTGCAAAGTTAAAAGTTATCTTTTCTTCTAATTTAAATCTTTCAAATTCTAACATTAAATTATTTTCTTGGTATATTGACATTTTAAAGATGATAAAGTTTAAATTTATTACCTCATGCATGTATACTGGTTAAGTCTCTCATCACTAGTCCAATTATAACGATTTTAAAAATATTTAAATAGGACTACAATTTTATTTAACTTATTTGATTTTTCCACTTTAATTTATTTATCCTAATATTAACAACGTAAGATGCATTTAAATTTTATAAACATATGAGAAAACATTGTACTGTAAGAGAATGTTATCGTTAAAAAGAATAATCAACATATAATTAAAAAATAATTTAACCCATAACTTTTTATGAAAAAAAAGTTATAAATTAACATACAAAGATATATAATGACTTTTTTTGTTATAAATAATATACTGAATTTTTTATTTAAGTTATTTTTAAGTTAGAAAAATATTTTTCAAGACCACAAAGATTGGCTATTGGTGATCAGGGTTGGGCAGTTTACCACGAAATCATATGCTCAGACGTTACTGTCTTTCTGATGTACCATAAAAAGAAAAATACTTTTCAATAATACTCCTAAAAATAATATAAAATTAAGTTACTTGATTGTTAAATTTAAAATTCAAGCCTCTCTATGATAGTTTCTTGGATCTACGTATGTATGGATGTTTATTTTGTTTTGAAAAGCACTTAAACATATAATTCTCATTAAAACATGTTTACCACAGAATTTTTTTAAAAATAAAATAAACTAATTCAAATCGTGTAATACACGAAAAAAATAATATTATGAATTTATCTTTTTATTAGATCCATAGTGCAAGTCATCAATTTTGCATGACTATTTCACCGTGTGATTCTTTGTGTTAAAAGTCTTCCTAGCAATATAGAGGTCAGAGGTTAGACAGTGTATTCTGTGAATGTTTGTGGAGATAGTTATTGTGATCAATCTTTGGCTGAACTTTGGTTTAAGTGTGGGCCTTTAAATAAGGATTTGATAGTTTGGTTTAGATATCCTTCACGAATGAGAGTGATATCCATATGAGAATTTTTATAAGAGTTATTCATGTTATGAAATATTTCAAGAATACTTTACAATTTAGGAGGTTCAAAAGTTATAGAAAGTAAAAAATTTTGAAACTCCTAAATATAATCAATTAAGACTAAATCACATTAAATTTTATATGTGTTGCCTTTCATTATAAAAAAATTTGTTTATTGTATTGAAAGAAAGTCCAAGTCATGCTGGTGGAACTCATCCTTCAGGGAGACGACATATACTTTGACTGGGAAAGGACATCCATGATCCATGCGCGAGTAAAATTTTTTACCATATACATAAAATAAAATTTATATTCTTGTGTAAAATTTCTCCAAATAACGCTTGATCCCGGAATAAAGTTTGTCTACGTGATTCTAGAATATATATAAAAAAATAGTATGTTCAATTTGAGGATGATGTAGCAAAAATTGTGTTTAATTTTAAGATCATATAAGTTTTAAAATTACTACAATTTATTATCCTATGCACTTTAAAAGTGATCAAAATTTATCTATATAATTTTAAAATATCTAAAAAAAATCATGTCTAGGATCACATCTAAGTAAAATTCTATTTAATTTTAGTATTATAGAAATAATTTTAGAAATTGTTACAGTGCATTACGGGTGATTGGTATATCGATACACATTATATCTTACTTATTGTGCCTCACAACCATGGCCTATATTATTATTATTATGGTTCAATTGTGTGTTTATCCTTATAATGAATTTTATTTTTAGTCCCTATATTTTTTAGGTGAATTACTTTGATCTTTTTGGATATTTAGTATAATTATACTCAATACATTCCCTATTTGTAAACTTGTCACAAAAGGTTTTTGAAGCTTACTAAAATTACACTGATCTTCTTGTAGTTATTGATTTATAATTTAAATGACAAAAGAAATGTAACATATACATGATTATTGATGACAAAAATAAAATATTTTAACAATATTTTATACAGATCAAGTAAAATACCTACTTTCAATCATGTGAGAATAAAGTTTATAATTATAACTTATAATTAAAAAAAAAAGAGTATTTGGTCAATCTGTATATCAAATATTTTCAAAACATTACAATTTTATCATTAGCTATTATATGCATATCACATGTTGTGTTTTTGTCATTTGAAAAATAGATTAGTAATTGTAGGTGGATCATTGTAATTATATTAAACTTTAGAAAAGATCAATGTAATTTTCTCATTTTGTTTTGATATTTTTTTTTAAAGGTATTGATCTTGATAAATATTTAAAAATTTGTATAGCACTTACAAATATTGAAAAAAAAAATTGGATTTGGTTCTTATAAATTCTTTATGATAACCCATTATGATTGGAATAGTGACGAGAACTTTGGATAGTTTATCATAAAATCAAGAATTTAAATCTTATTATCTTTTAGAAATATAAAAAAATTAAATAAACGCAACAAACTAAAATCAAACATTTTATGGTGAATTGGATCGGAGAAAAATATTATCGAGATCAAAATAAGAATTCGTTATATTTATAAAAACTAAAAATATATTTAAACATATTATTATTAACATTTCTACATATAGCTAGAAAGAAAGCACACAAAAAAAAAAAAAAAGGCGCCAGAAAGAACAACGATTTTACCATGCTTACATCAGTTTGTGTTACGTCAAATTACCATGAAATGAAGAAAATTTTGCTTTTGCATGCTGGTCCTCGTCAGCAGTGAAATCAAAATCAAAGACAGAATATAAAGGCATTTATTTGGAGGTAGAAATTTAGTGAATTTCCTATAGGTTTATTTTTTATTTTTGGTCAGTTATTGTAAGCTGCCGAGTTTCTCCGCAACAAAACTTTGTTCCAAGTTTTAAACACCATGAAACAACAATTTGCTCAACCCACTTCGATTTAAATTTATCAGTAATGACTAATAACAGTCATTCCATGCAGGTGCTGCGTTGAATTGGCAAATGGTAATATATATAAAAAGAAGGATTTAATTTAAATGTAGAAATAATACAAAAGTCTGTTATTTAATCAAATTGCCACATGTATATAACTTTTGAAGTAGGGGTGATAGTCAATTATATTTCACTGGTCTTACAAAATATAATTGGGTAACTTTATAAAAAAAAATGTACACTATCAATATATAAAAATTAAACTCCTTAAACAAATAGTGTAATATTGTGAATTTATCGTTTTGATATACCATAGTATAAGCCATTTTCACATTATTATTTGAACACGTATTAACACTTTATTGAATGTGTTTCATTTTCATAATAATTACTTTTAAATAAGCATATATAATTTAATTGATAGTATAAAAAATTTGAGACTAATAATACCTTAAAATTAATCTCATATATTACCATAAGACATAAATATAATCGGGCCCTGTGGCCATTGCTCGCACCAATTTCTCCCAAAAGATCGCTGAAATTCCCATAATGCACTTGCTCCAACCTTACAAATTCTTCTAGTGGGTGGTTCTGCCTTTCCGCCACCAAAACTATCTTCTTGTGCAATCAATATGGATGTCTTTCCCTACAGTACTGCTATCATTTTGCTCTGGTTACTATGTGCAATCATGTTAAACTCAGTCACATGCAGCATGAAGACCCACTGCAACGAGCGGGACATGAGCACGCTTCTAAACTTTAAGCAAGGTGCTACAGATCCTTCTGGCTTGCTCTCCTCATGGTTCCCTGAAAACGATTGTTGTCAGTGGACAGGAGTTCAATGTAACAACACCACGGGCAGAGTCACGAAGCTCAGTCTCCCTTGTCATACAATTTCCCCTGCTTATGTTGATGTTGCTGACAAATCACACTGCCTAACAGGTGAACTGGACCTATCTTTGTTGGATCTTGAATTGTTAAGCTACTTGGATTTGAGTAACAATGACTTCAAGACCATCCAGTTTAATTATTCTATGCATAACCAGACATGTAATGACTTGTCAAGAGGTACACCTCTTCATCAATGTGGAAACTCCTCCAACCTCCATTATCTTGATTTATCATATAATGATGATCTTCTCTTTGATAATCTCAGTTGGATTCCCCGTCTTTCCTCCTTGCAATATCTCGACCTCAGTGGTATTGATCTTGACAAGGAAACTGATTGGCTTCTATCAGTGACCATGCTTCCTTCACTTTTAGAGTTGCATCTGGAGAGTGGTGAACTTCGAAACATCTATCCATCTCTTCAATATGCTAATTTTACTTCACTTGAAGTATTAGATCTTGCAGCCAATGATTTCATATCTGAGTTGGCCCGTTGGTTATTCAATCTTAGTTGTGACATATCCTATATTGACCTTTCTCAAAATCACATACCTGGCCAACTACCTAAGGCATTCTTGAATCTTCGAAGCATTAAATTCTTGCATTTGTCTCAAAATAATCTAAAAGGAACCATCCCCGATTGGTTGGCTCAACTCGAACAATTGCAAAGACTTGATCTTTCTTATAATTCATTTTCCGGTCCAATTCCCACAAGTTTGGGAAACGTATCATCCTTGACTGTTTTGAATCTCAATTCAAATAATCTGAGTGGAAATCTTCCAGAAAGTCTAGGAAAACTCACCAACTTGGAGGTCTTTCAAGTTGGTGACAATTTTTTGACAGGAAATATCTCTGAAAGAAATTTTCAATCTTTGCTAAATTTAAAGTATTTAGGCTTGAGCTCTCCTTCCTTGATCTTTGATTTTAATCCTGAATGGGTCCCTCCTTTTAAGATTAAAGTTATTTGGTTCGGATATGTGGTTCCCAAACTTCCTACATGGCTATATACTCAAAGTTCTCTCAAAGCTCTAAGCATTGCGGACTCATGGGTTTCATTTGAACCTCTTGATAGGCTTTGGAAGTTTGCTGCTCAACTTGAATTTTTCTCTTTAACAAACAATTCGGTCAATGCAGACATGTCAAATGTGTTGCTAAACTCCAAAATTGTATGGTTGAATGAAAATAATTTGAGAGGTGGCGTGCCTCAAGTATCACCAAATGTAAGTCTCCTGAATCTATATGGTAACTTTTTGTCTGGGTCCATTTCTCCTCTCTTATGTGACAAGATGAAGGAACAAGGCAATTTGGAGTGCTTGTCCATTTCTAGTAATAGTTTGTCCGGAAAAATTCCAAATTGTTGGATGAATTGGAAATCATTGTTGCATGTTGACTTGGGGGACAATAACCTGATAGGAGAAATTCCTCACTCAGTGGGTTCTTTGTCGAATCTAATTTCATTGGATCTAAGCAGCAACAAATTATATGGAGACGTACCCCTCTCATTGCAAAATTGTGAAAAATTATGGATCCTTAATTTAGGTGAAAATAAGTTTTCTGGAGCTATACCATATTGGATAAGGCAAACAAAAGCTCTCCTATTGAGATCCAACAAATTCAGCAGTAATATACCCACTGAAATATGCCAGCTTCATTCTCTCAAGATATTGGATTTTGCAAATAATAGTTTGTCAGGACAAATACCCAATTGTTTGCACAATATGACAAGCATGATTTCAGAACATGCTTCACTCGATGAGTTCTTCATTCGCATTCCTGCAATGGGACAAATAAAAACGTATATTATTATTATTACATTGCTTATAAAAGGATTGGCATTACCATATCAAAATTCGATATATGCTATAGACTTTTCAAGCAATAGCCTCTCAGGAACAGTGCCATTAGAGCTATTTATGCTCACTAGATTGCAGTCTTTGAATCTATCCTACAATCAGTTGACAGGAATGATACCACAAGAGATTGGAAACTTAAGACAGTTGGAATCCCTTGATCTCTCATGCAATCAGCTTTCTGGACAAATCCCTCACTCCATGTCTGGCATGTCTTTTCTTGCTGTCTTGAACCTCTCATTTAATAATTTTATGGGTGAAATCCCATCAGGGACCCAACTTCAAGGTTTCACAAATTTTAGCTATATGGGAAATTCTGAACTTTGCGGACCTCCGCTCACAAAGAATTGCACACAAGGTGAAAAACTGCACAATACAAACCAAATAATAGAAGATGACAATGATGAAGAATCTGAAGTACATTCATGGTTCTATATGGGTTTGGGAATTGGATTTGTCACGGGATTTTGGGGGGTATTGAGTGTCATTTTCTTCAACAAGAGGTGCAGGCATGCATATTTCAAATTTCTTAGCCTACTGTATGACATGCTCATCCTGAAAATGAATGTTGTCTACTGGAATCTGAGAAATTACTACAGAGAAAACTAGTAAGTAAATGAACAAATTTTTGCTAAGTTTTCAGCTAAGTATTTATCTTTTCTTTTAATGGTCATAATTGAAGGTTTTTTTAAATAAATATAAACAAACTAACTGAGATTATATTAGTGCAATATACAACATTTGTTAACTTATGTTTAATTGTGCTTTATCTATTTCGGTAACCTCCCTGACAGCCCTTAACCTGTCATGTAACAGAATTTCAGCATGTTGGTCTGTTGGATGCTTGGTTTAGTTATGTTAACAAAACAATTATAAAGCATTAATATTTTGAAAACTGATGGAAGAATAGGCCTTAAAAAAATTAGTAGGAAGAAAACAGATTCTCTCTAGAATTTGCTAAAGATCACTTGCAACTTCTTTTCCAATGAGGAATTCTTGAAATCCAAGTTGTACTAAGCTTTATATGGCAATATACTTTGACTATATTTGGCTCAGAAACAAGAGAGAAAACTCTCACAAACTCAAACTCTCAATTTATTCTTTAACTCAAGGATGATATTACATAAGGTATTTGGCCCTATTTATAGTGATTTTAGGAACCAAGGATGATAAGGAAACAGGTTGGAATGATAAGGATGCAATGAATCAACAACAAACATCTTGAAATAAATTTCAAACAACTTGCAAAAATAGTCAAAAAAATGGGCTCTTCACATAGTTCACATGGATGATGGTTGGTGGTGGTGCATGCATGGTCTAGGTTCCTCTGTCATACTCCTCGGGTTGGAGAAAACTCACCCTCGAGTTTAGCTCTATCTCATCATCCAAATATGGCGAAAGATCAGCAACATTAAAAGTTGCAGAGACACCATATGTTCCTGGTAGTTCGACTTTGTAAGCATTGTCGTTGATTTTCTGCACGACTTTGAATGGTCCATCAGCTCTAGGGGACAACTTAGCATTTGATTGATTTGGAAATCGTTCCTTTCGTAGATGTATCCATACCAGATCTCCAACTTTAAAAATTTGTCACTTTCGATGCTTATCACACTGAACTTTATACCTTGAATTTTGTCTGTTGATCCGCTCTCGGACTTGCTCATGCAACTTTTTGATTTCTTTTGCTCGGCTATCTGCATCTGAACTATATTGTTGTTTGTCAGTCGAGCGTGTCAAATCTAGCAGACTATGTGGACGAGTACCATAGACTACTTCAAATGGACATTTTCCGATTGGCTTGATTAGTTGAATTGTTGTAGCGAATTCAACTTGGGTCTAATGATATCCCATTGTTTTAAATTTTTACGACAAAACTTCAAGTAGATTTCCCAAAAAGTCGATTGGACTGCCACTGCTTTGCCCATCTGTTTGTGGATGACTGGCACTACTGAACTGGAGCTTGGTACCCATCTTCTTCCATAAGGTTCTCCAAAAGTGACTTAAGAATTTCACGTCTCGATCGAAGTTATGGTTTTAGGAATTCCATGAAGACGCACAATTCTTTGAAATACAAGTCGACGAACTTGAACAACATCATTGGTCTTCTCGACAGGGGAATAAAGTGGGCCATCTTTGAAAATCTGTCCACAACTACCATTATGGAATCCTTCTGTCGCTGAGTTCGAGGTAGTCCAAGGACAAAGTCCATGCTGACATCTTCCCAAGGTGCTTCTGGAATGGGAAGTGGGATATATAACCCCGTATTTTGACTTTTGGCCTTTGCCAAGTGGCAGATTCTACATTGTTGAATATGTCTGTTGACATCTCTTTCAAGCCTCGGCCAATAGAAACCTTCTTTTACTAAAGCCACAGTTTTATCTCTTCCAAAATGTCCTGCTAATCCTCCATCGTGGGCTTCCCAGATAATGGATTCCCGTAGAGGAATGCACAAAGCCTTCCTTTTGAACAAAAATCCTTCATGCCTATAGTAGTCTTGGAAGGATTGTGATTCTGTTAGGTTCCAAAACTTTTGGAAATCAGGATCATCTTGGTATAACTCATTGATAGTCTCAAAGCCAACTACCTTTATTTGGAGAGTAGATCGTAGTGTGTGACGTCTATTGAGAGCATCTGCAATAGCATTTTGAACTTATGCTTTATGTTTAAGTAAGAATGGATAAGGCTGTAGGAATTCACTCCAAGCAGCATGTCTGCGACTGATCTTCTGTTGAGAATTCAAATGCTTGAGGTCTTCATGATCAGAATAGAGAATAAATTCTTTGTACAGCAGATAATGACTCCAATGTTGCAGGGCACGGACAATGGCATAGAACTCCTTGTCATAAGTGGAGTACTTGAGTTTACCATTGTTGAGCTTTTCACTGAAGAAGGTTATAGGATGGCCTTCTTGGCTTAAGACAGCACCAATTCTAGTGTTGAAAGCGTCACAACTGACTTCGAACACTTGATTAAAGTTCGGAAGGGCTAACACAGGTGCTTCAGTCAAACATTTCTTCAACTCCTCAAACTTTTCTGTGCTTGCTTTGTCAATTGGAACTTGTCTCCTTTTATGCAATTTGTTAGTGGGGCAGCAACAGAGCTAAAACCTTTTATAAACCTTCTATAAAATGAAGCTAATCCATGGAAACTCCTCACATCATGAATTGACTTCGGGATTGGCCAACTGTTGATGGCTTCAACCTTGCTTGGATCAACTCGAATGCCTTCAGCAGTGATGATGTAACCCAGAAAAATCACTTCATTCGTTAAGAAAGAACATTTCTGTAGATTGGCATAGAGTTTTTGTTCACGTATTGTTTGTAGCACTTGTCGAATGTGCTCTAAATGCTCTTTTTTGCCTTTGCTATAGATCAAAATGTCGTCAAAGTAGACAACTACAAATTTTCCAATGAATGGTCGAAGTACTTGATTCATCAGGCGCATGAATGTACTTGGGGCATTGGATAAACCAAAGGGCATCACAGTCCATTCATATAGACCATCTCTAGTTTTGAAAGCAGTCTTCCATTCATCTCCTGGCTTGATCCTGATCTGATGGTATCCGCTACGAAGGTCAATTTTGGAAAAGATATCAGAACCATGCAGCTGATCTAGTAGATCATCAAGTCTTGGTATCGGAAATCGATATTTGATGGTAATCTTGTTAGCAATACTGACTATCGACACACATTCTCCAACTACCATCCTTCTTGGGTACTAAAATTACAGGAACAGCACAAGGGCTAACGCTTTCTCGTATCAACCTTTTCTTCAGAAGTTCTTCGACTTGATGTTGGATTTCAGCATGCTCCTGAGGATTCATTCTGTAAGCTGGTCTGTTGGGAATGACTGCTCCAGGAATAAAGTCAATGGCATGTTGGATGTCTCGCATTGGTGGTAGTCCATGCGGAATTTCTTTGGGCACAATATCAGGGAATTCAGCTAGCATGTGTTCAATTTCTACTGGAAGAACGATATCTTTATTTGATTCAAATAGTAGAACAAATCTCATGTTCTGGGCTTCCTCTACTGTTACCTTGAATTGTTCTTTTGTCACTAAGGTCACCAGTGGTCTTGATTCATTCTTGCTTTTATTAACTTCACTTGGTGATAGAGGAGTTAACTTGACTTTGACTCCATCCTTGATGAAGGAGTAAGTGTTGGTATAACCGTCATACAAGGCACGACGATCATATTGCCAAGGTCTTCCAAGGAGAAGGTGACATGCATCTATAGGAATAACATCACACCATACTTGATCTTGATACTTTTGACCGATGGAAAAGGTCACAAGGCAGCGTTGAGAAACCCTCACTTCACTACCTTTGTTGAGCCACCAGAATTGTATGGATGTGGATGGTTTTGTGTTGGCATCTTCAATTTCTCCACCATGTAGTTGGACACTATATTTTCACAACTTCCACTATCAATGATAACATCACAGACCCTTCCTTGTGAAGTGCAACGAGTATGGAAGATATTATGCCTTAGCCATGGTTCTTCTTTTGCTGACATTGTGTGTAAACTTCGTCGAATCACCAAGGATTCTCCATGATCAGCCGCTTGATGAGCTCTTCATCATACGCTGGCTCTAACTCCTCTTCTCCTTCAGGTTCTTCTCTGGATCTTCTTCTTGTTCAGTTCCTTCATAAGCTTCTTCTTTGATGATGGTAATGGTTCTCCTGATTGGACAATTGGAGGCTATATGACCAAAACCTTGGCATTTGAAATATTTGACGGCCTTGGTTTTGTTTTCGGCAGGATGGGTTTGGATGGAGGTTTGTTTGAAGTCTTTAGGGTTGATCTCTGGTGTTTTATGGGTATAGGAAGGATTTTGATGGAGGAAAAAGTTCTGTAAGAAGATCTCTTGGGTATTTGTTTCTCCACTCTTATGGCTAAACGGATAACATCGTCTAAGGACCAATATTGTTGGAGCTGAACTAGATGGGCAATGTCAGTGTTTAGTCCTCCCAGATAACGAGCTATTGTTTGCTCCTCCCTTTCTTGGATGTCACACTTCATCATCAACTTCTCAAATTCTTCGGTGTATTCTTCTCTGAGACATGTTCTTACATCGTCAAGATTACAGAAGTTGAATGAAATTATCTTGATAGTAATGAGAAGGCAAGAACTTTCGAGTTAGTTCTCGACGCAATTTCTCCCATGTCTTGATCTTGCTTTTTCCTTTTCGTTCACGCTTCTTTTTAAGATTCTCCCACCAAATGGAAGCATGCTTCTTTAACTTCACAGCAATGATCTTCACTTTCTTTTCTTCTGGTATCTCCTTGTACTCAAATACTCGCTCAACAGTTTGAAGCCAATCAACAAACTCATCGGGTTGAAGTTTCCCTTCAAAATCTGGAATCTCTACTTTGATGTCATCGTGTCTAAAAGGTTGTCTTTGCGGACTATGGTTTCTAAACGATGATGCATCACTACTAGATTCATCATTGTCTGATTGCATGTGATGTGCTTTTAACGAGCTTTGAAATGCGCTGTTCCTGTAGTTGTTGGATTTGTCTCCTCATTTCTTCCATTTGAATTTCTCGGAGAGTTGCTTCATTTTGTCTTCTTGAAGGCATTTTGTGTGTAGGAAAACTTTGTGAAATACCGTTATTCTTGGATCTGAGATTATAGTTTTGTAATTAGAACACCAGGGAAGTTCCCGTGAAGAGAGGTGGCGCTAAGTCGTCCCAAAAACCAAGTCTTTCCTTGGCAGGATCTTTCCTGAAATGTGCCTTTTACAATCCCACAATTTCGTTTCCAATAACAAATTTTTTCGATGTGGAACATCGATAAAAGCTAACTACAGAAAGATACTTAATTTATAGGAATTTGGTACTTTACAAATAGGTATGGAGCCAAAATTACAATTTATGAACTTTGGAGGGCAAAAATGTAATTTTGGAAGGCTAGGTAAAATTCTAGAAGTTAGGGGTAAAATGGTAATTTTATGAGAAGTAAGGGTAAAAAGGTAATTTTGAAAAGTTGAGGGGCAAAATTGTAATTTTCAAAAGTTTAGGGACTATATTGAAATTATTAAAAGTTAAGGGTCTAAATTGCAATTTTTTGAACCTTTTGGTGACTGGTCTGCTGACGTGGCGCCTTGTGACATGTGGCAGAAATTGAGTGGATGTTGTGTCGCTGACTGGACACAGTAGGTTGTCGTGGCAGATGACATGGTCGTCTTCTACCTCTGATTTTCCGGTGACAATTCTGGCGGCGGCTCACGGTGGTTCTACAACTCCGGCGACTTTTCCGGCGAAGGCCGTGCCGGCGTGTGGAGGCTTTGTTGGCCGTGAAACTTGCTACCCAAAGGTTTTTTGACCTTCCGGACGCAATGGCGGCGTTATTTTTGTGAAAAAATGGCCGTAAAGTGGAGTGTTTGAAGGGGCAGCCTTGGTGCACTTATAACACCACCAAAAACTCAAGCTTTTCGTTGATTTCTTCACTCAAAACTCAACTCCGGGATAGAAACTTTGCTCTGAATACCAAAATGGCTCAGAAACAAGAGAGAAAACTCTCACAAACTCAAACTCTCAATTTATTCTTTAACTTAAGGATGATATTACATAAGGTATTTGGCCTTATTTGGAACCAAGGATGATAAGGAAACAGGTTGGAATGATAAGGATGCAATGAATCAACAACAAACATCTTGAAATAAAATTCAAGCAACTTGCAAAAATAGTTAAAAAAATGGGCTCTTCACATGGTTCACATGGATAATGGTTGATGGTGGTGCATGCATGGTCTTAAGTGGGTTGGTGGTGGTGCATGCATGGTCTAGGTTCCTTTGTCAATATTCAAACTTGAAAATTAACTATCCTTACTTACCCTTGCAAGTTGCATCCGTACATTATTTGCAGTTCCTCGGTGTGCATGCTTGGACCAGATTTCGCCAAGAGGTTACCACGAGTACCATGTGTGTTACTTCGACTAGTTTTATATATGACAAGAAATAAGAGATAAATCTGATACGTGTAAGTTCAGGTTTCAGTTTTTAGTTATTTGGCTATTGAAGACAATTCTGTTTCCTCTGTTAGATTTGTGATGTGTTAAAGTCTTTACACTAGTTTGTGAAGTATATTTAAATATGCTTGTATGTCTGGATTTTATTTCAGAATACATACAAAAACAAATGAGTAGGAATACATTAATTCTCTATCAAGTATATCCTTTTTTCCTGGTTTTCCACTAGTATGACATATTCAAGTTCAACCTTCCTATACCATAAGGCATTCATTACATGATTAAAATTAGTATTCATCAACCAACTCCATCATGGATATAATCTTTTTGATGTTTCTGAACGATGTCCCTTTGCACATCTAAAAAGGAAAGGGGTGGGAAGATGACAATAACTGAAGCAGTCCAATGAAGTCTTAAGTACATGGCAGTGTGTTTTGTGTCATATTAAGCTTTGACAAAAAGAACAAAGAAAACAACAGCAGTTAAAAAAAATGGAAAATAAAAAAGGAGTGCCGCTGAAGCCAGGGGATAGAATGAAATATGAAAAAAATACATGGAACTACTATATATTATATTGCCCAGGCTTTAGTGATGTCAAAGCTCATCTCACTCGGATCCATTGCTTGCAACTCAACTTGAATGCCATCAAGTTCCCTCTTGAATCTGTCCTCGGAGCTAGCATACACCATTTTTTGTCTCACCTTTGATGTATCCGGAGACCTAAATATGAGAAACAAACAAGTTATATATGTGTGAATTTAGTTATTCTTCTCAATAATATGACTATACCACAAAATGAAAAATACAAGCAGCTCGCTTTTGACGTGTGAACTTATATGCATTAGAAACTGATGAAACCCTGTATAGAGAAAACCGTATGCTTATCCTCTACCGAACATATCTCTATATGTTAACTGAGGACGAAAATGAAGTTATTTGAATCCTAAAAAGCAGAAAATTCTGCTGGGCTTCATGCAAAGCTGATTTTGTTAATTTAATTAAATATGTGCTCTCAGTTGGAGAAGTTGCACCAAACCTGTGATTATTTGACTTCAAAACTGGAGATCTCAAGTTAAAATGTGTTCCTTTGTCATTACATAATAGAGCTATTTTAGCATCTATATGTTTTCCCCACACATCACAGAATTACAAAAACTAGCTTTCTTTTGTTGACTAAGCATCCTATACTGCAATTTGTTATTGACATTTCTAAATATATAGCTAGAAAGAACAATGATTTTACCATGCCTAAATGAACTTTAGGAGCATCAAATTACCATGCAATGAAGAAATTTTTTTCTTTTCTGAACATTCTCACCAATAGTAAAATCAAAATCAAAGACAACATAGCGCCACTCATTAGGAGGTGGAGACTCGGTGAAATCCTCGTAGGTTTCTTGTGGGCTTCCAAGTTTCTCCAACAGCACTTCTTGGTTCTCAATTTTGAACACAATGAAATGATGGTTCCTCTTTGCCTTTAGCTCAAGAAACTTCAATTTACATTCATCATTAACCGCCATTCCAGATGCTGCGTTGGCCTGGCTCAGTACATTTGCAGAGAGAAATATGGGAAAAAACACTCATAAGCACATGACACATTCTTGATTCTTCAGAATGCAATATGATGGCAGCATAAGATCACTAGGTCACACAATGAGGCATGTCCAACACCGCAAAAGAGATGGACATGAAACAAGAATTTGACGAGTAAATTCATGCTTTGCTCTGTTGAGATGAAACTTTTAGAAGCATTCATGTTAATCCATTTGGGACACAAAACTTCACTAAGTTCTCTAGTTATGCCTTACAAAAATAAGTTTTCATTTAAAAAATTATACTGTACTGAAAATCTATCTAAACTCTTGCTTTTCTAACAGTTCTCATAATCGGTAAAATGAAAATCAAAGACAGCATAGCTGCACTATCATCAAGAGATAGAGATTTAGTGAAGTTTTTCTTGTGGGCTTTCAAATTACTCCACCACTTTTTCTTAGTTCTCTATTTTGATTTTTGAACACAACGAAACGGTGGTTCCCCTTGGCTTTTAACTCAATAAACTTCAATTTGCATCCATCACTGACAGGTAACAGCTATTCTAGGTGTGGTATTAGCCTAACTCAATGCATTTGTTAAAAACAAAAGAAACACATATGCGTATGACACTTTTTTCATAATGTAAGATGACAGCATAAGACACCTAGGTTGCTTAACGATGCATTTTATGAAACATGACTTTGATGAGAAAACTGGCCTTGTTCTATTGGAATAAACTAGCTACTTGATGCATTCATGTTAATCCACGACGACATGAATCAAGTTCTAAGTTACGCTGACGTAATTGATTCATTAATGCCTAGTTACACCAGCTTTTAACGAATTATTGTATACAGCCATACAAGCAATCCACCTACAGTTTTGTTATTCTACACTAATTATTCAAAAAAATCAATGTGTTTAGCAACATTTTAGAGAAATAAAGTCCCAAAATCGGAAAAGGTCTAAATTCGGCAAGTAGATTCAGCAGATTTATTAATTGAACAAAGTAAATCCGATGGTATTCTAAACATAGAAACAACACCCCCACCCCTGGCACGCATTTTCTCAAATTGCTCTTATTGACCTTATGTACTGATAGGCTTCAGTAATTTTAAATGTCTCTTTTACATGCAAACGAATGTTTCTCCATGAAAAGAAAATGTTCAAATAAAATTTGCACATTGCTCTAGCCACTTGCACTTCCCTATTCTAGTTTTATTTTCCGAATTTCTTATTACCCGTTGTAAAGCTTAGAGGAAAATTTTTTTCGATAAAATACTTATAAACTTACTGATAAATAGAGAGAAGCTATAGCCCGAACAATAGCATAAAAACTAGGGCTAGAAAAACACAAGAAGATTTAGTCGAAAGTCTGCGACCCAAACACCCCATATGCTGATCTATGTTTGTGTAGTTGCTAGAAGAAGTCCATTCCCTTCTGCAGGAACTTCTGTTAATCCGAGGCAATCATCAAAGGAAAAATTCAAGCATCATCATCATGTCTTTTCAATTATTCCATTTACAAGTTAAGGGAGCATTCTGTGTAGCACAGAATTCTTTCGACATCTTGAGGGCTAATGTTGGCTTCTATATATTTTGGGCGCAAGGAACCTCAGAAAAGATTCTCTTGGATGTATCATAGAGAAAGAGGTTCCACACAAACCGTGAGTTATATTGACAGTTCTCCTTTAACTCCAGCCGTGACAGCACCGTTGCTGATTGAACAAATTAAAGACAATTACACTTGCAGGCCTAATTAATCCAATCAACGTGAGATGCATATTTTAGGAACACAACAACAGCCATGAATTCGGACTGGCCACCTGAGAATGCATCCTTTGACATCATATGATTCATTACGCAAGACGCCACCAACGTCATACTTATTATTCACTTTTATATATTCGGAGCATACCCTCCATTTCGGTTTTCCTTTGTATCACCTTGGGGGCATTCTGTTTTGCACCTCTTTGTACCCTGCGCAACTGATTAACAATATTCTCCATAATTTCAATAATAAAGTCAGGAGAAAAGGGCACTTCACATAGGAGAGGATAAAAAAAAAAAAGTGTCCAAATTAACAGTCACACATCCTCAAAGATCACTCTTTTGTTATAATTCCACGTTGAGGCTGTGTTTGGGTAATAGGCATAATAGTATAAATTAATACTATATGTTATATCCTTAAATATTATTTGGTGTAGACAATATATTGTATAAGCTTATACATTATGATCCCTTATACATTAAAATGCTATATAACTTAAAGGGACTGTATTTGGCCTAATTAGTTTTTTATATATAAGGTCACTTTTATTTTTAAATATTTAATTAAAATAAAATAATTTTTAAGAAACAATAAAAGAAAACTATAAAAATAATTTTTAATAAAATTATATTATAATAAATAAATGAAAATAATATATGATATCTGTTTAGCTAGATATATGTGAGAAAAATAAATATAATTAATAAATAATAATGTTAAATAACAAATAAATAATATATAGTATTAAAATTATGAATTATTAAATAAAAAATATAGATAAATAACAAGTAATATGTAATATATAAAAGTAAGGATAAATAATTTTATTTTAAATGATTATGATTAAAAATAGAAAATAATATTAAAACATTTAAAATAGTTTACTTATTTATATAATTTATTGAAATAATAATTAATTATAAATATTTAAATAAATAATAACATTTAATATAAATTAAAATTTAATTAATGAATATAATATTTGAAAATTATATTTAAATAATTAATAAATTTTCTATTTTATTTTATATTTACTTATAGTGTTAGAAATTTGTAAATAAAATGATGATATTACAAAATATAAAATATAACATCTTATATAGTATTATACCAAACATTATATAATATTAAAAGTTTATTAGGCCTCTTATAATATCAAGGCTTATTTTATTAGGTCTCATACTATTATGCATGCCAATTTTAATAATTAAAATTTATTTTCATATTATCTATTTAGAAATAAAATAACTCTTTTTAAAAACAATCCACTAAAAAAAATTAAGAAACAAAGGATTCTTTTTCGAAGTAAATCCCAACGCGCCCTATGTTTCATTGATCTTTTCACTTGCACTTGCACACAGATCCCAGATGTTCCTTTCCTATTCATGAATAAAACGAGTCAATTTGGACGTATGTTTTAATTTCAAGGTCGGCTCGGCAAGACAAAACTACTTAGGTTCAAGTCTTCGAGTGTGGAAAGTGGAGCTTGAAATTTGGGGCATCTTTGGTGACTGAAGACGACTGCTGGCTTCACAATAGCCAAGCGTCTTTTGATGAGAGAGAGGGTGACCATCGACTTCACAACAACCAAGTCTTAACGTTCATTTAAAAGAGAAAAACCGAGTCTTAACAATGATTACTAGTAAATACCGATGAGTGACAAGGAAAGTGAGAATCAACAACCTAGCGTCTTAGCCCTTCCGTGACGGTAACAGTATGATGGAACCTTCAGCAATCCCGAACAAGTTTGATGACATATTTTTCATTACTTTAAGCTGAAATGATGAATTGATGATTGCATTGCCTGGTCCCACAATGAATAAGGATGGTAATTCATCATGATACTATGCTTTAGGAGTTTATGTCGGGTTCATGAAATCATTTTTTAGTGTAAATTAAAGCTATGAATACTAAAATAAATATGATAGAACTGGATCTATTAATTTACGTTGCAAAATGATAATAAATGTGCAAATCATGGAAAAAAAAAACACAATTAACTCATTTTCATCTTAATAATTTCTTGTCCTTGTTACTGTGCATTGTTTCATATTTGGTCTATCGCATTCATATGAGATTGTTTGTTAACAACCCAATTTTTTTTTTCAAAAAAATTAACTTATACGCATAATTATGTATTTAAAGTTTAAAGTTTGAACATAAATGATATTGTTTTTGGTAATTAAATGATATTATTTTATATAAATAGACCTTTTCAATTTTAAGGTTCATTAGCTTATTTTTTTTAAATTCAAATGAACTAATAACCAAAAGGATCACATTAAAATTTAGTATCGTATTAGAGAAAATACTTTTTTTTTTTAACCAAAGATAAGCAATTGCAAGAGTTACATAACAAGTTCTATGACAAAGGAAGGAATTTGTTAACTCTTATCCTATGTTTGGTTGGAAAATAAAAATAAGGTAAAATTTTTCATGGATAAACTTGGTATGTAACTTTCACATGTAGAGCTTATTCATGAAAATTTTTATGCCATTTTTACTCCCTAATCAAGCATAGCTTAATCTAAGTCCATATTGATTCCTAATGATGTTTATAATGTTTTTGATATTATGATATGTATATCTTTGGAAATACAAGAAAATAGTTCTTGGTGCAATAAAAGTTGTTTTGAAATAAAATTAAATGTTTACGTGAAAATGTTGGATTGATTAAAAGCAAAATTGATTACTTTAATTAGGATTTTAATGTTTTTACCAAAATAACTTTGAGTATCAAATACTATAAAAGGGTAAATAACACAAATCACCCTTAAGATTTCACAAAATTGTCTTTCACCCATTAAAATTAAATAGCTTATAAAAATTATTATTTTAATATAATGTTTCTATAAATTATATGATGAAAAATAAAAATCAAAATATTATAATATTTGAAAGAATTATATTTTTAAATCTTTATATTCTGTTAAATAAATAATTAATTGTTAAGAATTAAAACAAATAATAAATTATATTAAGATAATTACAATTTTAAATAATAATATTTATTTTTAAATTTATGAACTAAGTAAATAATGAAAAATGTTTATTTTACTATAATTTTTTGTTTTTGCTAAACGCCATTTTAATTTTTCAACTCTTGAAGATAAATAGTGATTTTCAGAATAAAAAATTATTTAATCCTAAACTCACCAGACCTTGACTTGTAAATTGTCATTAATTTAAATTTTTATTCGTGGATCATCTATGCCAATGAAGATATCAGAAGCATAATAAACCGATCCTATATGCAGTAGCTTTCTGTTCCATATGGATGTCTGCTGGCATGTACTGAGAAACCTGAACTACAGAAGCATAATATGATTATTACCATCCTGGTTAGTTTTCAACCTCATCCATATATTGCAATCATCAATTCGTATTCATTGATTCCTCATCTTAATTATGTAGTGGAAATTATATGATCAAACTTGTTCTGCTTTTTCCATCATATATATTGTCCATACATGCATTCAGTAAGGAGCTAAGTTGTCAATTCTGATCACTTTCTTTCTCAGTATTATCCACAGATAATTTTTAAGACTTGGTTAATGTTAAGTAAGTAGTCACCTTCTGGCTTCTGTCGCCAAAGATGCTTCCAAGTTCCAAGTTTTATTTTCCACACTAAAAGATAAGTAGCTTTTGTCTTGTACTGTACAGATTACTTTGAAATCAAGATATGCACATCCAAATTATTGCCTTGTTTTATTCATGAGTAGGAGAGGGACATATGTAATCTGTGTGCAAGTAGAATGATCAACAAAACACAGGTACAAGCAGAAAGATTATACTTAATTACCTACGCTTGCATGCTTTGTGCGCAAGTGATGGTGGTTAATAAGTTTCAGCATCAAGATCGAAGAACACAGAACGACGAGGAAAGATTGAGCAAAGATGAAAAGAGAGAAGGAGAGCTTCTCAATATTGGAAGACTGAGAATTACAGAAACTGAATTATTGCTCTTAATGTTACATTGAGCAACTGAATAATTTATACTGAAGTTATGGCAGTTGTAACTACTAAACTGACGAAACAGAATGATCTTATCTATGGTGGTGGCTCATCAAGGGATGCATAGTGATAGTGGCTGGATAACTCATCCCTGAGTGGAGAGGGGATATGTAATTTCACCGGGGATTGGGGACATGCGCAAGTAGAAACTATTATTACACACACTTCATGTACATTATTTTTACCTTTTTTTTTTAAATATCTATTAATTGCATAGTATACTTTTTTTTACTACAATTGTTATGTTAATTTTTTTAGATTTTAAATTCTTATTTTACATTTTTTTATTTTTTTTATTTTATAATTTCTAAACTAATATATATATATATATATATTTATAATTTCTAAACTAATATATATATATATATATATATATATATATATATATATATATATATATAAAAGCTAAACAAATTGTCTAATACACTAATAGAATAAATATTATGAATTTATCGTTGTATCAAATCCTTAATGTAAATCAATTTTACATGACTATTTGAACGTGTAGTATCCTGTTTCTAAATGTGCTTTATTTTCTTAAGAATTACTTTAAAATTCGCACATATAGTAATATATAATTCAATTAATAGCAGTACAAAATATTTGAGAACTAATAATACATTAAAATTCATCTCATATTATATCACGAGTAAGACATAAATATGAGCCCCGTGGCCTTTGGGCATCTTATCTCGGACCATATGTACTCCAAGAAGACCGCTGAATTTCCCATATTGCACCTGATCCAACCTTATAAATTCTTCTAGTGGGTGCTAATAACTTCCCATCACCAAAATTATCTTCTTGTGCAATTATTATGGCTGCCTTTCCCCACTACACTGCTATCATTTTGCTTTGGTTACTTTGTACAATGATGTTACACTCAGTCACATGCAGCATGAAGACTCACTGCGACGAGAATGACAGGAGCACACTGATGAAATTTAAGCAAGGAGTTACAGATCATTCAGGGGTACTCTCCTCATGGTTCCCTGAAAAAGATTGTTGTCAGTGGACGGGAGTTCAATGTGACAGCACTACAGGCAGAGTCACAGAGCTCAGTCTCCCTTGTCATACAATTCTTCCTGCTTATGGTGATGTTGACAAATCACACTGCCTAACAGGTGAACTCAATCTATCTTTGTTGGATCTTGAATTTTTAAGCTACTTGAATTTGAGCAACAATGACTTCAAGGCCATCCAATTTACTTATTCTGTGAGTAACACAACATGTAATGACTTGTCAAGAGGTACACCTCCCCATCAGTGTGGAAACTCCTCCAACCTCCATTATCTTGATTTATCATTAAATTGTGATCTTGTCATTGATAATCTCAGTTGGATTCCTCGTCTTTTCTCCTTGCAATATCTTGACCTTAGTTGTATTGATCTTCGCAAGGAAATTGATTGGCTTCACACAGTGACCATTCTTCCTTCACTCTCAGAGCTATACTTGGAGGGCTGTCAACTTCGAAACATCTATCCATCTCTTCAGTATGCTAATTTTACTTCGCTTGATGTTTTAGATCTCTTTGATAATGATTTTACATCTGAGCTGCCTAGTTGGATATTCAATCTTAGTTGTGACATCTCTGTTATTGTCCTTGCCCAAACTTACATACATGGCCATCTACCTAAAACATTGCCAAACCTTCTTAGCATTAAATCATTCATTTTTTTTGGAAATAACCTGGACGGGCCCATTCCGGATTGGTTCGGCCAACTTGAACAACTACATAAACTTGATCTCTCTGAAAATTCATTTTCTGGTCCAATTCCCACAAGTTTAGGAAATCTATCAGCCTTGACCAGATTGGATCTCTTGTCAAATAATTTGAGTGGAAATCTTCCAGAAAGCCTAGGAAAACTCTTCAAGTTGGAGACTTTAGCAGTTGGTGAAAACTTCTTGATAGGAAATATCTCTGAAAGAAATTTTCAATCACTTTCAAATTTAAAGAGTTTAGTCTTGATGTCACCAGCCTTGATCTTTGATTTTGATCCTGAATGGATCCCTCCCTTTCAACTTCTATCTGTTGGGTTCGGATATGTGGTTCCCAAACTTCCATCATGGCTATATTCACAAAGCTCTCTCAAATCTCTAACCATTTGCCACTCAAGAATTTCATTTGAGCCTCTTGACAAGTTTTGGAAGTTTGCTGCTCAACTTGAATTTTTCTCTTTAACAAACAACTCGATCAATGCGGACATGTCAAATGTGTTGCTAAACTCCAAAATTGTGTGGTTGAATTACAATAATTTGAGAGGTGGTGTGCCGCGAGTATCACCGAATGTAACTCTTCTGAATCTAAATGACAACTCTTTGTCTGGATCCATTTCTCCTCTCTTATGTCACAAGATGAAGGAACAAAGCAATTTAGGGTGTTTGGTCGTTGGTGATAATAATTTATCAGGAGAAATTCCAAATTGGTGGATGCATTGGAGATCATTGTTTTATGTTAGCTTGGGAGGCAATAACCTGACAGGAAAAATTCCTCAGTCAATGGGCTCCTTGTCCAATCTAATAACATTGGATCTAAGCAGCAATAAATTATCTGGAGAAGTACCTTTCTCGTTGCGAAATTGCAAAAAATTGTGGATCCTTAATCTAGCTGAAAATAAGTTTTCTGGAGCTATACCAAGCTGGATGGGCCCGAATGTAAAAACACTCCAATTGAGATCCAATGAATTTAGTGGTGATGTCTCCACTAGAATATGCCAACTACATTCTCTCAAGATACTAGATTTTGCAAATAATAGATTGTCAGGATCAATACCCAATTGTTTGCACAACATGACTAGCATGATTTCTGAATATGCTTCACTTGACGAGTTATTCTTTCGTATTCGTGTAATGAACCGCTCAAAGACATTTCTTTTTAGTGTTATGTTGCACACTAAAGGCAACAGATTACCATATTACAATTCAATGTATGCTATAGACCTTTCAAGTAACAGTCTATCAGGATCAATGCCATTAGAGCTATTTATGCTCACTAGATTGCAATCACTGAATCTGTCCCACAATCAGTTGGTTGGAATGATACCGCAAGAGATTGGCAACTTAGAACAGCTGGAATCCCTTGATCTTTCATGCAATCAACTTTTAGGACAAATTCCTCAATCTATGTCTGGCATGTCTTTTCTTGAAGTCCTGAACCTCTCATTCAATAATTTCATTGGCAAAATCCCATTAGGGACGCAACTCCAAGGTTTCACAAACCTTAGTTACATGGGAAATTGTAGACTTTGTGGACCTCCACTCACAAAGAACTGCACACAAGATGAAAAACCACACAATATAGATCCAATGGCAGAAGATAATGATGATGCAAAATCTGAAGTACATTCATGGTTCTATATGGGTTTGGGAATTGGATTTGCCACCGGATTTTGCGGAGTATTGGGTGTCATTTTCTTCAACAAGCGATGCAAGCATGCATATTCAGATTTCTTGGTCAACTGTGTTATATGGTACTCCGGAAGATGAATGCTGTCTACTAGAATCTCAAAAACTACTACAACAAAAACTGGTAAGTAAAGGAACAAATTTTTATTGGGTTTTTAGCTGACTATTTATCTTTTACTTAAATGATCATAATTGAATTTTTTTAATAAATTTAAAGAAACAGACTAAGATTATATTACAGTAATATACGACATTTGTTAACTTGTGTTTTAACTAAGCTTTATCTATTTCTGTAACCTCACTGACAGCACTTAACCCATTGTGTAACATAGTTTTAGCATTTTGGATGCTTGGTTTAGTTATGTGCAACAAAACAATTATAAAGCAATAATAATTTGAAAACTTCCAAAAAAGAATCAGATGGAAGAATATACCCGAAAAAAATTAGTTGGAAGGAAACGGATTCTCTCTGGAATTTACTATAGATCACTTACAATTTCTTTTCCATGAGCAATTCTTGAAATCCAAGTTGTATTGAGCTTTATATGGAAATATATTTTCACTATATTCAAACTTGAAAATTAACTATCCTTACTTACCCTTGCAAGTTGCATCCAATATGTATATTATTTGCAGGCCCTCTGTGTGCATGCTTGGGCTAGCTTCACCAAGAGGTTACCACGAGTTCCATGTGTTACTTCGAGTAGTTACATATATGGCTATAAATAAAAGACAAACCTAACATATGTAAGTTTAGGTTTTCAGTTTTTAGTTATTTGGCCATTGAAAACAATTTTGTTTCCTCTGTTAGATTTGTGATGTGTTAAAGCTGTTCTGTTTCTTTACACTAGTTTGTAAAGTATTTCTAAATATGTCTTTATGTCTAGCTCTTATTTCAAAATACTTACAAAAACAAATGAGTAGGAATACATTATCTCTGTTCTCTATCAAGTATCTCCTTTTTTCCTGGTTTTCCATTTGTATGACTTATCCAACTTCAACCTTCCAATACAGTAAGGCATTCATTACGTGATTAAAATTATTATTCAACCAATTCCATCAAGGATATAATCTTTTTAATGTTTCTGAACGATGACCCTTTGCACATCTAAAAAGGAAAAGGGGTCAGAAGATGACAACGTCACAAATTTTAAACTAAAAGAATGTAATGTATACAATAACCCAAGCCGTCTGATATAGTCATAAGTACATGGCAGCGTGTTTTTCTATCATATTAAGCTTTGACAAAAAGTACAAGGAAAACACCACCAGGAAGAAAAAAAAAAAAGAAAATAGAAGTGCCGCTAAAGGTTGGGGATAGAATGAAATGTGAAAAAATAGATGGAACTACTATTATATTGCCCGGGCCTTAACGATGTCAAAGCTCATCTCACTAGGATCCGTTGCTTGCAACTCAACTTGAATGCCATCAAGTTCGCTCTTGAATCTGTCCTTGGAGCTGGCATACACCATTTTTTGTCTCACCTTTGATGTATCCGGTGACCTAAATATGAGAAACAAACAAGTTATATGCTATGTTGCCCGGACACGGGTACAGTACCTGTACCCGCTACGAATACGGATACGGGATACGACAATTTTATAAAAAGTGGGGTACGGGTACGTTAATAGTAAAAAAAAAATTTAATACGATAAAACCAACAATTTCAACATAAAATAACTTTAAATTGATATAATAAAATTAGTCTAACAATTTCATATGATAAAATCATTAAACTCTAATAGTTTCAATCTCATCATTTCCTTCCTCAATTTACACATCCAACTAAAATACTAAATATTGCATTCAGAGAAGTTCATTCACAATAATAAAGAACTATTAAAAGGTAATGAAATTAGAAATAGCTCCACTCACACACCACCATCGCTCAGCACTTCATCTCTGCATGCGAATCCAATGGCCTCCTCAACTTTGCAAGGCACCAAACATGTTGACCAACCCAATGTTAGTATACCCCATGCTTTACTACCCGAATAAACAAAAACAACTTTTCAGTTAAAACTTCTCACTGCAACACTTCCTTCACAAGCTCTTCTAAAATCACAAAAAACAAGCTAATTCAAGCACACACACAACACTTTACACTTCTGCAACTCCCTCATCAAAGCATTCTCCCACTCCCAAATCCCTCACACCCCACTTTCCATTTACACCCGTATCATGCACCACAACTCCATCATCCCCAACAACTTCACCACCATACCTCTAGATCGCCAGAGAGAAAGCCGCTGTCTCCACGATTGAGGCCAAGGGGGTCGCCGGAGACCGTAGCTTGAGCGCCACTGCAAGGTCGCGCCGCTGCCGCTGAGCAAGGTCGCGCCGTAGATCATAGGCCATTCCGCCGCTCTGCCACTGCAAGGTCGCCACCGTGGTGAGTGTCGCCGGCGATGAAGAGTTAGTGGAGAAGGGAGGTGTGGCTGAGGAAATTTCTCTAGGGCTGGCTGTGAGAAGTGAAAGGGGGGTTGGGCATCAGGTAACATTTAAGAGAAGAGAAAAAGCAAAAAAAAAAATAAAATCCAAAACGGTGTAGTTTTGGTAAAATAGTGTACCCAGTAACCGGGTATGCGTACCCCAATGCGTAACCGGCGTACTCAGACATACCCAATTTTTTTTAAAAAAAAAAAGAGGATAATGGAGTGCGCACACGCACTCCACGCCAGACTAACGCTGCACTGCATCCACACGTCACGGTATGGGTACTTTTTCATTTTCGCCGTACCCATGCTTCAGAGGTTATATGTGTGAGAGAATTTAGTTATTCTCCTCAATAATATGACTATTTCATAGAAAGAAAATACAACCAGCTTGTTTCTGATGTGTGAGTTTATATTTATATACATTAGAAATTGATGAATCCCTGTACAGATAAAGTTGTATGTTTCTCTTTCACCAAACATGTCTCTATATGTTAACTAGTAATGAAAATGAAGCTATCTGAATCGTAGAAAATAGAAAATTCTGTTGGGCTTCATGCAAAGCTGATTTTATTAATTTAATTACATTTGTGTTCTCAGTTGGAGAAGTTGTGCCAAACCTATGATTATTTGACTTCAAAACTGGAGATCTCAAGTTAGAATGTGTGCCTTTGTCATTGCATAGTAGAGCTATGTTAGCATCTCACATATAGCTAGAAAGAACTTTGATTTTACTATGCTTAAATGAACTTTTGGAACATCAAATTACCATGCAATGAAGAAAATTTTGCTTTTCTGACGGTTCTCATCTGTAGTAAAATCAAAATCGAAGACCGCATAAGGGCACTCATTAGGAGGCAGAGACTCAGTGAAGTCCTCATAGGTTTCTTGTAGGCTTCCGGTTTTCTCCACCACCACTTCTTGGTTCCAAATCTTACACTCAATAAGACAGTGGTTCCTCTTTGCCTTTAGCTCCAGAAACTTCAATTTACATTCATCACTAACAGCCATTCCAGATGCTGCATTGGCCTAACTCAGTAGTCAGTACATTAGCAGAAAAGAAAAAGGAAGGAAAAAGAACACTCATGACCATATGAGACATTCTTGATTCTTCATAATGCAATATGATGGCAACAGAATATGACTATTTCACAATGAGGCATGTCCAACACCGCAAAAGAAATGGACATGAAACAAGAATTTGATGAGCAAATTCATGATCTGCTCTGCTCTGCTCTGTTGAGATGAAACTACTAGGAGCATTCATGTTAATCCACTGGGGACACAAAGCAAGTTCTTATGTTTGATGTACCAAATTCGCCTTGCAAAAATAAATTTGCATTTAATATTTTATACTGTACGGAAAATCTATCTAAAATTTTGCTTTTCTGAGAAATCAAAATCAAAGACATCATAGCTGCACTATCAGTAAGAGGTAGAGATTTAGTGAAGTTTTCGTAGTTTTCTT
Source organism: Dalbergia cultrata (assembly GCA_031216105.1). Lineage (NCBI taxonomy): Eukaryota > Viridiplantae > Streptophyta > Magnoliopsida > Fabales > Fabaceae > Dalbergia > Dalbergia cultrata. Next base: position 8,742,453 of record CM062346.1, read on the forward strand.
GTGGGCTTCCAAGTTTCTCCACCACTTTTTCTTGGTTCTCAATCTTAGAGGCAATGAAACGGTGGTTTCCCTTTGCTTTTAACTCGGGGCCCAAATTTTGCACATTTATATATATATATATGGTCCCCTTAAAAAATTCTGTCATCTCTATACATAGTATGTATAATAAAAAATAAAAGTCCTTTTGATATAATAGCACATATAATATAAAAGTATGAAACATATAAATGTTTCTAGAATATGTCTTTAAGGTTTTTTCTCTTATTAATTTATTTTATTCATTTAGTAAAGTTTCTACTTACTAGTTAGTTATTTATGATCAATGTTCTATTTTGATGTTAAATAACACATTAATACACATATTTCTTTTATGTTGAACCTAAAAGGTGTTTAAGAAGAAAATTATTGACTCTTTTATTAAGAGAAAAGAAAGAATAAATAATAAAATAAACTCTAATTTATAAATATTTTGTATTAACAACATTGTATAATGACTCATTTTATACTTTCTATATGATAATTTATTTTATTTTACATTAACTAATTTGGCTCCTCTCCTCCAAAATTTTTGACTCCAGCGCTGGTAAATACCTATCCTAGATGTCGTGTTAGCCTAACTCAATACATCTGTTGAGAAAAAAAGAAAAAGAAAAAGAGAGAAACAAAGACAAAAGTAATAAAAAAAAGAAACACAAGCGTATGAAACTTTCTTCATAATGTTGGATGACAGCATAAGAAAACTAGGTTACTTAACGATGCATTTTATAAGTCCAAAACTGCTGAAGAGACGGACAAGAAACATGACTTTGATGAGAAAACTGACCATGTTCTGTTGAAATAAACTAGCTACTTGATGGAATTCATGTTAATATCCACGACGACATGAATCAAGTTCTTAATTACGCTGACGTACTTGAGTCATTTGGTATGCCTAGTTACACCAGCTTTTAACAAATTATTCTATACGGGAAATCCACCTACAATTTTATTGTTCTACACTAATTATTCAAAATAATCAATATGTTTACCAACATTTTAGATAAATGGAGTCCCAAAATCAGAAAAAGTCTGAATTCGGTAAGTAGATTCAGCAAATTTAATAATTAAACAAAACAATTCCAATGGTATTCTAAACGTAGAAACAGTACCATCCCTTCCATGCATTTTCTCAAATTCGTCTTGTTGACCTTATGTACTGATTGATAGGCATTGCAGGTAATTTTAAATCTGTATCTATATCTATCTATATTCTATATATAAAAGAGGGAAGTGGAATTGATGATGTGTTAGTCTCACATTCATTTGGTTTCCCTCCATTTTTCACTTCGATTATTCATCTAAGTATATTCATTCTTTTTTATTCAACTTAGCCAATTGTATTTGTTTCCATGTCAACCAATGAGATTATTGTTATTTCAGATTTTCATTCAAATGGACCAATCACTAATTAGACCACTCATCTATATTTATAGAGAAATGATAAATGTCCACCACCAAACATACACCATACACTTACACCAAGTAAAAAAATTAGAAACCAACATGAAAAAAGTTGTAAACCAAGGTGCAAAATGTTGTAATTGAGTATACAAAAGTTTTTGCATATTGGTTTACAACTTTTTGTAAATTGGTTTACAACATTGTGCATGTGATTTACAACTTTTTGTACACAGATTTACAACATTTTGCTAGGTGTAAGTGTATGGTGTATGTTTGGTGGTAGATGTGTATCACTCCTCATATTTATATGAGCATTTTTAGGAGCGTGTTGGCTTAGCTTCTGACATCAATTTCTTCTCATTGGACTTCAAACCTTGGCTCCGATTCTATCTTAACAACCCAGCATCCTTGCTGTTAGTGTTTGGTGGTGTTGGCGCTGGCACAATAATTGTGTCATTGGTGACAGCACTTGGACTCTCTTTAAGGTTATTAGGAATATTGATTTGTTAGATTTACTCATTGCCTATATAAGGCTTGAATCTCTTGTATTACACACTTCTTTGATCATTAGTAAAATTTCATTTTTACATTCTCTCAATTATTGCTCTTTTCTCTCTGATCACCATGAATTTCAACATGGTATCAGAGTCATTCCACCCTCCATGAATTTTCCTCCGCTGCCTTACCTAAGTTCCAAGAACTCACTCCTTTATTTTCCTTCACTTTCCATTAGTTTCTCACTCCCCAAACAGTTTTCTTCTTCCAGAAAATACTCTTTCGTTTCTCATTTTCATATCTGCAACAATTTCTAGATCCTCCATTTTTGAATCTTTATTTTTCTTTTTTTCAGGTCGGATTTCGCCTCCTATTTCCATCTTCGATGCAACTTCGTCAGATCGCGTTCATGGTTTTCGATGGATCTCCGTTTGCTATCTCTGACGGATCTGGTTCTGATATTCTCCGTTATGTTTTGCTTCTACTTCAGTCAAATTTGGTATTCTCTGCCATTAGTTCTTGCTCCAGCAATGGTTCATGGCATCGTCGATGTTAGTGACGGTGATGCTTCGCTCATCTAGTGCGGTGGTTCTCTATGGATCTCTGTTCGTGTTCGCATTCTTTTGGTCCACCATCGACCTTCGGCGATAGGGATGCTTTCTTCAACAAATCAAATTGTGCTCATGATCGGTGAATCTGGTTTGTGCTCTGGCAAGCTTTGCTGAGTTGTTCACATTCGTCCTACTCCAATCGAGATGGTTTGGTTTGTGTTTTTCTTCATATCCAGTACCTTGTTTATCTCTACACATATAAGGTGTTTGATTAATTGTTTGAGTGAGTTCAGATTTCTTCTACCAATCCTTGTAAATGCATTTTTTTTGTTTTTTTGTTTTTTTTTTGCTGTTGGTGATTTGGGGTTCTGAAAGAATTGGCTACGGGTTTGGATTCCATTGAGGAATGTTACTTGTTCCTGAAGTTTGTTATTGGATTTTGATAGAGCCTCAAACTTTTCAAGGTTTCTGGTTTCTGCTCAGTTCTTCAACTCTAGTTCATATTAATTGTTCATTGTGACATGAATTGGTTCTGATTTGATTAGCCTTGTCACTTTGGTTTAGCTTCTACCTCTTGTTTAAGGGTGGTTAAGCGAACGTTGATTGGCCTTTAATTGGCTTTGATTTGCTTCTATCTTGGGTGGTTAAGCATCAATGTTAGCTTCTGCGCTTGATGGTTAAGCTGTTTATGTTAGCTTCTGCCTTTTTGGTGGTTAAGCATTGGTTTGCTTCTACCATGGATGGTAAAGAGTGGTGATTGGCTTCTATCTATGGTGGTTAAGCATTGATATTTTTCTCGTGTTGGGATTGTGATTGCTTCTACCAAGTGGTTAAGTTTTTATGATAGCTTCTGTTTGGTGGTTAAGCCTCTGATGATATGGTACTTCTTTTGCAATAAGCGCCGTGGAGACGTCGGATTGGGACTAGGCACCACCGTCATTGCTTGATGACTTTGATGATTTCTTTAGCGACGAGTGCCATGGAGACGTTGAGTTAGAACTAGGTACCACCACCGTTGCATTCATGTTACATTCTTGGTTTGATTTCATTGTATCTTTTTGCATTTTCAGTTGTATTGTACTTTCATCCCAAGCTGGAGATGTTAAAGTACGCATGCTCCAGCTTGCGGGGGGCTATTAGAAATATTGATTTGTTAGATTTACTCATTGCCTATATAGAGCTTGAATCTCTTGTATTACACACTTCTTTGATCATTAGTAAAATTTTATTTTTACATTCTCTCAATTATTGCTCTTTTCTTTTTGATCACCATGAATTTCAACAAAGGTAACGCTCCATATTCGGAACTCTCTTTCTAATGTAAAGCATTGTTTTCATATTGGGCACAGCCACATCATTCACCACCCTTAGGAGGTGATGTGGACCAGACCTTTTGAGGGGAGCATTAAAATCAATGTGAATGGGAGTGTTTGTCAGAAATGGTGGCTTTGTATTTGCCACAAGAATCAAGATTTGTGGCTTGTATGTTTATTTTTTAAAAGGTCAACAAATGAGGCTTAAAAATTCAATAACAATAGGAAGAAAATCTTCCTTAATCCACCGAAAGTGATTTTGCAGGTGGATGGTAGCTGGGCAAATAAATGCATGCAGTTTGAGTTTCTCTATAAATAGAGAATGAATGCAACCATGAAATGCATCCAGCTGAGATCATTATTTCAGCAATGTTAAGAAGAAGTAATATTAGCTTCTTGTAGTGAGAGAAATAATAGAGAATGTATGTAAGACAATTCCAAGAGTGTAGCGTGTGTATACACTAGGATTTTTGGTATATTCTCTAGATATTTGTAATACTACTAATTGTAGTAGAAGAGAGTCTCACTAAGAATATACTATATTGTAACTACTCTTTTAATATAGTGGGATATCTTTTGGAGTTTGCCCGTGGTTTTTCCCTTAAAATTACTGAAGGATTTTCCACATTAAAATTTCATGTGGAGTTCTCTTATTTTATTTTGTTGAGTGTGAATAGTGATAAGTGGGTCGTATTGTGAAGTATTATTCACGTGCTTTATTTATTCGTTACTCTCCACAATTTTGAGCACGCTTCTGCTCACATCCATAAAGTGTTTATTACACTTGGGGTGTACCTAATTCTGATAATACCATAACATGTGGTATCAGAGCTTTGGTTCGGTGGGATTTATTCTTAGTATGCTTTGTGGTTGCAGCTTAATTTGATCTTTCATATCAAAAAAGAATTTCTCCCTAATACTTGAGGATAATCCTTTTGGTTGCTGTTGCTGGAAGATAGTGTGATACTATGAGAGTGTAGTTTGGAAAGGTTCTGGCTAAGGAAAGACTTTGTATTTAAACGTGTCCATTGTGACCCACCTCTCTTTCGTGGGAACCTTCTTGGTGCACGGTTTACAGTTGATTTACACTATTCTAGTATACGGTTACTCGTATAAGGTTTTGACTAAGATCCAATATGTCAGTGCCAAAATTTAAAGTTGAGAAATTTGACGGGTCCAAGGACTTCAGGCTATGGAAGCTAAAAGTGCAAGAAGTGCTAGGTCATCAAAGTCTTGCAAAGGCAGTGTAGGACTCGGGATCATTACCTGATGATAAGAAGGAGGAGATGATGGTCAAAGCACTGAGTACAATACAGTTGAGTCTTGCGGACAATATTTTGTGAGAAGCCATGGAAGAAGAAACCGCTGATTCACTATGGAAGACTTTGGAAGAAAAAAATTCTGTAAAAACCTTGTCCAACAAGCTTTATCAAAGGAAAAGACTATACACATTCAAATATTCAGGAGGAAAATCAATGCAAGAGCATATAGATGATTTCAGTCGGATGATCTCTGATGTTGTAGTAGCTGGAATTAAAGTTGAAGATATTGATCAGGCTATGCTCTTATTGACTTCACTACCTCCATTTTATGATAATTTCTGTGATACCATATTTTATGGTAGATCCAATAACTCAGTGAAAAATGTCAAAGAATCATTGATGATAAAGGAACATCAGAAGTTAGTATCTAGATCCAGTGCTAAAAGTCCTACAGATGGGTTGTTCATGATGAGAGAGCGTAGTCAAGAAAGAGGATATGGAAGCAAAAGCAAAAGAAGATCGAAGTCTAAAAAGCACAAATTTGTAAAGTGTTTTCATTGTCACTAGACGGGACATATTAGAATAAATTTCCCAGAGAAAAAGGAGAAATAAGGAGATTCTACCAACATAACAATTGAAAGTTTTGAAGATAGTGATGTTCATGCTAATTCGGCCTTGAAAATAATCACAGGTGACATTGGAAATGAGTGAATTATGGATTCTGGTGCATCTTTTCACATGACGCCTAATCGAAACTTTTTCTCATCCTATACAAAGCAGGAGCGAAAAGTTAGATTAGAAAATAATAGAATTAATTCCAATTGCTGGTGAAGGAGATGTACAAGTCAGTTTGGATAATGGTACTAAAAGGAAGTTTCAAGCATGACATGTACCAGAACTAAGTAGAAATCTGATCTCATTGAGTGCCCTTGATAATCGGGCGTACAAGTTCATTGGAGAGGGTGGTTTCTTGAAAGTATTGAAAGGCTCAACGGCGGTATTGAAAGGAAAGTTGCTGGGCGGGATCTATCTATTGTTGGGAAGCACAGTCGATGGAACTGCACAATCGATAGAACTTGAAAAGTGCCGCTAAGTGTCGGGGATAGAATGAAATATGAAAAATAGATGGAACTATTATCATATTGCCCTGGCTTTAATGATGTCAAAGCTCATCTCACTAGAATCCGTTGCTTGCAACTTGACTTGAATGCCATCAAGTTCCCTCTTGAATCTGTCCTTTGAGCTGGCATATACCATTTTTTGTCTCACCTTTGATGTATCCGGGGACCTAAATACGAGAAACAAAAAGTTATATATGTACAGAGAATTTAGTTATTCTTCTCAATACAAGACTATACCACAGAAAGAAAAATTCAACGAGCTCGTTTCTTACAAGTGACTTATATAGATTAGAAATTGATGAATCCTTACACAGAGAAAATTGTATGTTTCTCTTTCACCAGACATGTCTCTACATGTTAACAAGTCATAAAAATGAAGCTATTTGAATCCTAGAAAACAGAAATTTCTGTCGGGCCTCATGCGAAGCTGATTTTATTAACTTAATTAAATATGTGCTCTCAGTTGGAGAAGTTGCACCAAACCTATGATTATTGACTTCAAAACTGGAGATCTCAAGTTAGAATGTGTACCTTTGTCATTAATAGAAGATCTATTTTAGCATCCCTATGCTTTCCCCACACATCACAGAACTACAAAATCTTTTGTTGACTAAGCATCCTATACTGCAATATTTTATTAACATTTCTACATACATAGCCAGAAAGAACTATGACTTTACCATGCTTAAATGAAGTTAGCATCAAATTACCGAGCAATGAAGAAAATTTTGCTTTTCTGAACGTTCTCATCAGTAGTAAAATCAAAATCAAAGACAGCATAGCGGCAGTCATTAGGAGGTAGAGACTTAGTGAAATCCTCAGAGGTTTCTTGTGGGCTTCCCCGTTTCTCTACCATCACTTCTTGGTTCTCAATTTTAAACACAATGAAACGATGGTTCCTCTTTGCCTTTAGCTCAAGAAACTTCAATTTACATTCATCACTAACAGCCATTCCAGATGCTGCGTTTGCCTACTTCAGTACATGTGCAGAAAGAAAAAAGGGAGAAAAAACACTCCTAAGCATATGACACATTCTTGATTCTTCATATAACACATGTCCAACACCGCAAAAGAGATGGACATGAAACAAGAATTTGATGGGTAATTCATGCTCTGCTCTGTTGAGATGAAACTACTAGAAGCTTTCATGTTAATCCACTGGGGACACAAAACAAGTACTTATGTTCGATAGATGTACTAAGTTCTTTAGTTATGCCTTCTAAAAATAAATTTACACTATATTTTAAAAAAATTATAATGTGTGGCAAATATACCTAAAGTTTTCTTTTTCTATGCTAATTATTCCAAATAATTATTGTTTTTGCCAACATTCTAGAAAAATGAAGATCCAAAGCAAATTTCATAATTGAATTTAAGTACATCCAATTGTGCTATAAACATTAAAACAACGCCATCTCTGCCATGATATAAAAAACATTTTCTGAAATTGCACTAATTGAACGAGCTATTGATTATTTGAGGTTGAAGATGAAAGGGACACAGATAACGTACCATGATGTCGTGGTTGATATTGAAAGCCTAAGGGAGAAACGAGAAAGAAACAAAAAAAAATGAGAGACAGAGGAAGAGATCCTTATTGTTGGGGGGTGGAAGTTTGGAACTGGGGAGGCAATGAGAGCTTAGAGACAAAAATGGAGAGAGAGAGAGAGAGAGAGAGAGTATTTTGAGGCAGGAAACAAAGGTTGTAATCATTCGAAACTCCAGTGGCTGATAGCGTACACCAAGATACGACATACCATGTTTTATTTTACCCCTCGGATTACACGTGCATGATCGTGGACATGTGCTGCATAGGTTTAGCTTTCTTACTTGGAGGAGCAGCGGAGAAATTTCACGGCGTCTGCATAACAATACAACAATAATAGGAAAAAAAATTTACTTGAAGAGACTAATGTTAATGCTATGGAAGTGTAATGTAAAGATTTTTAATATTATCATTTAATCAAATAATTTTATGCCAATATATCAAAATTATCTTAATTTTTATATCAGGATTTATATCATTAACCATAGCTTACTGTGTCGTTAAGAAATATTTTATTTTCATAATAATTATCTTTAAAAAAATAAATAATGGCATAAAAATAATTAAACTAATAATATAACAAAGTCAGTCTTGTAGAAATTTAAAAAATAGCTTGCATACAAATTTTAATTCGCTTCATATAATAATTAACTCCTTTTAGGAATTTTTTTGTTTCACTTTTATTATACGTATCATTCTTCAGTCTAGTTACAAGAATGTTACAATTGGACCAATACAAAACACTTTCTCATAACGTCTCAAACTCAAGATAACAAACTCTTTCCACTCACAAATATTTTTTTAAGGAAAAAAAATTTCACACAAAAAAAAAGAAAGGAAAACTTCAACTCCATTTTATCATAAATAATAATTTAATTTAAATTTTTTCTGGTAAACAAAACTTAGAAATGTCGATGAAGATACAGCAAACATCAAAGTATCTCTTTTTCAAACAAATGTTTACCGTGAAATTAATCAAAATTGTAGCCACAAGAATGGTAAAACTTACCCATTGAATTATGGCTCATATATATGGCCATCGATTTCCAAACTTGCAAATCCCTGAATTTCGCTTGTTCATCTTTTTCAATAAAATGGACTGCCCTTGACCGAGTGTGTGTATATATGTATTTATTGCAGGAAACATCCCCGAGTGACTCCAATCAATTGTCCCAACAATAATCATATACTGAAATCAGAAATTTGCACACCATATCTCCGGTATTGACTTACTATTTTACCAACTTAGTCTCTGTGGAGCATGTCCTTGTTACCACCACAAGCCATTTGTGTCTCACCCAAGAAAAAACAAATGAACCCAAAATGGCATAGACAAGTGCATAAAATATATATAAAAACCCAAAATGGCATGCAAATATTATTACCCTTCTGTTAAATAATATGGGGAAATGGAACCTACAAAATTGGGATACCATGCCTCCCCGATTTGATACACAACCATGCATGTAATTATGTGAATTGAAATGAACTGATCCCAAATATTATCCCTGCTCACTATTTGAATAACCTCAGCAACAGCTATAGGCTTTCCTTATGCTTCCACAGCTGCAAGCAATAACCAACGATAGTTGTCAGACATATCAGGAGCACCCTTCCTTCACATCAATGGAATTGCTTAGTAAGATAGATCAGAATAAATTAATGACACGAGGCACCTAACGTGTTCATGGGCTTGATTATGAAGTGCAAGAAAATGAAGGGAAGAGATTTGTCGGGAAAAATTTACCTTTCCCTCCAAAGTCAAACTCAAACAGACCATCATAACGAGATCACTCAGGTTTAAAGGCACGTGACCCCATAAATCATGTGTAAGAAATTACATCCAAAGCACATTATATAAACTATAGAGATTATTTTCCATTTCCTCACAAGGGACTACTTTCTGACAGAAAACTGGTACCTTGTGCATGAGCATGCGTCCGAAGTCTAAACATTTAAAAAACATGACAATTGACACACGTACAAGTCCCCTTTGCTGTAACTACATCTGTCAATGGACGAAACCTCAAACAACAATCTATAACAACATCGAAGAATCCTTGTATGGATATACGGACAGCATTTAGTTAGATCAACATATCAAGGCAGATGTATTACCCATCTCTATCACTAAAACCTACTATTAATTCTTTTGCCTAATATTCTAATACTGAAGACTAGGTTCTTAACACCATCCACGTAGATGCTTATCATAAGCAAATAATGCAATGCATGTATCACAGGGAACAATGAAGCACAACCTATCAGCAAACCTGCACTGACCGAGTGAAATTGGCTAGGGTCAACTCAATTATCTATTTCAAGATGTCTCATGGCTTCAAAACTAGTGCATATATTTTAGAACCAAAATGCAACATTCCAAAATTTTTTGAAGCAGATGTAAAATCTCCAAGCTAGAAATGGAACCGAACATGTACATCTACACTTCTTGAAGTTATTATTTCGCCATAAGTTATATATATTTATCTGCAAACCAGACTGAGCAGTGCATGTTTGGTATTAGCAGCAGTACAATGTTTTGAGAACAAATAGAAAAAGATGATGCAAAGTAATATCAAAAACAATAATAAGGAACAGACTCACCTTTGTCAACAGGCCCATTAGCAGCAACCACCTGAGTAATTCAAATTGTAAGATGTCGTGAAAACAACAAATCAAAAGTATCCATATTTTTACAAGGATTCCAGAAAAATAATTTAATTAGATAATGTATGAAATACAAATAATACATAATAATACCTTTCGATCAATTCCATGACCATTCCAAGGGCACTTATTAGTGAAGTGTCCATGAGCATAACAAAATAAGCACCTAGCAAACCGTCCTCCTACATCACCCAAGAAACAATTTTAAATCACAGGACAACAGGTTAAAGAACACAAAGTGAAAACTGTTACAATAACAGTTTTGTGAAGATTATTTTGTAGCAAAGGATGATAAAAAGCCTCTTCTGTCAGTTGAAAACATGATGATAAGTGTCACAGTTTCCAGAATTACTAAAAGAGGTGATACACTAGAATAATCACCAAAAATCTAGTCAAAAGAGTCACTGCATCCATTATGTTACTGAGAAGAAGGAAAATGTGCAGGACCAAAGGATAACATATAGTCTATAGAATTCTGATAATGAACAAAACAAAAAAAGAAGCCAAAAAACTCAGAACAATAAATCCCTTCCATCAAGGTCTAGTACTAAAACAAAAACCCAAGATAATACCCACTAGCACAACACCTAAGCAACTACACAACCCTTATCACAAAAGCAAGGGTGAAATAAAAAAATTGCTCCTCACACTTCCATAAACAACTTTCCTCCATAAAGAGTTGCTAGACAAAATGCCTCGGCAAAACTTTCCCTCTTCTTCCCTCAATCCAAAACCTCTGAAAATAATCAACGAAAAATGCTAAATACCCCAAGCAGGGACCAGAAAGCTCAAAAAATACTGAAAAACCCAATAGTCATTAATTTAAATTTTTTAACAAAATTTAACCAAGTATTATAGTTGTCTAATCTAATTTAAAAGTTTCTTTCTCCAAAGGGGGGAAAAAAGAATTACACCATATGATGTATGATCAGGCAAAGCCTAAGGCAACACAATTCTTCAATCTTCAGTAAAGCAGAGACGCATAACTTGCAACCAACCACGGGCAGGAATCAATTGAGACAAATGGATGGCAAAAAGAAATATTTGTTAAAACAATAGAAGCATAAATTATGCCATTTTGGGGAGAAAATGATAAATTAATATAGTTATCATTTCCTCAGTACAAGTGCATCGAAATACCTACATGCATAATGCTAGAACTGGATCAGAAAAGACACGAAGAATCTGTATTATTCAGTGGAGTTCTTGATCAATGTGATCCAAGTACCATAAACTCTACAAGAATGAAAAGTGATTCAAGAATCCTCTCCACTCTCCCCAAGACTCACTAAGTGCATGTTTGGTAGAATTCAAACAGCTTTTTTCAGAAAATTAATTTTGTTTGGTAATGTAACTCAAATAATTTAAACTGTTTTATTAATTTTAACAAAAAAAAAAGGCTGTTTTCTGAAACAAGAAAACATCAAAGCTAATTTTTGAGAATTTTCTCATTTAAAAAAAAAAAAAAAAAAGAAGCTGTTTTATTAATGCCCATTTGGATGTTCCCAACCTACCCAATAGTGGTCATTAATATTACCTAACATAATTAAATTACTTCATACCCATTTTAATAATTTATCACAAAAAAGCAATTATTTTTTAACAATCCAAACAATAAAGATTAACTTAAAATAACCTTCCAACTAAAATGCCCAAATATAAATTGATTCTCAAATAAGCTATTATATAAAAAACTGATTATACAAAAAAGTGATTATTGAAATAAGCACAATCTTGCAGCTCACCCAAACATGCTCTAAATCATGCATATCTCAACCTATTACATTATCCAAATAGTTCCTAATGGATAGTGCAAGGCCCTACATTAACCTCTGAAACATGTATCCTAGCTTAAGGACGCAGATACATGAATGAAAAATTTCCCATATCTATCTCTCTCTCATAATCATATTTTAGGGCATAATATATAGCCAAAATACAACCAAAGCAAAGACAGGGATCAAGCGATGCCATAGACATGACCTCTAATTATGGTACAACCAACGCAATGGGTAAAAAATTTGTTCAAAAACAATTTCTATAAGCAAAAGCCATAAACCAAAAGCTAAGGTCAAGTGAGCTTTATAGCCAGAGTGTTCTATACATCTCAGATCCTGTTAGAAATAAGAAATATTTATTAATATCTTTATTATATCTTAGAATATCTCATATCATATCTTATATTGATTTAGATTTACTTAGATTGATTCTATCATTATCTTTAGATTTTATTTTTGCCTTATAAATAGGATTACCTCATTGTATTACAATAGCACAATATATCTAATTACTTTCATATTCCTGAGTGTCTATTCTCTCTCTTTTCTTCTTTCACTATCTAAAAACCCTCAATTTCAACATGGTATCAGAGCGGTACCATCCTCCGTGACCTGTGGCGCTCTTTTTCGCTACCAAGTTCCTACCAGAAATAATAGGAACCTATAATTTTCTTTTTTCCAGTATTTTGGTCCCCCATTCAGCCACGTTGTCACTTCCAGTAGCCTCCAATACCTCTCTGCTGCTACCTACCGCTGCAGTCCACCATTTTTCCGAGCAACTGTGTTCTCCTTCCAGTTGCCGGCCCTTTTTCTCATTGTGTCATCTCCTCCAGCAAGCAGAAAACCACTTTCCACTGCCCGTTTCTGCTGCTGGCTGCTGTTCTAACGACTTTTTCTGGTCTTCACCACCTTCCTCCGCCGCCAGCAAGTTTTTCTGGCGCAGATCCTGGCCGGAGAGCCTACCACCGTGCTCGCCTCCTCCTGTGCGGCCTATCCCTGAAAGCCGCGCATGAAAACAGTCAAAAGCCATTGTTCGTCGCTCTCCGCCACTCTTCTTCACCACCGGAGAGTTTTCCCGGTGACGGTTCCAGCCTCCGACACCACGCCCGGCATCACCTCTCCAAGCGCGCCCAGCAGCGGTGGTCTGGTCAAGATCTGACCCCCCACGCACCGCCAAGCGCCTCCACTGTTGTGCGCAGTACTGTTCACCCGCGCTTCTCTCCACCGCGCGTCCAAGCGCGTCCGACGACCTTTCTGGCCGACTCCGTCGCCGCCATGCTCCCGCCACCCTACTCTTTCTAGATCTGCTCGCCCTTTTGCCAACTGTGCACGTTGCAGACGTCATATTTTGAAAATACCGCTTCTGCCCTTGTTCTTTTGCGACCCATGGCTGAGTAATGAATATTTGGTTGTGCTTCCTACCATTCTTCCATTGTGAATCATACCAATGGAGATATTTGTCTTCACTTAGTCATTGCGGTAATATGCTCTTTTGGCTTTGGATCTCCAATCTGTCAACTCTTCAAGGCTTCCATATGCTGTTATTACGATCTATTGTTGCAAGTATAGGAAATTTCCACCGCCTTCAGTGCCTCTCTTCCAGTGTTGATAGCAGTGTGTGTCTCTCTTTTTCCTAGTCGTGCAATTCTCCAACATGTTGTTCAAGCTGATGGTCATTCCAGTTGCCTTGTTGTGTTATCTTTTTAGACGTATCCAGCATCCTTGAGTTGCCTTGCTAGTCTTTCTTGGAGATTCTTTTACATTTTAAGGGTTTAATTGTAACAAGCTTAAAGCTTAGTAAGCTTTAGCTTGAGGGGGAGTGTTAGAAATAAAAAATATTTATTAATATCTTTATTATATCTTAGAATATCTCATATCATATCTTAGATTGATTTAGATTTATTTAGATTGATTCTATCATTATCTTTAGATTTTATTTTTGCCTTATAAATAGGATTAGCTCATTGTATTACAATAGCACAATATATCTAATTACTTTCATGTTCCTGAGTGTCTATTCTCTCTCTTTTCTTCCTCCACTATCTAAAAACCCTCAATTTTAACAGATCCATTTGAACAAGAAGTGCGTAGGAAGCACAACTAACTAATCTTTCAAGAAAATCATCTTATTCTGTAAAACAACCCTATCAATTAAGAAACAATATGTTATTATTTAATTTTAACCATAAAATCATTTCCAAAAAGTTTAAACTTGAGAGAGTCAATTCTAAAATCTTGAATAAGGTATCTATTCAAAGAAAATGGCCAGAAATTTGCACTGACAGTGCAAAATATTCATTGCTCGGATGAGATCTCACCAATTGCAACAGCATTAAGTTATGAACTAATTTAACCAAGCAGATATACACATCAACCAGATTATAAACCCTTTGAATTGCTGTTAAGTAAATTTCAAGCAAAACTGTAAAAATTAATTATACTTGGGCAGTAATATGGCTCTCATATTAAAATGGAAAATACAAAGAAGTCTTGCGAAGCATGAAATTTAAGCATACCTGCTTGAGACACTGAGCATTTTGCAAGTGTATGGCCGATTTCCCCACAAAAGAAGCAAATTTCCTCATTATAGCGGAGACGTTTCACCCTTGGGCAATTTGTGAATTTATGACCACGCTGTTGACATGACAGACACCTCTGAAAACACCAAGTTAAAATTTACATAGTGCAATAGGCAACTTCTAGGAGTATCATTTTCAAGAGAAAAGAAAGGGTGGGTTTTTTTTTGTGTGGGTGTGTGTGGGTTTTGTTTTTTTTGGTTACCATTCTTTATTATTCCAGGCCAGAGCAACATATGATATAACTATCGAAACTACATCCACGGACCCCAATACCCCATTACATACCACAGAATTTTCACCATGCCATTTAAATGGAATTTTGGTGACTTCGAGTACTTTAGTTCTCTGAACCTGGGTATTGCCTGGTTGCTCAACATTGCCTTCACTCTGGAAATAACAAAATACCATTTATGCACAATAATGGGCTAATTCTAATTATCAATTTCAAAAAAATAGCATCACTCGTTGGTGAATACTTGTGGTAATAACAGGCCAGAGCACCATAGAATACAAAGACTGAAACTAAATTCATGGATCTCATCACGTACCACGGAAGTTTCACCATTCGATTTAAAGGGGACAGCACTAGTGATTTCAAATCCTTGAGGTCTCTGAACAGGGATTTCAGCAGTTGACTCAGTATTGTGCTTGTCAGATTCCGAACTTTTGCTTTTGAGTGCAATCTGACATTTCTTCCGCCTCTGTCGCTTAGACATTTTCTGTTTTGGGACTATTGGGGTTGCTGAGTCTATTGAGAGTTTTTGGTCTGTGGGAATTGTTTGGTCTGCATGGGATGTTGCTATGGCACACATAGATCTCTGAACTGGGATTTCAGCTGGCTCGCCATTGTGGTTGGCGGGTTCTGCCACTTCATTTTTTAGCACACCCTTCCTTTTCATCTTCCTCCTCTTTCTCTTTGACAACTTCTGTTCTGGGTCAGCAGGGATTTCTGTGCCCATTGGGATTACATGTTGGGGGTGTATTGGGGATGCTGATTTAGGATCAGAGCAGACTTGAGGGTGGGGAGTATCTTTCAGGGCTGTCGGATCAGATATGGGGAGGTGGAGTTTGAGGTGCTCTGCAGATGCTTCATTTGGCCCTACCCCTTTTCCCTTTTCTGCGTCGACTGGGATTACCGGTTCATGTTTAGGGCCACATTCACTTGACTCTGCTACTTCTTTATTTTCAGGGACTACTGGGATTGCCAGTTCTTGTTTAGAGCACAACCGATGTCGCTCAGCATTAGCATCATCCGGTCCTGCCCCTATTTCCGTTACAATCTTCCGTTCCAGGCCTATCGGAATTGCTTGGTCTAAGGGGTCACATACTTGACTTTGCTTTGCATTGGATCCCTTCGAATCTAACCCCTCAAAAATGAGCACATTCTTCTTTTTCTTCACCCGCTTCTTCTTCCGCGGTGTGTCTTTCGCGGAAGTAGAATCAGGTACAGCAACTAGTTCAGGGTGCGCTGCAGCACCTTCATTTTTACCTACCCCATTTTCCTTTCCAGTGTCTACTACCACCAAGGGTACTAATTCCTGTTTATTGCACAATTGAGGTCGCTCTACACTAGTTTCCTTCAATTCCACACATTTTTCCTTTTCCTGAACAACAGGGTTTGGTGTCTCTGCTAGGGTTGCAAGTTCACGCTTATGACATACCTGAGTCTGCACTGCACTAACTTCACCAGATTCTGCCCCTTTCTCCTTGGCATTCCTCTGCTCCGATTCCACTTGCAATGCATTGGGGAAATCGTAAAAGACTAAAGCCACATTCCTCTTCTTCTTCTTCTTCCTCTTCCTTTTCCTGGGTGTTGAATCAGAAACAGAGTGCTCTGCGGTGATTGGGATTTCTGTTGCTACTTCCGGTGTTGCTGGATTAGGGTTAGGGCATACCCCAGGCGGTCCGTTTTGTTCTGTCCCTTTTTCATTGGGTTCTGCGGAGAGTGGTGGGTCTTGTGGAATGAGGGCACCGTGCCCCATGTTCTTGTTCTTCCTTTTCTTTTTCTTGTTGCTGCCCTGCTCGGGAGAAGAGAGCGATGTAGGGTTCTCATCTCTGAACCTTTTCCGGTGGGATAACTCGGTCTGGCTATTATTCATGTGCCTCGATTAATGAGCTCAGAATATGGAGTGGCCACAGCTGTGTAGTCTTTGATTGATTGGGACGAAACTGTGCGCGTGCGTCTGTCTGTGTGCATGAGGGATGCGGCGAAGCAGCTTCGATATTGCAATGCAATTGATGGAGACTAGGGTTAATGCATTTGCTGACACAGAGATATAATAAGGAGATATAATAAGTATAGGTGTGTTGAAAAAGATGAGTCTAACCACGTCACTACATTATCAGGGCATGCTAACCCTAATCCCAATAATGGTTAGTTCAATGGAAGTTGATAGGGTCTTAAGCTTTACCCGTAAAACAGGGACTTCAACATTTAGAGCGGGGTCATATGTTTATTAGGTCCGGGGCTCAGATTTCTCCCGCTTAATACTATCCGTTTGCTTTACTGTAAACAATTTTCAATTTTCAGTTTTTATGAAGAAAAAATTGAAAATCACAAATTTTAATTTTTAATTTTTCCTTCACAAAAATTAAAAATTAGAAACTAAAAACTGGAAGCTGTGAACCAAACTGGCCCTTAAATTTTCATATATGAATATTAGGACATCTATCTATCTTCTATCTATTTACGTAAAAGAGGAATAATAGTAAATGTCATTAATTGTTACTTGGTAATTTAATTTTTTCACCTAAAAAATTTCATTAAGTGTTTACTCATGATAGTTTCAATTTGTTTTTCTAGCTCCTATCAAATTGTGTCACCGCCTTCATTGTGCATATATAAATATAAATAACAATAACTAATTATGCAAAAAATCTGCTGTAAATTGTTACTCTTGAGCAATGTTATCCTAATTCATTTAGATTTTCATATGTTTTCGATAATTATATGATGCACCCTTTCAGCTCTCAATGATGGACAGTTGTGCATTTTACTTCAATTAATGCAATGAAATTTTCCAAGACTTCATACCTTTATTATGCTTTGAATCTATTCATTTACTAGAAACTAGAAAAGTGTACAGACACAAACAATGCACATGATAATAATTCAACATGTGTCATAATATGTGTCATGGTTACAATGAAATGTCTTTTGTATTCATTTTTTAAATGCAAATTCAGAATTTCATTTTAAATCTTGCATTGGTTGATGAATAAATGCTCCTAAATATTTCACTTATCAATATGAACAGTCTTCTAATATTTTCTTCTAAATATTTCATTAGAATAAATGAACAGTCTTCTAATATTTTCTTCTAAATATTTTGTTAGAATAAATGAACAGTCTTCTAAATATGAATATGAACAGTCTTCTAATGTCAACAGTTTTCTAAATATTTCATTAGAATAAATGCTATTAAATATTTACTAGATAATAGAAAAGTGTATAGGCACAAACAATGCACCCGATAATAATTCAACATGTGGCATAATAAGTGTCATCGCTAAAATGAAATGTCTTTTTGTATTCATTTTTTTAATGCAAATTCAAATTTTCATTTTAAATATTGCATTAGTTGATGAATAAATGCTCCTAAATATTTCATTTGTGAATATGAAGGGTCTTCTAATATTCTCTAAGCCATTATTATCATTATTTTTTTTATTATATTATATTCTCAACACTAAATTGTTGAACTTCTCCAATCCTCAAAACTAAATGGTCATCCGTAAAGAGTCATGTATGAGGAGCCACAATTGTTATTATAGTCATGTAGTAATAAATGAATGCTCCTAAATCTTTCATTTATGAATATGAACGATCTTCTAATATTCTCTAAGCCATTGTTATTATTATTATTATGTTATATTCCCAATACTAAATTATTGAACTTCTCCCACCTTGAGAACTAAATGGTCATCGATACTGAGCCATGTATGATGAGCCACTATTCTTATTATAGTCACATAGTAATGAATGAATGCTCCTAAATATTTCATTTATGAATATGAACGGTCTTCTAATATTCTATAAGCCATATTATTATTATTATTATACTAAATTATTGAACACCTCCCACCATGAGACTAAACGCTCATCCGTAATCAACCATGTATGAGGAGCCATTATTCTTATTATAGTCATGTAGTAATTATTACTTTTGATTAATCTTTTTTTCTTTGAATCAATTTTGTTTTTTCTCTAAGCCATTCATAGTTGCATTGCATCCCATTTATGAATACGAATGGTGTTCTAATATTCTCTAAACCATTATTATTATTATTATTGTATTCCCAAGAGTAAATTATTATATGAATGGTCTCCTACTCATTAAATGGTCATTGGTAAAGAACAATGTATGAGGAGCCATTATTCTTATTATAGTATATAAGGAGCCATGGCCTTTCATTTTCACGGTTGTTGTCACTCTCATCTCCAAGTAACTGCTGCTAATAGACCTCCTTTTGTGTTTTTTTATTCAAAGTGGATGACAATTTTGATCATATAAAAGATTTTAATGCTGGTCCTGCTTTAAAGATTTGGAAAATCAAGGTTAGAGTTATAAGGCTTTAGAGACTACCTAATTTCAAGGATCTATCTCAAAAACCTTCAATTGAGATGATTCTTATTGATGATCAGGTTATGATAAAGTGTTAATTGATTTTATTTTACTTCCACTTTTCATGAACAAATACTTTTTTTGTGTAAACCAATTCTAATGCTTTTCTATATAATTGCCACTCTTCATGCAAATATTTCGCCAAATTACACAATAAATGTAGTATACAGAGAGGTGTTTGACAAACTAAAATAAGGTTAGCGGTCGTTGTTGCATTATTATGAAACTTATTCATAATATTCATTCCAATATAATTTTTTTTATCTTACTTTTATGATATTTTCCTGCTTTTCAAACATATGTTTTATGTGAACATTCATTAATGCAATATAATTAGATTTGATACGTAAAAAATTATTGAATGTCAACTACCGTGCAACGCACGGGTACTACACTAGTGCTAGTGTAATTGCGCATATTTAATGTTTTTCTCTTGTCAAAGTAGAATATGATGAATTATTTTCTAGTACAATATTGATTGATGTTTTTATTTTTGTGAATTTTTTCTACACAACTATTCAATTATATACTTATGTCAATTCAAAAGTCATGAATATAAAAAGATTTAATTGAATCACTTTTCAGGACATCAAAATGAATATTTCAAGTGGCTCCTAAGTGAGAGAAAATCCTTAATCAAACAATATGGTTGAACTTTAAATTTAGGGCAAATTATTATGGTCTCTCTTTAGATTTGATAAAACTAATCTAACTCTTCTTTATTCATCCGAATGACATTGACCTTCCTAAAAAAGAGAATAGTATAATAATATAATATAATCAAGAAAATTAATAAATAATAATAATAATAATAAACTCAAGAAATAACAATGTAATGATTTAAAAAATTTAGAGATCTTTTAAATAAATTTTCCAAATATTGGAGAGAAACAATTTGGATATAATATTGTGAACAGGCAACATCAAGAGATAAAACTATTGACAAATGTATGAGTGAGTCTTGAGTATATGTAACATAATTCTTATAAGAATAATTACATTGACCTCTCTCGAGATCTATAAAAAAATACTTACATCTCTTAGATTCTAAAATTATATCTATCTCTTTTATTTCTAAATAAATTTTAGAATACCAACACTACCCTTAAATAGAAAGGTGTGAGTACAGGACATGGATGTTTTGCCCACACATACCACGAAGCAAGGAGCTCTTTTCTTGCCCAATGATATTCCTTCCCAGTTAGCATCATTCTTCCACTCTCTCTTTTTCTCATATCTCTCTCTCTCTCTCTCTCTCTCTAGCTTAGATCTAGCCACCATGGTAACATTTTTTGCACATCAAGAAAAGGACAAACAAGACAATACATCATGTAAAAATAAGCACTAACCCCCATACACCGCAATTGAACCAGATTTCAAACAAATAATTTTGATAATGAGCTGAGTAATAAGCTTCCATTCATCTCCATTTAAGCATTGTTACTCCTATACAAAAACCACCTAGACATTTTTAAACCACCTTTTCACCTTCACGCTAGAGGTGGATATGCTGACCAACTCAATCCATTTAGTCCAGTCCATGACGGACCACAATTAAATGGGCCGGTCCGTTTCATTAATGGACTTGGTTTTGACCTAGTCCGCGTCCGTCCCGCATAAGCTCGTGGGTTCGCGGACTAGTCCGTTTTAACCTCTTTTTTCTGTTCATATTTTTTGTCTACATCTATATGTGGACCAATCTTTTTTTTTTCATTTTTTTAACTTTTTTTTTTATACCCTATGCTATATTATATTTATATATTTATATTTATACAATATATTTTACCTCATAAAATATATATACATACTTTTCATCATAACATAAAAAATATTACTAATCAAATATTTGTAACTCTTCCAATTATAAAAACTAGTGAGACTTCAAAAGAGTATAAATTAACAATTATCAACTATCAAATACCAAATAAAAATACCAAAAAGTGGTAGAATAAACCAACTCACCAAAGTTCATCCATCAAGAACATAAATAAATGCCCCAAAATGGAAGTTTTCCTTCATTTATGCGGGCTAGCAGGTTAGTCCATAAACCCACAGGCCAGGCCTGTTTAGCCTGCAAGTTAAGCGTTGCGGACCAAAATAGTCCACGAGTTAATAGACTAAAAACTTTTTTGTCCATTTTCGTGTAGATTGCGAGTTAAACAGGTTGGTCCACGAATCGCGGCCCATATACCCAGCTCTACTTCAAGGCTTCAAAATATTATTTCTTATTGATTTGGATGCCCAAGGTGGTACTATTTCAACACCCAAAAAGTGGGTATCCATGAACACCCAAATCAAATTTAACAGTGGAAAATCAAAGTTTGTATTTTTAAGTAGGGATCACACAAAATTTAAGGATGATAAATTGAGTACACCACAATGTCCAAGGTATGGGTGGTTGAAAAAACATTTCCTATACATGAACCACCTACAAAACATCACACCTCGCCACTGCAAACCATTGCTTTCTGCTTCTCCGGCACGAGTTCGTGTCACCATCATTGTCAAGGAGCTCTTTGGTGGTGGGGCTTTTACCACTCCTACTTAAAAAACAAGCTAGAGAGGCGGAGAAGGCCAAAGAAAAGGAAAGAGGAGGCAGGGGTGGGGTTGAGACTGCGAGGTTAGGGTTAGGATTGGTATAGAGGTGGGAATGGGATTAGGGATGAAGATTGGGGTTGATTTTGAAATGAGAATGGTGAGATTATGTGAAATAGGATAAGGAGAATGGTTGTTGATTAATGGTAGTCTAGGCAGTGGCAATCAATAGAAATTGAAAAAATTATTAAGGGTCAGAATGTCTTTCTTCATGTTTCAATCATTTGTCATTAATGATAAGGGGTGATAAGGGGGTGTTATCGTAATGAGATTTAAACAATTATGAGAGATTATTGTTATTTTAAACTTTAAAAAAAGGTAAATGTAATTTTTAATGCACCTCATGAGAGGTCAATATAATTACCCCTTCTATACAGCATTAATCATGAATAACGTAAAGCAACGAAAAATCGAGCAAGAAAATCGATTCTCAAAAAATCAACAAAGTAAAGACAGTTGGTAACCTACTGATTATACCAAAAAAAGCTATTGTTACATTCTTTTGTTTCCCTTTTCAAAGCACTGTAGAATTAAGTGATCAAAAATAACAAACGGCACTTCCAGCTATTTCATTACTTCTTCTCCAAACCTTTAGGCACACGAGACTTGCAGAAGCCATTTCATTCATTCTGGACAGTGATTCTGCGGATTGCAAGTAGTAGAGGTCTTCTATCCGGTTAGGTATAGAAGGAGAAAAAAACAAATGATCAAGTGGAAGCCCATATCCGCATGATAAATTAGGACATATTTGTCATTAGCTGAAGTTCACAACTTTAGGACCCTTCTTTGGTTTTATATGGCTATCTTTTGATTTTGAGGACTTGTTCTTGTCGTCGCCATGCAAGTCATCTGTCATGAAGTCATCCTCAATATCATCCCCACTCACAAATTTGGTAACCTGACCACTTGGCCTCACTGCAGTTCTCACTGCCAGAAGAAGAAACGAAGTAATAAGCCATATATAATATAATTAAAGCACCATTCTTCAAGTTATGAATGCTTAGCAAAATCTCATCTGAATGCAATGAAATTGGTGAAACACAGAAAGAGTTCAAGCTGAGGCAAGGACTGAGAAAGGCCACGGATCACTTGCTAGAAATCACAATTCAAGTACATACTTCATACCGAAATTTGGGTTTATCTTTTATTTCTAAAATAAACATTTGTTTCTTAGAGAATTAACCTTTTGTCATGAGTCCAAACATTAACCACTCACACATATTACTCCTCTTTGTAACAATATTTCTTCACGGGTCAAACACAAGGATTGTAACCAACACATTGATCACTTTGAATAAGAACACTACACAAATAAATTAGACAAAATAAATTAAGATTGGCATTCAAGAAAACAATAAAGTTGGACTAACCACCCATGTCCCCATGATTATCAAGTTCCAAGCCTATAAAAATAGACAAAATCATTTCCCATGGTATCCTTCCTATATTAAAAGTTTGTGGGGTACCCTTTAACAGTTAAGCTCAAGCACAATCTATCAGCCTACTGCCACAAACTTGTGTAAAATTAAACTTCTCATATATGAAGAACCAATAATACAATATCCAATTTGATTAGCCACTTCATGATATCCCATGGCTCCATAGTATCAATGCCCGAATTTTGGAACAGAAGCAACTGTTCTAACATATTCTAAGGTGGCAAAGGAAAAAAAACCGGTCCACCTCCATCCACCACTAGCATATAGCTGACATTATGGTCAGCAGTTACTATATTTGTAGAATGGATCTAAATGCAGCTACATAGCAGGTTTGATATCAGCTATATGTTAAGAACAGCAAAGAAAGGAAATATGGATGTCATGCACATTAAAGGGAAAACAAAAAAAAACAAAAAACAGCATTTGATATCAAAACCAGGACTAAAGTAGTAGAAAATTCATTAAGTTTCTTTCAAAAACTCTTACATCTATCAGCAGGTCCATTAGCAGCAACGGATCCTTTCATCCCTTTGTCAGGACAATCCTTCGCCAAATGTGTCACACCACCACATATTTTACAACATCCACCCTCGTATAAATAAATAGTTGTAACAGATTAGACACAGCTCACAAAGGACAAGTGTTGAATCAAGTGTTCAACTAATATATCATCATATATTTGACAAGTCCTGCTGTTAAGGGAAATAGTAATACCTTTGGATAAATGCCATGAGCATTTTGAGGGCAGTTTTTACTCAAGTGTCCACGTTGATTACAGACAAAGCACTCAGCAAACTTTGTCCCTCCTGCATCACCAATGAAAAGCTTATCATAAAAAAACAAATTAAAGAACGATAAGCACGCCACCAAAATCAAAATTGGGTGAGATTTTATCAAAGGCAGAACATTAACAATGTTTTGCAGCATAGGGCATTGTTGGAACATCTTCTATAAGGTAGAAAGCGCTAGAGTATCAACAGAAATCTGTGCTGAATTGCTCTATACAAATTTCAAGTTTCAATTGAAAACTCTAAAACTAACAATGTTCATGCTATAACAAACCTAACTTATCAGATTTCAACTTCTGATTTCTGAAGCTCAGATATAAAGAAAAACACATAAAAAACAACAAACCTTCTTGAAGAGGTTGCGGACATTTTGCAAGTGAATGGCCACTTTCCCCACAATTATAGCAATACTTCTCATCCTTGTTGCCATCTTGCAACTCAGGGCAATTTTTGGCTCTATGTCCACGCCGTCGACACCTCAAGCATATCTGCAAATAGCACATTACCATTCCATCACATAAATGTGCAAATCCAGTCTATATCAACTAACTAATCCTACCAATCAATGTAAATCAAAGAGCACCATCATTATCAGGAACTGTTTCTTATTATTCCGTACACAGACCAATTTCAAAATATTGTAGGCCCTTCAAGCACTTAAAATTTAGAACTAAACCAGCTCAACCAATGTTCCATGACCAAATGATACACAAAACACATCATTTATTCAAACCGGACCATTAAGCTTCATATTATTTTCAAATGAAACACTAAAAATAAAATAAAATCTACAAAGAACTGAAAGAAAAAAGGACCTTATTTTTTTCCCATTCAGCTTTTTGAGGGCATGACTTGGCAATATGGTCCATGGCCTTGCAGATGAAACAGGTGTCACCGGGCTTCATGCCAGGGACTCTAAGAGGGTGTTTTCGGAAATTGCTCTTCTTGAAGGGCTCTTTGGTAACGCCGAGTTCATTGGGGTCACCGTTTTTGCGCTTTAACGAGCTCTTCTTATACTTGTTATTGTTCTTCTTCTTCTTCTTCTTGTCAGGGTCTTTGGGAGGCGTGGGTTCTGGCTTCGGGAAGAGCTCAGGGTGCTCTGTTCTGAATCGCTTCCGTGCAAGTCGCTGCCTCTGGCTCACCATCTTCGTCTCTCAGGAGTGACGACTGCTGCTGGAAGAAGCGGTGAAGGGTTTCCGTCTGTCACCAAAGCCAGGTAGTGTATTTTTTTTTTACTAATTTTTTTCTCTCTTTTTTTTTTTTTTTGCTGATTTAAATATGCAACTGATTAAACATGTTTTTTTGGTCAGAATTAAACATATGTTATGGGTCAGGTTTAAATTTTTCTTTTGGGTCAAACAGAACGCCAAGATGATGAGTTGGGCGGGTTCTATTGTACTAAGAACCACAACTTGCAGCTTTTTTAAGTGGCCCAAAAATGAAAGGTTTTTCACACCAAAAACAAAAACTTTCAGCAATATACATGAAAGTCTATCTTCCAACTCCGAAATTGACCACGACCAAAAAAAAAAAATTCTCGAAAATGTCTTTGATGCTTCATTTAAGAGAGAGAGAGAGAGAGAGAGAGAAGAAGAAACACATGACTCCAATCATCATTTTGTCCCAACAAAAAAAAATATCATTTTGTAAAATTTACTCAAGAAAAAAATAATTTGTATCACACTAAAGCCTGTTTGATTTTTGTGTTCATTTGTTATTTTTAGTTTATTTTAAATTTTTAGAATTTGTAAAAAAATGAAAAATATAAGACAAATTAAAATAGAATATAAAATAAAACAATCCGTAAATTGCCCATAATTATGTTTTGATCAATGTGGCAAGAAAATCAAGTTGTTGTGCCTGTGGTTTTTTAAGATGTCAATAAATCTGAGATAAAAAGTTCCAAGTTGTTTTATTTATTTATTGTAATTTGTGGTCCATTTTACTTTGAGTGACCGAACTTGGAAGTTTACAACATAATGGCACCTAGGAAATCTGGAAACGTGACTTGTTAAAGTAGTTAGTAGGGTGATCATTTAGACCAAAAAAATAAAAATAGGAGGATCATATATCCGAAGCTTTTAACAATAAATTAAAATTACTTTAGTCAAAGTTCTGCAATGATCTCTGTGCATGGCGATAGACTGCTACTAATCCAAGAGTTCCCCTTTGCTAGTTGCTTAGTAATACTAGACACTAGACACTGAAAACACTTTCTTATATATAGATTTATTCTACGTTATTTAATGATGTATTAATGTTTTTGTTAGTTTAACTTGCGCAACTACAAGTTGTATATATATATATAGATTAAATCTATAGAAAATTTTATTCCAATGCCGAGTTTACAAGGACTCAAGACCATTATTTTCTTACCCTTTCAATTTCTTGTGAAAATGGGTGAGTGAGGAAAGGTTCTTTGATTGTAGTTTTCAAATGACAGGTGCATTAATACCTTATTAGAGTTGAGACTATTCCAATATAATATATTGCAAGTAAGATAAAAAAATAATAATATATTGCAAGTTTCTTCCTCGGCTCAATTTGATAGTCTTTGACCCACGGTTGGATTTAGCAATTAACAGACACTTCCATACTTTAAAACCCCATGTCATTAACGTTGCTTGTTATGCCAGCATAGTGGAGTACTTTTGTTCAGAAGAGATATGGATGCCTATAATGGTAAGTTACAAGTTATGTCACACAGCTGTTGATTAGAAAGTACAACCTGATTCCAAAATTCATTCATCAGTGTTTCTTTGCCTTTGCTTTTCAGACATACCTGGCAAAGATAACCAAAGAAATAAATATGCAGATCAAGGACGGCTTGAGTAAGCAACTTAGTGGTTTAAAGTCATAAAAGCACACCAACTGCCCTTTTGTAATGATTAATTTGTAGTTGGGCATTGGATCCATCCATGAAAAGCAATGAAAGGTCATAACTTTGTCATGAAGGGTTTACGTGATCAGTACCTCTGCTCTCACTTGATGTCACTCTTTAGATGACTCCTTTGCTTCTATTCTTATCCATGGAAGAACACGGACCTACTACTTGTTTTATAGTATTCTCAACATGGGTCCACCATCAATCTTTGGCTAGAGTGAAAGAAAAGTTTGCACACCCATGTCGAGCCTTGAGTACACTAACTGCCAAATTGATTGATGATAGTTGAAAACAAAGGAATCTGGATATAGAAAGGAAAAAAAAAAAAAAAAAACTAAATCCTCAAACTGATCTCACATGTTAGTCACTCATATTTTAAAAATATCTTTATTACATTTCAAAAGAAAATTGAAAAATTGCTCCATTTTATACTTTGTACAATTATAAAAGAAACAAATTGATCTTTCTATATATTATATAGATTTGTATGAGGACCAATTTATTCATTTTATTAAATATGAGGGATTAATTTAAAAATGTCAAAATCTGAAACTAACTTGTTCGTTAATACAAATCTGAGGCACTAATTTGGGTATTTAATCTGGAAAAAAAAATTGATAATTCCAAATGTAGTTCATTTTGGGTTTCAGCTTAGTGCACGTTTAGTGGTTAGTACTTGGGTAATGCGTGCAAACGGTAATCAGAAATTTAATCTGAGGGTCACATAAGCGGATATGAAAGTATAATTTTTGGTGAAGATTATGTATCAAATATTAATGCACAACCCCGAAATATAATAATTCCAGTATCGTTGATATGCTTACAACCTGATTTCATTATGGATCATGGAAAAAGCAAACGAGAACAATGGAAATAAAATGTTCAAAACCAAACAAGAAAATTGGTTTTATGCTATAAATATCGCCAAGCAAGTAGCCAACAACTTGTATGTCAAATCTATCACTTAAATTTACTTCAAAATGTTACGGTGGTGCATGCATGAAGTAAAACTATTGTCTTTGTATCAACAACTTTTCCCACTGCCAATGTGAAAGTAGCTATAATAATTTTTTGATATTAATTCCACCGTAAGATTCAGTGATATTCGAGTGGGCAATTATATGAAATAGCAATGAAAACTTTCACTATACCAGTAGACTTCATATAAAGATTACATATCCAAATAAATTTAGAGATTTTTTTTTTCAGCCTTTTAGGATATCTATTGCTGAACATAATAACCAATCTCCTCACATATTGTGGGCCTATATTTTTTATATATTTTCTCATGTACAATTAATAATATATGACTTTTGGAGTCGTGATATGAGAGTTAAACATGTGATTATATGTATATATATAAAATAATTTTGCTGCATTATGATCTATAGTTCAAATGTTAAAAATAATCTCTCTGCAAAATAAGGATAAAACTAGGTACACCTATCTTCTTCAAACCTCATCAGTTGGAAGTCTCGTGCACTAAGTCATCCATTTTTATTAGAATATCATAATTAAGCTACAAAATAACAAATAAAAGCAAACATACTCTAGTATTTTTATAATTTTCAATTGAAAAAACAATATTTTGAGCACTAAAACGATGTTAAACAATTCCAAATTAATAAATAAAAAAATAAGGGTTTGTTTGGTCATAGTTTCTATTTTTAATTTTTCATATTTTATGAAAAAATATTAAAATCATAAAACAAAAAAAAAATTAATTTTCAGTTTTACTTTCAATTTCAAAGTTTTTTTTCCTAAATTTCTAAAAATTAAAACACTAAAAAATAAAAACCAAAAACTAGAACAAACATGCCCACATGACGAAATTAAGAAATAGAAATAAAACAGTCAACTCTTCAACGTGAAGGGAGAATATACAACAGCGCAAGTAATGCTTTCGAGGCCTAGAGCAAGTGCAGCTCACATGACTCGACCCAGCCCGTAATCACGTGCAACCGATACCAAACATGAAACATGTAAAACGCGCGTCCCTTTCACTCGCCAAACAGCAAGCGTCGCCGTCGCACTCCAAAACCTTCGCAGGTCTCGAAGTGTGGTCAGAGAAGGCCCCTGATGCACTCCTCAAACGCATTGACAGCCGGAAATTCACAAGCTCCAAACCCTCCACGTGTCCGACTCACTCCTCAACCTAGCAATATCAACGATCAGTTTTGAGGAGAGCAACTAAGAATGACCACACAGGATAAACACCTAACCATATTCAAAACTTCGTTGGCTTTTCAAAATTCAAATTCCCCCTTAAACCCAACGGCGCCGTCATTTTCCCCCGTTAACTGCCCAGCTCACTTAACGCCGTCACGAATCCATTAGCTCCCACCTATAAAAGCCTCTTCTTCTTCGTCCCCTTCATTTCACAGACGAGGGTTCCACATTCACTCTCACAGATTCGCTCCTTCGTCTTTTCCCCTCGCTCTCTATCTCTAAAACTCTCTCACTCATTTGCACTCTCTAGAACTCGTTCCTTCGTTCTTCGAAAATGCGTGAGATTCTTCACATCCAGGGAGGGCAATGCGGGAACCAGATCGGCGCCAAGTTCTGGGAGGTTGTGTGTGCGGAGCACGGGATCGATTCCACGGGGAGGTACCAAGGGAACAACGAGTTGCAATTGGAGCGAGTGAACGTGTACTACAATGAAGCGAGTTGCGGGAGGTTCGTGCCCAGGGCGGTGCTCATGGATCTCGAGCCAGGGACCATGGACAGCGTCAGATCTGGCCCGTACGGGCAGATTTTCCGGCCAGATAATTTCGTGTTCGGGCAGTCCGGCGCAGGGAACAACTGGGCCAAGGGACACTACACTGAAGGAGCCGAGTTGATTGACTCCGTTCTCGATGTTGTAAGGAAGGAGGCAGAGAACTGTGACTGTCTTCAAGGTATTGTTCTCTGCGAGTTCTGAAATTAGGGTTTAAATGATTGTTTCAACTGTATTTTCAGATTTCACTTGTTGTCTGAGATTTTGATTGTGTGTGTGTGTGTGTGTGTGTGTGTGTGTGTGTGTTTGTGTTTGTGTGTGTGTTTTGCTTATGTTCTAGAGTTGATTTGTCTTTTCTTGGGGAATATTGCACGTTGCTTTGATTTGTTGTTAATTATTAATTTATTATGCTTGTGATTTTGAGTGTGGATTGGTGGTCTCTGGTTTTTCAACGCAGTAGTGTAAATGTGAAGAAATGGTGTTGACGTATATGGAGAATCTTGATTTGAATTTTTTTTTTTTGGGGATTTCGAAGTGTGATGATATGATATACCCAGCTTGTTATATGTATGCTAATAATTAACTGGTATTTGAATTAACTCTGTAGTATGCGAAACGGCTAATACAGAATTATGTTGCGTGCCTTTTATTAGTGAATATGATTAGCACATGTCTATAATTTGAATTGGCATTGATCATTTTTTTACCTATAATTAGGTGATAACAATTTTTCTGTATATTATTTCAGGGTTTCAGGTTTGCCACTCCCTTGGTGGTGGAACTGGGTCAGGAATGGGAACCCTCTTGATCTCCAAGATCAGGGAAGAATATCCCGATCGAATGATGCTCACATTCTCAGTCTTTCCATCGCCTAAGGTTTCTGACACCGTTGTTGAGCCATACAACGCTACACTTTCGGTTCACCAGCTTGTTGAGAATGCCGATGAGTGCATGGTTTTGGACAACGAAGCCCTCTATGATATCTGCTTCCGCACCCTTAAGCTCACCACCCCAAGCTGTGAGTTCAAACCCACATGTAATGCTTATTGTTCAGATTTCAATTTTTTTCAATTCCTTACTAAAATTGAGGCATTGTTTTTATTTGTAAACAGTTGGAGATTTGAACCATCTAATCTCAGCCACCATGAGTGGCGTAACATGTTGTCTTCGATTCCCTGGTCAATTAAACTCTGATCTTCGCAAACTCGCCGTGAACCTCATTCCCTTCCCTCGTCTGCATTTCTTCATGGTGGGTTTTGCGCCACTCACATCCCGTGGATCACAGCAATACAGGGCTCTCACCGTACCCGAGTTGACCCAACAGATGTGGGATGCCAAGAACATGATGTGTGCAGCCGATCCGCGCCATGGTCGCTACTTGACTGCATCCGCCATGTTCCGCGGCAAGATGAGCACAAAAGAGGTTGATGAGCAGATGATCAATGTCCAGAACAAGAATTCGTCGTACTTTGTCGAGTGGATCCCCAACAATGTCAAGTCCACTGTCTGTGACATCCCTCCAACTGGCCTAAAGATGGCTTCCACTTTCATTGGTAACTCAACATCGATTCAGGAGATGTTCCGCAGGGTTAGTGAGCAATTCACTGCTATGTTCCGCAGGAAGGCTTTCTTGCATTGGTACACAGGGGAGGGCATGGATGAGATGGAGTTTACCGAGGCAGAGAGCAACATGAACGATCTTGTTTCTGAGTACCAGCAGTACCAGGATGCAACTGCAGATGAGGATGAGTATGGTTATGAAGATGAGGATGAGGTTCCTGAAGAGGAAGGCTTAAATTAGTTTAGTGTTTTGAACGGTGTTTTGCTTTTGTTTGTGTTTGATGCGGTACTCGTGTTGATGTCGTCTTTTTCACCCTCAACCTGAATGCCTTTTTCGGGGGGTTTTGATTTTTTTTTTGGGCGATCTGCGTTGTGTGGCTGTGGTAGTTTTTAGGATATTACTTCGTTAAAATGTTGTTGCCTAGGTTAATTTCTGGTGGATTTAACTCTAGATCATATATATTATTGCAATATTTGCTTATCTTTTCAAAGGTCTTCGATCCTCCCTGTTAATTTGACAATCGGTTATTACAAATTCTTGGCTACGGTGTGTGCCATTACGCTTTGCTGTTGTGATTTGGCTCTTCCAGTGTGATTGGATCGTGAAAATTGCTTACGGTGCGGACAAATAGGCATGACTTGAAATGTTGCTGATATTTCGTAATCTCCTAGTATAAACGACCGTTGATTTTAGTTTGAATTTTTAATATGAACTTGCCCCATTTTTCTGGTTTTTGTTTGCATTTAAAACATAACTTGCCCGCAAAAAACATTTTTTATGACATTCCAAAAAAAAAACGGTACTTCTTTCTCCCTGCACATATTTTATTTCAACATAAACTTAATTCAAAAATCAAAATAAATAACCTGTCATATTTGGAATTCAAGTAAACTTTTTACATGGAATAATTTTTTTGATGAATTATAATAATTAATTATTGAAAAATTAAGAAGTAATAATTTCATTATCCAACAGTAGCAGTTATCTGTTTGTATGTAGAAATATCTACACATAAAAATATCTCAGATAAAAAAATAATAATAATAATCAGTCGTGCGTATTGGATAAAGAACAGTGGCCTCAACAAGCTGGCAGGAGTAGGACACGTACCAGCGGTGGTTCACAAATTGAGATGGTAATTGGAGCATGAGTAATTATTGATTAATGTCAGTGGCACCTTGTTGGTGGTTCACAAGAAAACTATTTGCGCTGAATTGTGGAAGATTTCGTAGTGGGTAATTAGGTAAGGGTCCGGATGCAAAGCATGTTCTGGCGAAGTTCCAATTTTTCCTCTAATATTTCTATAAAATTATTTTTCTTGTTGGACTCCCACCTTTTTCAGTTTGCCTTCGGATAAAATATATTGATATTTCGTTTTAATGAAAATTTTTACATTTTTATAAGTGCGTAAAGCAATAATTAAAATGAAAGGGCGCAAAAATTTTCACTATCATGTGAATTTAAAATATTAAATTTTATTGCTTATGAAATATTTAAGAAAATAAGATATACTTCTTTTGATTGAAATATCGTCATTTTAAGGTTTATATACAAATTAAGAAGGTTATAGTTATTTTCATAGTGATAAAAATTAATTTTTTTTGCACTATAAAAATTAATTTTTATAAGTATATCATTATATTCAAATTGTAACGATTTATATATTTTTTATTCACTCTATTGATAAGCATAATTAACATAGAATTAAAATTAATAACAAGTAATTAATATCTTTTCGATATTCGAAATATACTAACAATTTGAAATATGAAAAATTATGAAGACCAAAAGTTAACCTTTCATGCATTAGCCGACTTTTGTTTTTCATAATTTGTAAATTTATAACAATAAATTTTCGATTTAGACTTGGGAGTTGCAATGCTGGTGTGAATTGCACTATAGTATAGATTATTGGGTGCAAGAAAAATTGCTAGCTATTCATAGAGTAAGATTTTTTTTATTTTATTTTAGTTATTGTTTTATATTTTATTTTTAATTACTATTGTTTTCACTATAACTATATTTTTAGTATAATTGTTAAAATATCAATAATTAAATAGTTCAGAGTAAAAAAAAATAAAATCTTTACCTATGTGTTTACTCAAATATCAGTGAGTATAGTGAAAACAATCCTACATGGATGTCACCTCAAATTACTTTCGTTTCTTTCTGCTGTTTTTTTTTTTATCTTTTTTTTTTCTCACTTATGTCACTGAAGGTGTATAGAGTATCTGACTTTTGAAGTAACACCACTCCATTAAAAATATGCAATATTCGTTTATAAGTTTCCCCCAATAAGATAAGATAGGGTTAGGCGTCTCCAATTTTCCACACCATCATTGTATCAGTAGGTCATCTCGATAGTGACTAACGAGTCACTTGTAAATTTTTCGCCTAGAAAAAAATATTTGTACACTGTGTTTGTGTTTTTTTTTCTTTCTATTACATATATTAGAGACGCCTAAGAAAAAACAATGATAAAAAGGAAAGAAAATAATAATAAAACCCAATTTTTTTTTCTAAACCAGTACAGTTGCACTTTCGATGCACCGGTTAATTACATAATTTATTAAATACAAAATATATTTATAATAATTAAAGCGGTGTAATATTTAAATAAATGAATTGATAGTAATATAAATTAATAATATAATTAGTTATTATAAAAATTAAATCTATAAAAATAGTGTTTATTTATCAAGTTTTAAATACATTACTGATCATTTATAAATATATTATCGATGCAATGTATGTTAGCTGGTCATCACTCATTTGAAATCAACATGTTTAAAAATATTATTTTATGACTTTTTTTTCTTTTATTCTATAAACATAAATATCTTAAAGTTTTTTTTAATATAAGTTATATATGAAAAATAAAATAAATAAATAAATTTGATTAGGCATCATTGGCGGTGGCTCAATTTGATGATTGGACATTATTGGTGGTGAAATTTTTGAAGAAAAATCAAAAGCACGATAAGAAATTCATAGATGCTCTTAAAGCAAAACAAAACATCTACTCTGATCTATTTAATGATTGACAAATCAATTATTATATTAAAAATATAAGAGAAGTGAGAGACAATAACAGGCCACAAAATTTATATGTCAACTAATAAATGAATCAGAATAAGTGTTATCCCTTACTCTTGATGCATCTAAATATATAATGACACTTTATCACTTATCCCAGTATCATGAAACCTTGATTAAGAGATATAGAGATTTCAATAAGCATGTAAAGAATAAATGTTTGGTTGACAACAAAAGTTAGTAATAAATCTACACTACATACTTTATCATTTTAAATATAATAAATCAATAGGATAAAATATGGATCACTTACCATATTTAATGATAACAAAGTATATGATATAGGTATACTATTTACCATTCTTGTTAGCCTAACACTTCTCATATATATATATATATATATATATTTGTGTGTGTGTGTAAGAGTTAAAATGTAAAAATAACAGTACTATTCTTTCTCATACGTTCGTGTCTTGTCTATATAAGCACGTGCCCCCGTCAACCTTTCTACACACAAATCATAAGCATTCTCTTCCTCTCTTATATTCTCAACATGGCTCTCATCAAAGCCTTCACCATCTGCTCCTCCATTCTAACTCTGAATCTCATCATCACTCTCTACTTCAGTACCGCTGCCCACGCAGCATGGTTTGACATCCGAAACCAATGCGCCTACACTGTGTGGGCCGCCGCTGTGCCTGGGGGCGGCAGGCAACTCAACCCAGGCCAGTCCTGGGGCCTCTACGTCGCTGCCGGCACAGCAGGAGCCCGAATCTGGGCTCGAACCGGCTGCAGCTTCGACGGCTCGGGCCGTGGCCGATGCCAGACCGGCGACTGCGGCGGCCTCCTCCGGTGCCAAGGGTACGGTTCCCCACCAAACACACTCGCGGAATACGCACTGAACCAGTGGAACAACTTGGACTTCTTCGACATATCCTTAGTGGACGGGTTCAATGTTCCCATGGAGTTTAGCCCAACCTCTAACGGGTGCACACGTGGCATAAAGTGCAGCGCTGATATCAACGGACAGTGCCTCAACGAGCTTAGGACCGCAGGGGGTTGCAACAACCCTTGCACCGTGTTCAGATCTGACCAGTATTGTTGCAATTCGGGCAACTGTGGTCCTACCTATTATTCGCAGTTCTTCAAGAATAGGTGCCCGGATGCTTATAGTTACCCGAAAGATGATCGGACAAGCACGTTCACATGCAATGGTGGAACCAACTATAAGGTTGTCTTTTGCCCTTGAACCCTCCAACCATTTTGGTCAGTTTTATATATAGCGCTAGCTCCTCTATGCGTTCTACTAGTGCCGAGAAAAAAAGGTTATGTAACTATGAACGTAAGGTCTGCAGTACTCAGCGGTACTCCACTACTTTGTGTGCTCGATCTTCCGTGTCTTCTAAATGATGCTTTCAGGTCATCATGAGTAAATGAGAAATGATATTTATTATACATAATCATCCAGGTGTCTATCTTATTTGGGAGTAATAAAGATTCACGGTAAAGACTAGAAAATCAAGAGAACTGTAATGGTAAAGGTAAGTGATAACGATGTTATTAGATCAGAAGTGCTCTGATTTCAGTCAAGAAATGTCTTGTGTATAACACAAACTTATAACATATTTACATTATACTTAAGAAGATAAAAATATTTACGGTACAATAGTTTTCATTTTCCTGTAGCTCCACAATTTTGTTTGTCTTCTCTTGTGTATAGTATAAAAATATTTTAGATTTGTGTTTTACAAATAATGCTTCTCTTAACAGTTATCAACTTGAATTATTCACTATTTTTACGTGACTATTCAATATAAATAAATATAGAGTTAATATTAATTTTAGTCCATTATTTTTTACTCATCAGTCATTTTAATTCCTGACTTTTAAAACAAATTAAATTAGTTCCCGACATTATAAAATGTGAGTTATATTAGTCTCTCAAACCCACTCTTACTTAATATTCTATCAGTTAAATGATGATAAATAACCA
This sequence comes from Dalbergia cultrata, assembly GCA_031216105.1. Lineage (NCBI taxonomy): Eukaryota > Viridiplantae > Streptophyta > Magnoliopsida > Fabales > Fabaceae > Dalbergia > Dalbergia cultrata. The sequence goes on from CM062346.1 coordinate 8,778,842, forward strand.
TAAGCAATACTTTAACATACCATATATCATCTGAAATAGAATCAAGTTTAAAATGATTTATTTTGGTGTTTAAAATTATATAAAATGAGTCATTTAAATATTCATCACAAATAATAAAATAACTTATTTTATGCAATTTTATATATCAAAATAAGTTATTTTAAAATCTATTCTACCGCAGATAACACATGGTATAATGAGATATTACTTAACATTATATATCATCATTTAATTGATAAAATATTAAACAAAAGTAAAATAAGGGACTAACTTGACTCGTATTTTATAATATCATGGACTAATTTAACTCATTTTAAAAATCAGAAACTAAAATGACATACAAATGAAAAGTCAAGGATTAACTCAATAAACATATATATATATATATATATATATATATATATATATATATATATATATATATATATATATGCTAAATCTCAATGTAAAAATAAAATCCCCATGAAAGCAACAAACAGTGTTGATCGACATATCATAAGTAAGCTATTCGCATCAATGTACAGATTCTTCCATCAACATCTTTTGCTAGGCTATCTATATGCCTTTGCACCATTTTAATTAAGATAGTCTTAAAAGAGTGAATTAAAAAAATTTTAAAATTGTAATAAAGATATGTATAATCAATTCAAAATATTTAAATATAAAAATTGAGAGGACAAGTTAAAATGGAATATTTTATTCCTTAAAAAAGAATAGATTAAAAAGTTAAGTCACTTTTAAGAACTTTAAAAACTATTTATATGGGAATAACCACTCAATTGTAAAAATAGATTCTGTGGAAGCCTGGAGATTAATCCAGTTACAGTCTCCTAGTTTTCATGCTTGTGGGGCTTTGTTGGCTGATATCTCCACTTTATTGGGTCGAAGATGGACTGTGAAGATTGTGCATGTTCTCCGTGAAGCGAATTCCAGTGCAGATGCGAATTCCAGTGCAGATGCCTTGGCCAAATTGGGTCTTCATACAAAAGACAACCTTCGAATCTGGATGGATCCTCCTTTGATGGTCAGTGATTGTCTTCATAAGGATAGGATTGGAGCAGAAGATGTTGCTTGGGCACGTCATGAAGTGTGAATACTTTGAACGACTTGTGAAAACTGAAAACTATTACCTCTAGTCACAAATTCTTGGGAACGGTGTATTCTATTTCGTTTTGCTGTTGTGATTTGGCTCTTCCAGTGCAATTGTGAAATTGCTTACGATAAGGACAAACTGACATGATTTTGTGGGAATGGATAGGACTTGAAATCATAGTTTTCAGAAAATCAGAACCAAGGCATAGTAATTGAGTCACTAGTTTAACTAATGAATGAATCAGATTTAATTAAATAAATACTTAATATATATATATATATATATATATATATCTTAAAACACGAGCATGAATGGCCATAGAAGGACCTACAATCCTATTGGCTATGTTTTTGTCAAATTAAATTTCTAATCTTAAAATGGGTCCCTCGAAGGATAGTGGAGGAAGGCCCTGGAATGTAATGGGACAGCTTCTCAATTTACTGTGGGCTATGTCTTCATGCTGTATTTGGGCTTACAGCATGTTGGTCTACACTCAATTTCTTTTGATACGTCTGTTTAAAAAAAAAAAAAAACTGGTGACAAAAAGAAAAAGCAAAATTCTATTCGCCCAAGTACTATGCTCGGACCGACTGAGGTGTTCTTCTATGGTTGGATACTGTTTTTACTTCGTCAACCATATTTTCCTTTAAAAGAATTTTCATCCAACAGATAGCCAACACATTTGTTGTTGCATTTTTGACAGGCAATTTTCGAGAGTTCTGTAGTATCACTCACATTACCACATCACCATTAACTATGTGGTGCACACTTACTCAGTGGAGAGTATTTTGTGGCTAGTCATGTACCCTATGTGGTAGTTCACTGTGAAATAATTAGTCACTGCTTTTAACATTAAATACTTTTACATACTTTGATTTACCTTAAAAAAAAAAAGTGAAGACTGGCGGAAAACGTGGTATTATTGAAGCTAATATAGGAGTATTTTCTAATAATTTTTCTTGTTTTTGTTTGCTATTGCTTACATTTAAAAAATAACTTGCCCGCAGCAAAAACATCATTTTTATGACATTCGAAAAAAAAAAATGGGTACTTGTTGCTCTCTGCTACTATTTCATGCATATATTTTTCTTCATCATAGACTTAATTATTCAAAAATGCAAATAAATAGCCTTTCATATTTGGAATTCAAGTAAACTTTTGATATGGAATAATTTTTTTTGATGAATTATAGTAATTAACTATTGAAAATGTAAGAGTAATAATTTCATTATCCAACAGTAGTAGTTATCTGTTATTATGTTAAAATATCTCAAATAAAAAAATAACAATAAGAGAAAAGATAAATAACTATCACCACACTTATACCAAGTTAAAAATTGTAAACCAATATATAAAAAGTTGTAAAAAATAATACAAATTTATATATTTTTTTACAACATTTTACATACTGATTTACAATTTTTTACACACTAATTTATAACTTTTAACTTGGTGTAAATATATAATATAAGTGTAATGATGGTTGTGTATCACTCTTCTAATAATAATAATAATAATAATAATCAGTCGTGGGTTTTGGATAAAGAACAGTGGCCTCAAGTTGGCAGGACATCTAGCGGTGGTTCACAAATTGAGATGATAATTGGAGAATGAGTAATAATTGATTAATATAAGTGGCTATTTGTTATTTGTTAGTAAATATTTACTATGAATTGTGGAAGATTTGTTCTTAGTGGGTAGTCATGGTAGAGTTGGGTTATTGTGCTTACAATACATAAAATATCGTGTCGACTCATATCTTATTTTTAATTGGATAGAGTGTGAATTTGATTCAAATAAGATTCATATCTCATCTAATGGTGAATAAAATATGAGTCAGTATAGTGTCTCATATATTGTGAGTACAAATAATATTTTTCTTACGGTCTGAATGCAAAGCATGCTTAGGCAAAGTTCCAATTTTTTCTTTAATATCTCAATAAAAATATTTTTTCTTGTCTGGTAATCCTCGGATAAAATAATATATTGATATTTCGTGTTAATGAAAATTTTTACATTTTTATAAGTACGTAAACCAATAAGTATTCAAATTAAAGAGCACAAATATTTACTATCACGTCAATTTAAAGTATTAACTTTTATTGCTTGTGAAATATTTAAGACAATAAGATATACTTCTTTTGATTCACTACATCATCATTTTAATTTTTATGTACAAATTAAGAAGGTTACAATTACTTTCATAATGATAAAAATTAATTTTATAAATCTGTCATTATATTATATTTAAATTGTAACGATTTATATTTTTTTTTATTCACTATATTGATAAGCATAATTATCATAGATATAAAATAAAAAAACAAGTAATTAATATCTTTTCGATATTCGAAATACACAAACAATTTGAAATATGAAAATTATGAAGGGATATAAGTTAACCTTTCATGCATTACCCAAGTCTTTTTTTTTCTTCATAAATTTGCAATTCAATCTTTAGAGTTGCAATACTGGCCTGAATTGAACTGTATAGAATAGATTATTGGGTGCAAGAAAAAATGTTAGCTATTCTTAGAATAAGAAATTTTTGTGCTTTATTATTGTTCGATATGTATCATATTTTTAATTATTATTTTTCCACTAAAACTATATTTAATATAATTGTTAAAATATCAAAAATTAAATATCTGGTGCTTACTCAACTAAGATATCAGTGAGTATATTGACAAGAATGCTACTCGGATTTCACCTCAAATTAAAAAGAGACTAGATATTTATACATCTAATATTCTCTATCTATCTTTCATTTGTTTCTCTTGTTATGTTATTTTTTTATCTTATATTTTTTCTTACTTATATCTCTGAATACATAGGTTATCTAACTTTTTAAATAAAACTAACACCCACAAAAGACACTAAAGAATATCTGTAGCCTTAACTAAGTTAATAGTCTGTTAAGTGAATTTCATTTATTAGTTATCCCTACAATGTTGTAATTCCTCTGTATATAAACTCTATTTGTCCATCAATAAACTAGTTTTTAGTTTGCTTCCTTGATATGTTTCTTATGGTATCAGATTTTCTCTCCTTCCCTTGCTCCTTCTTCTCGTTCTTTTTGCTTCAATGGCTCTCTCTTACACTCTAAGTGACATGCAAGATTTGCATAACCCATTCTATCTACATCCAAATGAAACACCATCTCTCATTCTTGCTTTGCCTCTTCCAATAAACTCCACAGGTCCAAGCTTGATCATCGAGCAAGAAAATGCATCACCTTAGGAGACCAATTTGGAACCAAAGGTCACATTCTCTTTGATTTAAAAACTAGAGAAATTTTTGTCTCAAGACATATAATTTTCTATGAAGAAATATTCCCCTTGCAATCTCTCCCAAACAATCTTGACAATGTAACCAATTCTCAACATGTCCTTAACCTCCCTATGCCCATTAACACCTGTGCACAACCCATAGATTACTCTCACCTTATTGAAAATCATCATGCAACCCCTCCACCATTCATGACCAATATCAACCCATCTGCCCCACCTTCTATTGTTGCTGAACCTCCTGTAAGACAGTCCACCAAGGTTAGAAAAATACCCACTTATCTTCAAGATTTCCATCACAACATCTCTACAACTAATGTCTCCAGCACTGTAGCACAAATCAACTCAAATGAACCATATCCTTTATCTTCTATTTTATTATATGATTCTCTGTCATCCAATTATAAAAGCTTTATATGTAATATCTCTAGCAACATAGACCAAAAACTTACTCACAAGTGGCTAAGCTGGACTGCTGGAAACTTACTATGAAGGCTGAAATTGAGGCCCTAGAAAGTGTGGGGTCCAGCCTATGGGCCCCATCACTATTGAAAATTGAAAGAAAACGGGGGAGAAGAGAGAATTTTTCAACGCATGCACGCACTTTTTCTTGTGCATGATGATTTCACAAGTGAAATAACATCAGTGAAGAGTTGTTGAAGAAATTTTCTTCAGCAATAAATCGCAGTGTACATTCACCATCTTTGAAGGCCTCTATAAATAGAGGAGGGATTCAGTTCATTCAACAAAAAAAAAAAAACAACGAGCAGCAAAAAAATAGAGAGTTGCAAGTGAGAGAGAGAGAATTATTCTCTGAGAGTGAGAGAGAAAAATAGAGTGTGAGTAAATCCCTTAGAGTGTAGGGTGTGGGTATATACACCGGGAATATTTTTTGGGTATCATCTCTATTACTCCTTGGTACTGCAAAATTGTAGTATTTGAATAGGAGGGTTCTCACTGGGATACACTATATTTACCTCTTGGGTTGGAGAGTGTGGAAAGGATACTTTGTAATTATCCTGAATATAGTGGAATATTTTCGGAGTTTGTCCCGTGGTTTTTCCTCCGGTATTTGGGGGTTTCCACGTTAAATATTCGGTGTGCAAATTTCTTTATACTAGTGTCAATAGTACTATTCGTGAATAGTACTATTCGGGAATAGTGACCAGCGGGCCCCACGTGAATAGTAAAGAGCGGGCCCCACGTGAATAGTGACCAGTGGGCCCCACTGCAAAAAAATTACTATTCATCCTTATTCATATTTTCGCTGCGCTGCGCCGATTGGTAGATTTAATTCTATCAGATTTAGTTTTGGTACTCGTTGCCACACATTGGCATCATTTAATTACACTGTGAATCAGTCTCTGAGCCTAACAGAAAGAAACAAAACATGGAACCTTGTTGATCTACCTCCAGCAAAAGTTCCCATTGGATGCAAATGGGTTTACTGAATCAAGTACAAACCAGATGGATCTGTTAATCGTTGCGAAGCTCATCTAGTAGCTAAAAAGTTCAACCAAGTTGAAAGAATCGACTACTTGGAAACATTTTTCCCCATGGCCAATATGACAACCCTTCAGACATTACCAGCAGTAGCAGCTGCCAAGGAATGGCATCTACATCAATTAGATGTTGATAATGCTTTCCTTCATAGTACAGTCTTCAAGAAGAAGTCTACACGACTTTACTCCAAGGATTTCATCCTCCTTGGCCTAATCAAGTTTGTCACCTACGAAAGTCCCTATATGGACTGAAACATGCCAGTATAGAGTGGTTTCACACCTTATCCTTAGCTCTCACATCTCAACAATATGTCCAATGTACCTTGGATTCAACACTCTTTATCAAACACAATTCCACATCCTTCACCGCCCTCCTTGTTTATGTAGATGATGTGTACTTGCAGGAAACAACATATCAGAAACCAACTCAATCAAGCAGTTTCTTCATGAAAACTTTTGTATCAAAGACATTGGGAACCTCAAATATTTCCTTGGCTTACAAGTAGCAAGATCATCAAAAGGGATTGTGTTGTCTCAACAGAAATTTGGCTTAGAATTACTCTCAAATTATGGGTTGCTCGCCTCTAAACCCCTATCAATTCCCATTGATGCCTCCACAGAGCTATCTAAAGAACTAGGAACCCCAATGACTGATACAACAACCTTTCGAAGACTCATAGGTCGGCTGATTTTCCTCACAACAACAAGACCAAATATATCCTATGCAGTACAACAACTAAGTCAATTCTTGTCTTCCCCCACTGATTTACATCACAAGGCTGCAATTCGAGTTCTACAATACATCAAAAATTCACCAAGAAAAGGCCTTTTCTTCCCTGCCCTATCAAACTTAAAATTAACTGCTTATAGTGACTTTGACTGGGGAGGTTACATTGACACAAGAAAATCTATAACTGGCTATTGTATCTATCTTGGGAATGCCTTTATATCTTGGAAATCTAAGAAACATACCACAATCTCAAGATCCTCAATTGAGGCTGAATATAGGGCTCTTGCAACCACCACATGTGAAATTCAATGGCTGCAATATCTACTGAAAGACTTATAGACCTGTCCATCGCAACCTATCTCCCTTTACTGTGACAATCAGTCAGTTGGCAAAGAATCCATCCTTTCACGAAAGAACCAAACATATTGAGCTAAACTATCATCTAATTCAAGAAAATATCACCTTCGGTCTCATTCATTTACGACCCATCTCATCTCACATGCAACTTGCTGACATACTCACTAAAGCTCTTCATGTAGGACCATTCACTACAATCATGTCCAAGCTGGAATTGTTGGATGTGCACTCTCCAGCTTGCCGGGGAGGGGGGGTAACACCCACAAAAGACACTAAAGAATATCCCTAGCCTTAACCAAGTTAATAGTTTGTTAAGTGAACTTCATTTATTAGTTATTATCCCTGCAATGTTGTAACTCCTCTGTAAATAAACTCTATTTGTCCATCAATAAACTAGTTTTTAGTTTCTTCCTTGATACGTTTCTTAAATACCACTCAATTAAAAATGTGTAAGATACGTGTATAAGTTTCTTTACCATAGAGTTTGCCAATTTTCCACACTATCATTGTATCAATAGGTCATCTCGGTAGAGACAAACGAGTCACTTGCCAATTTTTCGCCTAGAAAAGAATATATATATATATATATATTTTTTACATATACACCTAAGAAAAAAATAATGACATAAAAAAGAAAAAAATTGGGAAGAAAATAATTCCTCTGTTCTTGAATAATTTTTCAATTATAAATCCTCATTGAAATTGAAAAATATTAGTAAAATATTAATGTTATAAAAAATTAGGAATAGTTTATTGAATTATCTTTTTTACTTTTTAATACTCTAGTTTCCTCTCTCCTCTTTTAATATTATTTAATAAGAATATTATTAGTAAAAAATAACTAATATTAGCTAAACTTTTAAAATAAATAATTATATTTAAATAAAATAAATTTTTAAATAATTAATTATTTAAAGATCGAGAGTAATAATAAAACCCAGTTTTTGTTTGTAAATATCAATAATACGTAGGAGTAAAAATGTAAATTAAATAACACTATTCTTTCTCTAACATTCATGTTTTCTACATGAGCATGTGCCCCCCATCACCCTTTATACACACAAATTATAAAAATAATGTTTGATGTACAACTAAATTGTATAACAAATGCACACCATACACATTACTACCATTAGATGTGATGTGCGCTCTCCATTCATTTTACTTATTTATCAAATCCAATGATAATAAAATATGTGGTGTGCATTTATTGTACAATTTAGTTGTATACCTAACACCACTCAAATTATAACCATTCTCCCCTCTATCTCCTATTCTCAGCATGACCCTCATCAAAGCCTGCTCCTCCATTCAAACTCTCAAGCTCGTCATCACTCTCTACTTCAGTACCTCTGCCCACGCAGCATGGTTTGACATCCGAAACCAATGCCCCTACACTGATTGGGCCGCAGCTGTGCCTGGGGGCCGCAGGCAACTCAACCCGGGCCAGTCCTAGGGCCTCTGCGTCACCCCGGCACCGCAAGAGCTCGCGTTTGGGCCCGAACGGGCTGCAGCTTCAACTGCTCGGGCCAAGGCAGATGCCAGGCCGGCGACTGTGGCGGCCTCCTCCACTGCCAAGGGTACGGTTCCCCACCAAACACACTCGCGGAATACTCGCTGAATCAGGAGAACAACTTGGGACTACTTCGACATATCTGTAGGGGCCGGGTTCAATGTTCCCATGCAGTTTAACCCAACCTCGAACGGGTGCACACGTGTCCTAAGTTGCAGCGTCGACATCAACGGACAGTGCCTCAGCGAGCTTAGGACCGCAGGTGGTTGCAACGACCCTTGCACTGTGTTCAAATCCGACCAGTATTGTTGCGATTCCGGCAAGTGTGGTCCTACTTATTATTCACAGTTCTTCAAGAATAGGTGCCCGGATGCTTGTAGTTACCGGAAAGACTATACAAGTGTGTTTACATGCAATGGTGGGACCAACTATAAGGGTGTCTTTTGCCCTTGAACCTTCCAACCACTTGGTCACTTTTATATATAGTGATCCTCTATTTTCTACTAAAATATTTATAAGCATTACAATTGTTTTGCATAATTTCCATCTTAATGTGCTACTAAACATAATAAAATATTGATGGCCCAAATATATACATACTTATATTCTCCTAAAAATGTTATCAAATTGTAGTGAGGGCATAAGCCCTTCCATTATTGTACATAGATGATAGATCCATCCGTGGGTGTGTAGTACTCAGTACTCACACTACAAAAAAATTGGATATTTTTAATGATTCTCGACAACCAAAATGCCAATAAAAATGTTTTTAATATAAGTAATTTTGACATAAAGTGAAAATATTTGTAAACTTTTATCAATAATTAATACATGTCGAAAGGTATTTTTAACATGTACTAATTATTGATAAATGTTTATAAGTATTTTGAGCGGTTACTTTATATTGAAATTATTTTTCTTGACAACACTTTATTGACATTTTAAATATAAAGAACCATTGAAAATGTTCATTTTTCTTCTAGTGTCAACTACTTTGTGTGCTCTTATGTGCCTTGTAAATGATGCTTTAGGTCATGAATAAATGAGCAATGATATTTGTACATGTTGATCTAGGCGTCTATCTTATTTGGGAGAAATAAAGATTCACGTTGAAGAGTAGAAAATCAAGAGAACTGTAATGGTAATGGTAAGGGTAAGTGATAGCGATGTTATTCAATCAAAAGTGCTTTGATTTCACAGTCATGACTTGAATTATTCACTATTTATACGCGACTATTCAATATCAATAAACATCCTAAATCTCAGTGTAAAAACAAAATCCCCATGAAAGCAACAAACAGTTGACATATCATTAGTAAGCTATTCGAATCAACGTACAGATTCTTCTATCGATATCTTTTGCCAGGTTGTCTATAGGCCTTTGCACCTTTTCAATATAGTTAGGGAAAAAAAAAAAGTGATTTAAAAAATGTTTAAAATTGTAATAAAGATATGTATATTCAAAATAAGTTAAAATATAAAATTGATAGAATAAGTTAAAATGGAATATTTTATTTCTTTAAAAATATTAGATTAAAAAGTCAAGTCACTTTTAAGAACTTTAAAAAATATTCATATGAGAATAACCAAGCTCTATTGTGTAACAGAGGGTTATGCTTATGGGGCTTTGTTGGCTGATATCTCCACTTTATTGCGTTGAAAATGGACAGTGAAAATTGTGCATGTTCTCCGTGAAGCGAATTCCAGTGCAGATGCCTTGGCCAAATTGGGTCTTCAGACAAATGACAACCTTCGAATCTGGATGGATCCTTTTTTGGAGGTCAATGCATGATTGTCTGCATAAGGATAGGATTGGAGTAGTTCATTTTAGATTGTAGCCTTCTTTACTTTCCACCTCAACCAAAAAAAAAAAGTGACAAAATTTTTTTTATTTTTTACTTGTACACAAATAAGAAAAAATAAATAAATAAAGTTCTAAATCCATTTAAAAATTGGAAACTATATCATTAATGAAATTACATGTTACTTTGGCACGTCAAAACTTGTGAATTCTTTGAACAACTTGTGAATACTATGCAATGCTTTGAGGTGATGTCTCGTCTTAGTATCAATCTTGAAAAGTCAGCACTTATTTCATGAAGAGAGATGGGCAATGGTCGAGGAAAATGTGTGACCGGTCGAGTTGTAGTAAAGGAGAGCTACTGACGATGTATTTGGGTATCCCTCTAGGTGCGAATAGGAAGAGACGTTCAACATGAAACCCAACAATCCATCGCATTAAGCAAAGGGAGAAATGCTATCTTAACACTCAAAAGTGGGTATCTGAAATAGACACCCACTTTATAACTATTGGATGTGATGGATGTTAAGAATAAGTGGGGACATCCATCACATCCAATGGTTATAAAGTGGGTGTCTGTTTCAGACACCCACTTTTGGGTGTTAAAATAGTTTTTCTCTAAGCAAAAGTTGAGTCAATCAAAGTCCAAAGTACTATCAAAGGCAATCTATCAGATTAAGAAAAAGTTGAGTCAATGGAAGTTCAAAGGACTATCAAAGTTGATGCTTGTCAAATGGATCCTACTTAGGATTGTCCAAGATGCCTAAAAGGGTTGCAAAAAAGATTATATCTCTGAAGAGTAGATTTTGTCCAAGTTGAAGGGAAAAGAGGTATGGCTCTAGTTAATTGGAACCAAGTGCAAAAGCCTAAGGATGAAGGTGGCTTAGTGCTATGATTAGGAGTTTTGTTAATAATGGATGAAGTGGCTAATAATGGAATGGAAGAGAAATGTGAGAAATAAAGTAAAAAGGACTATATCACATCCTTGTTTGGATGTTGCATTCATTCCATCATTGACCCCCCAATTTGGAGGGTAAAAATGCTTGGTTTTGAGTGGTAAGAAAGGGACACATTGTCTTTTACTAGCCCACTTCCTCCCCTAAAATTACTTATAAACAGTGGCCACTTAAGTTTATTATTGTCACTCCCTCTATTTTTATTCTCCCAATCATAGTCTAGGAGCGGGAGACCCATTAATAAAAAAACGTTGCCTTACATTTTAAATGGTGGTGGAGATATGCCAAAGAGGATCACCCCTTGTAGAAAAGATTGATTAGCTCGTGTAATGGGCTAAACCTTAACGGATTGGACCTCAAAATACTAGATATAGCGGTAGAGTTTGGAAGGAAATTTGCTGCATTAATAGTGATAATCAAGCCTCGATGAAATCTTTGGGAGGAATCCAAATAGAAATTAGAGAGAATAAAAACTTGATTTTGGAATGATATTTGGTTATAGTGATATAGATTAAGAGTCAAATGACTTGCCATGAAATGCGTTTCATTTCCATGAGTGAGGATTGAACCCCTAACCACATGGTTAAGGAACAAGGTAAGCTACCACCACGTCATACATTGTGGTTAAAGGTTTTCCAATTTTAACTATTAATTAAAATTTGTGGTAATTTCATTTTTAAAATTTATTTTTTTATGAATAAATTTCTGTTGTCATTTCATTATGACGCCTTTCGGGAACGTTATGATAGGTACCAAAACATGAAGTTCCTGGAAAGAAGGTTGATATGGAAGAAGCAACAGATGATCATCCAAGTAGGTAAAGCAAAAGAGGATCAGAAAAAATGTGTTCTACATGATAAGAGTTCTGGGAAAGACATCGCTAAGGAGGTACAAGGGAATAAAAATGGAACATGTGAGAAAGTTAAGGGAGAAAGGCCTTGGAAAACTTCAAATGCTAGGCTTGTGCTAGAAAAGGCTCAATTTGGGAAGCAAACTCATTTGGTGCTTCAGGAAACTATCATTGACTATCAAGAAATTTTCACAAATCCTAGTTATGCTGGCCAATTTGTGCTGACGACAAATCCACCTATTGGGAATACTAGCGTAAACTTTGCTGATGAGGAATTAAGGGTCACAACAGCGTTTTCTTGCAGCTCTAGTATTCGAGGTTTGAGTATCAATACCTCAAATTGGAGAGGTGTTAAAGCACTCAGTGATTGCTTTGCAAAAGCGAATATCATGGGAATCTATGAGGTCTATACACATGCTATCACATGTAGTTTGTGGCAAGATTAAGCATAATATATACTTCTATGCCAGGCATTTTATGGCTGCCAATTATTAATAGATGGACAATTAAGTGTGCAATTGAATTTGGGAGTGCTTTGAAAGACCTTATGTTCATCTCAGATAACAGGCCGAGCAATTTTGCTGAAAATGTTGAGGTTCAGATTGCATACAAGAAAAAGACCGAGATCTTGGCAAAGGCTAGAAATCGGCTCCTAGAATGTGACTTTTCCATTCCTCAAGTGAGTTTCCAGTCTGGGCAAATCCTTCTGTTGCTATTCCGATCTTGTAGTTATTGATGAAGAATGTTGTTGTAGGATTAACAAGGGATGGTTCTGTTTGGAAGAAGAACAATGGAACTTCTATACAGTCATCCAACCATGTGGTTGATTTGTCCTTTTTTTTTTTTAATACCAAAGAGGAGTTCGGAATGCAAAGCAGCCAAACAATTGATGGAGCTAGTTCATCAGACGCAACAGATATAGAATTCAGCAGAATTATAATGAATATTTTAGAAATGCCTTCATCCAGCTTATTTTATTTGAAACAAGGCTCGGGACTTTACATAATATGCATTATATTTTAAAGCGATAAGTTATTCATCTCATTCTTACACAGGTACACTCGCTCATTGTATCGTGCAAATTATATTCCTGTCATGTCATAAATTTAGAAATTGAAGAGCTCTATTTAAATTTTTGTGCTACTGTTTCCTCAAACTTAAGGCATTTTTTAGATGGTCGGTATTCTGGATTATAGGCTTTCTGAATTTGCTGATTTTATGATAAGGTACGTTATCTGTTGTGAAATGGTAGGCTTAAACAATAGGAATACAAAAATGATAATGGGTGGGTCAAAATATGTAAATAGAGTGACATAAAATAAATATAGTTGGATAAATAGCTTACGTTCACAGATAAAGTCGATAGCCAAATATTTTGCTGTGAAAATATGATGGAAATACAAATGATGGACACACTCTACTCAGTTAAATCTAAGTCCCAAATATATTCAAAATGCTTACAATATTTTATCACTTATGTATATACTCAACATGCAAAGAGAAGTAACAAAAGAATTAAAGCAAATTTCTCTAATAGCAAGGCTACTGCAATGAGTGAACTTGAATGACCACCACCATGGTGGTGGTGGTGAAGATCAAGCTTGATTTGAAGCTCTATACTTATGGAGCACTTGAAACCAAAAATTCATTGCATCAATCAATGGCTTCGTTGCTTCCTTCCTAACTATTTGACAATTATAATATCCCATTTATTATACATACTTGCTTACACCAAAAGTAGATTTGCAGTACGTACTTGTGGATTTCTTTGTCCAATTACATTTATGGGTTTTAAACTTTGGCCTGAAAAGTCAAGCCACCATTTCAACATTATCACTCCATTTGTAAATTGTGGGCGACCTGGCCTCTTTCATTTCTTGAGGAATTGCATCAATCAATGGCTTCGTTGCTTCCTTCCTAACTATTTGACAATTATCATATTCCATTTATTATACATACTTGCTTACACCAAAAGTATATTTGCAGTACTTGTGGATTTCTTTGTCCAATTGCATTTATGGGTTTTAAACTTTGGCCTGAAAAGTAGTCAAGCCACCATTCCAGCATTAGCACTCCATTTGTAAATTGTGGGCGACCTGGCCTCTCTCATTTCTTGAGGAATTGAATCGAGAATCAGTTGTACTGAAGTTATAAGTGTTATGTTCTACAATCTTTGGATCAATTTATATTATATTGCCAATGATTTGCTGTTTCATAACAGAGGCACCTTTTTTTTCTGCTCTTTTTCTTTCTTCTTGCTTCTGTGTGCTTTTGGTTTTATTCTTGGACTCTATTCTCAATGCTTTAGTTAAGATTTCGTTTTATAAACTAGAAGCATTGTCATTTCACTACTGTTTTGTTCTTGAATATCTGATTTCCATTTGCAGCTTGAAGATTTGGATGGGGAGTCTCTGTATCCAAGGATTGTGCCGTTTGACAAATTCATTTACAAAAGTATTTGCATCCAGAATTTTTCATGGATCCATGTTTTGATGCATTGTCAATGCACAAAAAAAAAATTATACAAATATCTAATCGCATGTTAATGTATGAATGACTTTTGAGATAATGAGTAATTTAATCAACTTTTTTTTTTTACTGACGTAGTCATACATGATTGATTATTCATATAAAATTATTTTATGTTGACAATATTTTCAAATTAAATTCTAAAACAAATATAAAAACACAATATAAGCTTTTTTCTTTAAGAAATATCACACTGTTGCCAAATAATAAAGCAGGCTATTTTTGCCCTACTACTTTTCCTAAGTGAAGTTGGTTCCATACAAATGTTGTCTTTGTGGTAGGCCAACAATTAATTGCATTGACAATTACAATACGTATGAATAGATTACAATTTGTGCTTCAATTTTAATTTTAGTTACAAAATTACCATTTTGTTTTATACTTTCAAAATTTTAAACATCGAGTTCAATTTTAATATGTTTGTGAAAGCAATGAATTCAATTATCCGTAATCTCAAAAATAATTCAAATACTAGCATATATATGATAGAATTAGATGCATGTGTAAAACTCGGTGTAGCAGTCAATGTTCTAAATTTGATAGGCAAATACTCTCTTTATGATTATAGCAAGCAAATCTTCATCTATAATATAGTGAAAGCTACACCTTATTAGCGTGTAGTTAGCCACATATATGGTTTACAACAATACACAGCCATATATATTAATTAGAATCCAAAACTAATATATATGTTGGTGTAACTTTATTATTACAAACTAATTGTATATATAATATAGTATCCCATTCTCAATATTCCTTTCTCTTCAGTTCTGAGAACTAGCTACAGCTTAGAATGGTGGGAGTACAGGGGCAACCGTGGGTTCAGAGGAGAGCTCGACAGGGTGGTTGTTAGTATCTGGAGGAGTAGCTGTGAACTGCACAGAGTGCACTGGTCCTGGTGCCACAATACCCGAGCTTCTTAGTTCAGCCATTCCTCGACGAGCATTTCCACCTTCTGCTTCACACAACTTGGGAAGAAACACACCTACACACACATTTTTTTTTTCAGAAAAAGCAAAAGAAAAAACCAAGCATATTAAAAAAATATTCAATTTCTAGAACAACTTTTTTGTTATTATTATTATTAGGCACACGTTTAGTAACATATATATAACTAGTTGACAGTGTAAAACATGTACCATCTTTTTTAAGAGATGACTGATGACATCCTCTAAACTATATTATAATCACGATTTAGTAAATGATCTCTAAGTATAGATTTACCCTTTTTTTTTAAAAAAATTAATTTTAATTAAAAATTTCAAATCATTATGTGTACACACCTTCACCAGCTGCGAGATTGAAGTATAGGTCAACAACATTGGGGCAGCTGTGGTAGCACTGCGGGGAGCAGAGCTTGTGTGTGAAGCGAGAGTCGAGGAGAGAGTCCGATGAGATTCCAAGGCACTTCCTGTCCAAGCCGCAAGCCTTGATGCACTGCTCAGTTTCGACGTGGTCCTTCAGCTTATCAGCTTCAATCTCTGATGTCCTGCATGTGTATGCCTCTTCGCCACTCCTTTTCACGTGCTTCTCAAGCACGCACCGTTTCCCCGCTGATGACACAGCGTATGAGCATGTCTCATGGCTCAGTTGCTCACATTCTATCCCTCCTGCATGCATGCATGCATGCATTTCACCACCATTTTCATATCAATTAATCATTGCAGATATTCTAATAAGCTCAAAAATCATATCAACATCATATGTAGAAACTTTTGGTTTTTCTTTAAACAAATTGATATCTACAGTCTATTGAATTCCAACTAGTTAGATTCGACTTGTGAAACCTTGTTAATGCATGGGATAAAACTCTCTCAACATTAATTTTTTCTGTTTTTTCCAAAACTTGGAACTTCAGGACCTTATTTAAAGAGAATGAGTGTTGAGCACTCGAATCAACCAAAGTGTTAGTGTTTGATTCGTGTGTAACAATTTAGTAAGGGGGGAAATGAGTCTTTCTAGAGCTTGAAAGGTTTTTGGAAACTTACCAAAGGTGCCTTGCACGGCTAGAGAAAATGCAAGGGCAACTATCACCAAAGTCCTCAAGCTGAAGTTAGAGGCCATAGCTTGAAGCAAAAGAATAAGGACTGGGATGGCCAAAACTAGCTGTGGATTTTGAAGGATTGGTGATGACTTTGGGGCTGTGTTTTGCCTTGGAGAAATTGAATGGTGTGAGGCTTGATGGCTAGTTTATTTATAGGGTTTTTTTTCAAACGGCAATTATGGGGTTTGGCAGGTAGAGAGGGCGGTGTGGAATATTCAATTTGAATAACAAGAAGGGGAAAAGAGAAAAAGAACACTACTTTAAATGTTATGGAGGCTTTCCTTAATTTAAAATGCAAGGTTTGACCAACCAAAAAGCAATTTGTGTTATTTATTTATTTATTATTAAACTTCAATATGAGACTGAATTATATTAAAAATACAACTCTGTTAAAATTTTGTTAATAACATGTTAAAGTAGATTGAAATTTAGTTTATACTTCATGCTTTAATTTCCAAATCATGAGTTCGGGTGCCCACACTAAAATCTAAACATGGTTTGTGAGGCGTGAAGTAATTGATAAACTCAATTAAATAAAATAAGAAAAGGTACCTTACAATTAGAATAGGTCTAACAAAGCATTGAATCAAATTCCCCCTCTTTGTTTTTTTGGAGATGAGTGTTGATTCAAAATTGTTGAGCGCAATGGTGGCCTTGATCTCATGCGAGATAAATGGCTGAACCGAACCTCGATTCCCAGCGAATTGGGTTCAGACAGCAATCAACCAAGTAGCGCCATCAGTGGCGGACCCTTGGCTCCAAAAATCTGCTTGAAGTCTTCTACCACTGTCTATCTGTCACCATCACCATTCTGTTGGAATTTAGAAGGAAGACAAAAGAATGGACCTTATCGGCTTCGTATACGGAAAGCACCGTCACATTCATAAAATACATTATGTTGTGTTCAGTCATAGGAATGTGTTATATTTACCTAGAAATGATGGTTCGAGTAGAAGAGCTTCGGGGTTATTTAAATATGAGATTTTTGAATTTAATCTCGAGATTTATATATATAGAAAAATATTGTTAAAGTTTAGAAAGGATTTCGCTTAAATGTTTTATTGTATTTTGGTAAATTAATCTCTCATCTATTAAGTGATAGGATATTGTGTGAAACAAAATAAAAAAATAATTTTTCTTTTTTATTCAGGTGCTTTCTTTCGTCCATTGTTTGTGAAATGAATTAATATAATTTAATTTTAATATATTAACAATGTAAAATCTTATATTATTATTTAATTATATTATTTTATTTGCAATAACCTTTTAAATAGAAGATCGATAATAGTCAATTATAATTATTATTTTGATAAAATATAATTGAATAATAATGATATAAAAGTCTCTTACTTTGTAAACGTATCAAAATTAAAATCCTTTTTCAAATTGTCAACTTTTCTTCTCCTTCATCATCATCTCTTTTCTTCTCTCTCTCTTTTTTCAACTCACTTAAAGCCGTTTTTTCTACTCTGGTAATTTTAGCGCCACGTAGTCACTTTTGTACATTTGGTTTATGAGTCAATGAGTAAACGTAATGCTTGCATTGCTGGATTGTAATTCTAATCATCCACGTACTTGTTTCTTGGCAGCTAGTGCTCGGAAATACGAATCACTTACTAATGGTCACAGTCATGGTCATGGTCATGGGATAAAAAGATCCAGGTCTAATTTGTGGTTAATTTTCTTTGTAATTTGTAAACTTATTTGTTTAGTGAAAACAAAGAATAAAAATGCGTAACTGAGAATTCTCATTTTCATGTGGTATCCGCCGTTGTTTGCGGAAGAAATTCTATGTTATGGCATATTCTACGGCAAAGAAATTGGGTATGCATTGACCACAACAAAACTTGATGTGAATCTATCACACGATTAAAGGAAATCTTGGCCCCTTTTGTCTCCTATTGCACATCGCTCGGACCCCCAAACGTTTGGAGACTTGGACTGTGAGAGCGGCGTGCCTAACTTTTCCAGACTTCTCTTTCTTCATGATGCCTCGGCAATACTTTAGGTTAATTAGTAATCATGTTCTTTATAGTTTGGACTTTGAACAAGAAAGAAAAAGTACGTACCCCCATTGTTTTTCTCAAGAGGCGTTTATTTCAAGCTATAAGGACGTATTTCTGGTAATAAATAAATAAATAAATAAATAAATATATATATATATATATATATATATATATATATATATATTTATTTATCACAAGTTTTAAAAAATTATTATCAGGTATCAATTGTTTTTGGGAAATAAATTTTCGCTTGATTCAATGAGATTTTTTTTCCCATTATGATAGGTAAGAATAAAACATTCCCATGTCCTGGGAATGAGAATTATTAAGCATAAATATTAAGATATCTCTTAATTATTTTATCATTTTCCTCTCACATTTTTACTACAATAACAAGTTTTCATTATCACTATATTGAAGTTGATTATATGTTATTATGGTCACGTAAAGACCACTTTGACATAGCTGTTATTTTTTTTAGCATTTTATTTAATTATTAAATTTTCATGATGAATAAATTTTAAACATTGATGTTTAATTTTATATTGTTTGGAAAATATTTATGAATTTATGATTTTTTATTTTTTTTCTTTTTTCTGGAAGTGTAATTTTCATTTTAGATAATAATAATAATAATAACAATAATAATATCATTAAATATGTTAAGGGTATTTTAAAAATTGTAATATATATTCCAAAAATGTATTATAAAATAAACAAATTTAAAATTTATTCTTACAAATCTCAATAAATAATTATAAGCATGTTTAATATTAAACAAACATCTTTTTGTAGAATACACAGGAATATTATTCCCAGTTATAACATTCCTGGAAATGTAATTCATGTTAACCAAAATTTATACCCTGAACAAACGACCCCTAAAAAAATTTCTAAAGAACAAAAACTCAGTTGTGAAGATAATATGATATTGGACCGGACCTATGTGGGCCGTTTAGCCGAAGTGAAAGTGCAGTTGGAAAGATTGGATTCAACAATCAAGGCTATCCTCCTTTTTTTTGGCACCCCTAAACCAATTTTGTTTTGGTCAGCGACTACCATTGTCTTAAGAAAATGGTTACGTTTATGCCTACCCTTTAAATGATATTGTTTTAAGGATCCAAACGACACTTTTAGACTTTATTTGGCAAAGAAAAGAACTATAGAGAAAGGAAATGGAGGAGTGAAAAGAAATGAAGAGAAAGGAAGTTAAGGTGATTTTTATTTTTTATAGGTATGTTTGGATGAAAGAAAAATGGGAAGGAAGGAAACAACAAAAAAAAGATGAATTTGTTTTGTCTGTTTAGATGGAAAAGTGAATGAAAAGAAATAACAATGATATCAAATGAATTTTTAATTCTTATATTATGAGAAAATAAAAAGGTTATTTTTTATAAAACTATTTAAAAAATTATTGAAAAATTAAAATTAGATACAATTTTATCATAAATTTATCTATCAAAATAATATAGATAAATATAATGAAAATTGAACTTATATATGTTTATATAAAAGCATTCAAGTTAATATCTTTATTTTATATTTACTAATTTTATTAATTAATATCAAATAGAAAATGTAACTTTTTTTAATATAACAAGTTTTGAATAATATCAAGCTAATAAATAAGAAAATATTAATAAAAATAAATTATTCAAATTTATTTAAAATAAAAATATTAAAATCACCAATATTTGAAAAATTTAGGAGTATGAATTCAAATAATGAGCATGGGCATTTTTGGATTATATAAATATCTTTCTATTCTTCCACACTTTTCCACTCATATGGGGAAGGAAAAAATGTAGATGGGTCCCACATATTTTTTTGCACTGTTTAATATATCTTCTTTCAATTACCTTTGCACCAAATAACGAAAGATCATTTCATTCCCCCAATTTTTCTTCCTCTCTATTTCCTTTCAAACAAACACAGTGTTAAGGTGCTTAAGGATATTGACAAAAAAAATTAAGTTCTGAATTAAGCACTTATTCTGATGTGATTATTTTGATTAGAAAAGATTTTTTGTTGTTGTTTTTTTGGTGCTTTTTAATATGTTTCGATAAAATTTTCAAATAAAACTAGAATCACTAGAAAAAGAAAAAAAAAAGATATTTTCTATAATATAAAAGGAAATATAATAAAAAGGAAATATAATAAAAAAATAAAGATTTTTTAATATTACATCAAAACGTAAAATAACTTTACATTTTCAATAGATCTTATTTAAAAAGATTAACTAAAAAAGATCTTTTTTTCTAAAAGATCATCCAAGCTATCTCTAAATTGTTTCTGAGACTATACTCATAGTTTTGAAACCCAGATCGAAGCCATTAGGATTGGTCTAGTTGTGAGGGATTTGGGTAATATACATAAGGTTCTAAATTTAAACCTTATTGCAACTAATATAATTTTTGAAGTATAAAAAGAATAAAAATCAGACCAGCCTATCTGATTAGTGAAGCTATTAAGTAATGAGTCCAAATTGTATTAAAAATGGACTTATACATGGGGATATCAATGAGTATCCATGGGGGTGGGGACATGCCTTTGACTTTCATCCCAGTTTAAAATTTTAGCCCTCATTGTTATCGCTATCCTCATCACGGGTCCTTATTCTTCATTTTCTCTAGGAATGTAAATCTTAACAAATATCTATGGGTTCATTTAAAAAATTAAAATAATTCCAAAAAAAAGAAAAAAAATTAAAAGAGTAGTTTAAGACTTGAATATAAAATACATAAATATCATAATAACAAATATTACTAACATAACATAATTCAAATTAAAAATGAAAATACATGTATAATACAAATCTATTAAATGACTATTTATAAATGAACATATGTTAAGGTTTTTTTGGTATATGTTTATATATATAAGGAAGCATTTAAGTGATTTTATATAAATAGAGATTTGGTGGGTCTCTATAGGGCGGGATCCCACTCCCACCCTATTTAGTAAATGGACACTCCATCCCCACCTATGTGGGGACTAAACATGTCTCATCCTTGTTCCCATTGTGGGTAGTCTCCATATGTATGCAGTCAAATGTTTTTTCTCTGTTTTTTTTTTTTTGCCATCTCTACTTGTACACGAAGCTTCAATGCAAACTAGTCTGGCTTGGTGGAATTTTTTAAGAAACCCAAATTTAGTGAAACAGATCATGGATATTTTTTTAAAATAAATTCTTTATTTTTTTAAATATGATTTTTTATAAGGTTTTAACCTTTTCAAAGAGAAATTGAAGACCTTCCTAAGTAATCATTCAATCACTTAAATCTTGAAGAGAGAGTTACATCAAGAATTAAACCTTTGATTTTATAGTTATATACTTGACTTTTAATTCCTCCATTATTCAGTATGGGACTACAATAGTTGAAGCAAGTTGCTAAACATTTTACTTCTGACTCCTCTATTATTTCATGTGATTCTGAAATAATTGGAAGTAATTGGCATATAGATTGTATGTGTATGGATCTATGAAGCACGAGTATACTATTTGGATGTCGAGTCTATGTGTCAGACATATATCCATGTCAAAATTTTACGTAACGCACCAATGACATATGTTTTTATATATTTAATTTAAAATTTACTAGTTTTTAGTCTAATAACATAGAAAACACAATATAAACAAGGTTATAAACAAGGAAATAATATATAACTTTTTGAGTTTATAAGAAAATAAAGCATAAGTAAAGTTTACATAAATGATATTTTGAATAATGTGCATTTGCTTTAAATTTTTAGTTATATATATATTGTGCCCATATCCTATAATTTTTTTTAACTTTGGTGTGTCCTACGTATCCATGTCTTGTTGTGTATTGTATTCATGTCAATGTCTATGCTTTATAAGTATAGATATATATTGGTATAACCAAGGACTCCAATTGTTTTGAAAGAGTGATTATCGGTTTAAGTTTTACAACATGTTAGTTTTCATAGGTCAACTACTAGGCATTTAGAACACAAATAAAAGGAATAAAAGCCATAAAATTAAACACATCATCTAGTGCAAGAGAACTCACTTTATTCTTTTTCGTTTGCAAATGCTACATCGATGGAGCAATGAGTCATTAAGAGTTGTCAAGGCTAGAGTGAGAATCATGCCATGTAGTATGAATAAATAGCAACCTAAAATTGTCCATCAAAGATCTAGGTCACAATGAGCTGCTACATAATATTATCCAGTGCATTTACTATTAGGCCAAAACCTAATAATACATGATGGCTTCCAAAACTCACAGCGGATCACACATTAATTTCAAGAGCTTAAAAAAATATATTCAAACTTTTTATAAATCAAAATTCATAGCAATCAATAGAAGTCCAAATTACCAAGAAACTCTAATAATGTCTGTTCACCTATTTATTAGGATAAAATAGTGTTTTCTCTTTTGATTTTGTTTTGTTCAAATTGGAGACTCATTAGGAATATAAAATTTGAGAGTAAATTAACCAAATATAAATTCAATATTTGATTTATATTACTATAATGTAAACAAGATTTACAAAATTAATTGATCATAATAGTACTTACCAAAAAAAAAAAATAATCACAGTAGTATTAAGTTATGTTAAAAATATTTTTTATGATAGTTATCTTTAAAATTATATATAATAATGACTTTAATTTTAAAGGTATATTATACCAACATTCTTTAAAATGTAGGGAAGTCCACCACAACTCTTCTATGTTTATAAAATTTGGTTGAGGTATTAGGTTTGTGAAATCATTATATCATCATCTCCTTTGCTACGAATTTCACATGCATCTAGGAAATGTTAGAGTCATTGGGACAATGATGAAATTAGGGTGGATTTTCACAAATTTGAGAAGATGTTAATGTAGTTACTCTAATTTCAATGCACTAATAACATATACAAGTTTTTATATGTGCTCCAATCACAGTATTTAATTATTTGCACAATTTTCAAGAGTAAATATAAAATTAACCATATTTACTTATGAGATAATATATTTGATAATAGTTTTGCTATGCTGTTACATTAAAATCAATCATATATTTTCCAAATAAAAATATGAAATGATCCCTTATCAAGTTTTGAAGTCAAGATATTGAAATCTTTATAGTAAAATCAAATTTCTCAAGGGTCCATTTGGCACGTTAGATAGGATAATGACTGAAGGTATAAGACTTGATAGGATAATGTTTGATAATAACTTTTAATACTATATATTATTTGGTGTAGTACTGTATAAAATATTATATTTTATGTTTTTATAATATTATCCTTTACTTATAAATAATTATAATACTATAAGCAATTATTAAATAAAATAAAATAATGAAAAAATATGAAATTTAAATTTATATAATATTTATTAATTATTTATTGTTTCAATAAATTATATAAACATAAAATATACGCTTTTATATATTATAATATTTTTCATTTTAATCCTTAATTGTATATATTACATATTATTTAATATTTATTTGTATATCTTACTAGTTAATAATTTATAAATTTTATATTGTATATTGTATATTGTTTATTTTTAATATTTATTATTTTATTTTATTTATCATTTATTACTTTTAATTATTTTATTTTTATATACCTAACTAAATTGATATCATATATTATTTTTAACCATATCTATTTATTATGAAATAGTTTTATTAAGAATTATTTTATCAATAAATTTTTACTTATTATTACTATTTATTTAAGAATTATTTTATTTTAATAAAAGATTACAAAATAAAAATGACATTATACGTTAAAAACTAATCAGGCCGGATATATTAAGGCCCCATTTGGCATACTATATAAGACATGATAAGATAAGGTAATACAATATGTAATGGCTTTATACGTTGTTTGGTGCTAGTAACGTATTGTATAAATTTATTTGTCAAATCTCCCATATGTTAAAATGATTGATAACTCAATCATTCCTAGGGAAAGAGGACAATGCTTGATTAGATTTTGACACAGAAGTTTATTTTACTTATTTAATTAAATAATAAATAAAATATTAAATATTTATTAAAATATTACAATAATAAATAAATAAATTATTAAAATAGAATAACAAGTAAATATTTTGAATAAATGATAAATTGTATTTGATATGAAAATAAATTATATATTACATACTATTAAAATATATAAATAAATAATATGTGGTATATGTATTAAAGTAAAGATTAATGATAAAATAATTTAATTTAATATTTACTAGTAAATTCAACTTTAAATAATTATGATAAAAAATAAAAAAATAATAATTTAATAATTATTTTTAGTTAGAATTATTTTTAAATAAATTACAATATTATATATGCTTAATAAATTTGAATAACCAACAAAAATAATTATTTTATTTTTTATTTAATGTTTATATATAGTTAGAGTTTTATGAAAACAAATGATAATATTATATAATATAAAATATAATACATTATACAAAGCCACACCAAATATTATATAGTATTAAAAGTTTACTAAGCTTAACATTATCTGGCTTTATTTTATTAGGTCTTATTCTATTATAGTATTTTGACATATAAAAGAGTTATATAGATAAGTTTATACAATATATTATCTACACTAAATAATGAATAATAGCATAACATATAATATAAGCTTATACTATTATTCTTAATACAACATATCAAACACACTATAAATAAAATAAAATAAATGCATTGATAAAACACATTGGAAAGTGAAATTCGTAGCGTGGGATTCGACCTCACGCGCATAAAGGAAGAAAATTAGAGGAAGAAAAATGTTTGTTGTTGAATAAAATTGCACAATAAATATATACCACATACTTTATAATTGTTAGATGTGATGAGTAGTCATCATTCATCCCATTCACTCATCACATCTAATGATAATAAAATATATAATATATATTTATTGTATAATTTTATTATTCAACTAATATTACAAAAGTTACATCAGAATCAATCTACACCCGCAGAGAAGGAGAAATTCGATCCAGGACAGGAAAAAAGAAGGTGGATTTTCACGTCTACTGTGCTCACAGTCATGCTATACTTGTCTTTCTGTGGCTATGTAATGTCTGTCACAGTAGCTGAGGCATGTAATTTTAACCACCGCCATGATTGCTTTGTGCCATGTCCTTTAGCTTAAGCTTTTTTCAAAGTGTTTTTGCAGACAAACGATGTATTTATATATGTATATTGAATTAAATGGTTTAACAGTAGATGTGGCTGAATTGAGATGAAATAATATATTATATACTTCTTATGAGACAAATGCTATATCTAACGTCACAATAAAACGTTCAAATAATATAATTCTTCTTTCAATCGAGTAGTCCGCGTGATTTAAGTTTTAGACACATATATAATAATATTTATCCATGAAGGTTGTGTAAATTATATGAATATTATGTAAATTTCATCCTATTCCATTCAGAATAATTATTCCATTCCAATACTCAAAAATAAATATTTAATTAGGATACTCACTTTATAATTATTGAATATGATAAATGAGTAAAAATAACAGAGATCACTATTATATTCAATAAAAAAATAAATAAATATCCTACTTTAAAGTGTTAAAATATCAGATTTTGCTATTCCGAATATAATTTTGAATTAAGATGACTTTTAGATCACTCGTTAGAAGAATGCATAACCGATGTAACATAAATACGAGCAACACACGTGCATGTTGACAAAGGTGTAACCCGTGCAAGGAAAGAGTGGAGACACATCACGGACTGCAAGCAGCAAATGTTTGTTCAAGTAGGATATGATGCCCGTGTGAGGAAAATTTGATTAACAGACATGTTTGATTGATGGTTTTGTCTTTGTCAGCTGGGGCACTCGTGTTGAAAGTTGATGCAAAAAAAGTTCTCGCAACAAGTCTCTCCAAACACATTAATGAATTAACCAAAATTTATTAATAAACTACATAATTGTTTTGATCATTTATATGAAAATATATTTATTTATTAGATTTATCTGATCTGTACCCTTAGATTAAGAATTAAGAAATTAAAAAGGGAAATTTTAGTAGTAGAAAGATAGAAAAATATTTAGGTGCACTAAGAGTAAAAAAAAATACTTATTCTGATTTATTTATTAATTGATATATAAGTTTTGTGGGCCATTATGTTTCATATTTTTTCTATATTTTTAATACAATAGCTAATTTATTAATCAATAAATGAAGTAGAACAAATACATTATTTTAATTAAGACCACTTAAGAATTTTTCATAAAGACAAGTTTTGATATATTCAAAGCATGAGACTTATTAAAAACTTTTAATTTTTTTTTAATTCTTATCTAGGGGACACTGATCAACAAAACTCTTATTTATTTATTGAAACTATTAGTAACTATTAGTAGAACATCGCTTTAATGATATATATATATATATATATATATATATGAAACTCATCAGAGATATCATACAGTCATCCTTTATATATCCGATGCTCAATTCAAAAAGATCAAGCTTGATAGAATATAATGTAATAACAGAGACATGATAATTAGTAATGATGCTGAAAAACATTGAACAAAAAGTGTGTGTGTATATATATATATATATATTAATTCTTACCTTCATTAATCATTTCATTAACTAATTTTCGTTTCTGTAGATCATATTCAACTTTTATCTGTGATGAATGGTTAGAAGCTAGAAAAGATAAGGAAACAAGATTTATATGTTAAACGCATGAAAGGAAAAAGAAAGTAGTGGAACTCACTTAATTTCTCAGTCTGTAATTGAATATTAAAGCTCAAGAATAAAATAGTATAATAATGTGATTTTTTTTATTTTCCTTACATTATCGGGGATAAATTGTAATGTTTGGAAAGGATAGGAGAAAAGGTGTTCCTCTTTATTCTCCATCCCTTTTCTTAAAATAAAAATTCCTTTCATCCTCATCTCTTTACCCTCTTTCGGAATAAAGAGATGATATGGTTGGGATATATATGGATAAACTGCCAAGCTACTTTTTATTCGCTTGTTATGCACAAAAAAAGCCAGAAAAGAAAGTGAAATACGAAGTGTGTTAATCACTGTATGTAAAAGAATACTGTTGATTCTTAATGAGCTTCAGCGGATGGAAAAATTCAGGTAGGCACAATCCACCCAAAGTTTAAAACACCTTAACTTCAAATAATGCCACATAATAATTTGAATTTTTGTTATAGATTGTACGTGTCTCCTTAAAAATTACTCTTATCACAATAATCCTTAATAAATGAAGGGGGGGGGGGGGAAGAAAGAAAGATGGAGAAGAATTAGTGTGAATAACGAGAATTAATTCAGGATAAACACTGCAAGGGACAAAAAATAGAGTGAACCAATCTGTATAATCAACTTGGCTGCGTTTCTTTCTAGAAGTTCATATAATAATAACAATAATCATCATCATCATCATGATGGATTTATCCCTAGCTAATTTCAAGCAAAATCACCAAAATTTTTCTTTTTGGAATAGCATAGTTTTGATAAATGATAAGAATGCTAGCAAGTGATACTTTGAACCTCCAATCGGTACCAGAAAATTAAAAAGCTAAGCAATTCAAGATAACAAGTTGTACTTGCAATAGATATAGAAGAAGGAGAAGAAGAAAAATTACTCGCAGTAGTTTCACTCAGGAAGGTGTAGACTGTGTTGTGGATCTTACATCATCAAACGGATCAAACAAATTTAGTGATGACGGTGGAAAATTCCGAAGGGATCGCATGATCCAAATCGGTGAATCAGTAAAACAAAGCCAGAAACTAGGAAACTGCATATGTGAATTACAAGAATCAGATCAATGCGATCCCTTTGGAACTCTCCACCTACACTAAGCCACGACGTACTCCATCAGAAGCTCTTAGCCAAAGAGCCTAATTCAGGGGTTCATGAGGGCTTGAACACCAGCTTCTAGCTATTGGATGATCGCTGTCTATATGATGGCCCAAAAAGTGACTGTGGCCTTGTTTTCTGATTTATAGGAAAAAAAAGGTAAGGTAGGGCTATTTTTGCCTTTCATTGTGTTGTTTGTTTCAACTCTCACATGCACTTGGACTGACATGAAACGCAGATGAGAATGAAACTGTGTGGTTTATGAAATTAATGAAGCAGCTTTTATTCGAGTATTTATCTATTTTTCTACAGAAAAATTCTCATATACGTATATGAGGCGGACCAAGTGATAGATGATTTATTATAAAAGTGAGAGAAGTAAATTTAGATTGAATAATTATTATGCATGGATAATTAAGATTATAAATTAAATAATAATAATAATTAATTAATGATTACTTAATTATTTAAAATGGTCCTATAATTTTATGATATAATGTTGACTATTTTTATAAGATTTAATAATTAATATTTATTCTTTTCACTCTTGTACATAACCACGCATTTCACTTAATATTCTCCCTATATGTTTAAGTAAAATGATATATTCTTATATTACATCTTTCTATAAATCCTCTAAATATTAAATAAAATAAATAAGTTTTATTTATTTTTAAGAATTTAAGACATTGATTTCAATTTTTTATTCTATTTAGTATGCAAGAAAATTTATAGAAGGGTTTGCAAGATGATAGATAATTACTCATATTTTTAAATATAGAAGAAAAAAAGAACTTTTTTCACCTATTCAACAAAACAATATCATTGTAACCAAAAAAAACTAAACAATATCATTGCGAAGAAAAAGAAAAAGGAGCTTCTTTCCGGCAAAAGTAGCTGGCCTTAACTTTAAGAAAAATATTTTGTTGCCTAGTAAAATTGCACAACAAACTTATATCATCATTATTTTCTTTCTACATTTTAATATATTAATGTTGTTAGACTCATTTTTCTTATTTTATCTTCTTTCTCATCTACACTTAAAATGTAAGTTTATTATCCTATTTCGTTGTACATGTGTGATCTCTGTAACTTTATTTTGAAGCGTCCACGCATTTTAGTTTTTCACCTTTGATTTGTTTAATTCTTAAGAGCTGGTACTAAGACATTAATCACGATATCTTACGTATCATTACATGTCTATTTAGCTGCTGTTCAGGTGCATCATCAGTTTCTTCTGGTTTAAGAATAGAAACAAAAAACGTTCTGTGGACCCTGAGAAAAGATAGGTAATGACAGTTACGATTTGCAAATCTTCTCATGCATGAAGTAAGATTTCTTATTTTTGGGCTTTTGGCATTCATTAATCATTACACATTCTTTTACAATTATGTCCTCAATTAGTTATAATACTGGAATAGTATTTTCAACAATATTTTTGCCTTTTTAGTTTTTAATAATTTCCCTCTGATGGGAAAAATTTCTCCACACTAACAAATTCTCATGTTTTCAAACCACTCTTCATAACATTCTTGCTGATAAAAATTAATGTTTTAAAACATGTTTTGTTCGAGTTATTATAAACAAATTGTCCAAACATACCTTTTGTTTTGGTGTACATGTGCAGGACTACTCTATTTGTGATGCACAGAGTAGAGTGGAGTGTATAGCAAACCAAACATCTAGCCACATTTAAATGTTGCTAAATGCACTTAAAATTACAACGAATGAGTTTAAAAATACTTTTCGGTACATGTGGCTGAGTACATCAGTATTAAGCCATAATTGTAAAGCATTTATTCATATTTAATAAATATGATTAAATACTTGGTATATAGTGCACCATATTTTACTCAATACATCATAACATGGCCTTTATCCAAACACACTTTCAAAATGTTCTTAAGCCTTTTTATATTCTGGCATTGCAAACTGAAAACTAGGATTTTCTATGCATAATATCGGTTTCCCGATGTATGTTTAGCAAAAGACATGAATCTCTTCCTCTTTTTTCCATACATGTGTTTGCATTAAGAATATGACAAACCAAATAAGTACTGTATTGTCATGTTTCAGTGTTTCACAACGGCACCAAGGAGTTAATATTGTAGCATTAAATTTGTTCCAGGAAAAGATTATTTCATTGCAACATGAAAGTAAAAACAAGGGAAATATTGTCCATTTTAGAATGCATATATTTTGGGTACATTTTAGAATTTTAAAGTAAATAGGAGTTTTAATTATATATCCTTTCCCCCCTTTCCTTCTCATATCCTTCATTTCCATTCATTTAACACGCTGCAAAGGACAAAACTAGTCCTTTTGAACGCTAGTGGTTGATGATCACCATATGTTCTATATAAACCTCATGATATTTTCATGTTCAAGCCTGACTTTTCAAAATTGCCACAGGCTAGCAGAATAATTATGTCAGTTTATACGTTTATGCACAAGCCAAGGGTCCATTTATTCTGCAGTGAATTGTGTTAATAATTACGGGGGGGCCGACAAATAATGCAAGATTGTTTGGTTTTTAAGGCTAGCGAAGATTGCAATCAGACAGCTAATGCAGCTAGGGGGAAGCTAGGGATATAGTCTAAGATCAATTTTGATAATGACACGCATTGCACGTATGATTATAATTTTCCTGGATCGTTTGGTTTTGCTTTATAGGTTTGTTTTCTCCACAAAACATTCAAAACGAAACAGAATATCTAATACCTTACACAGTTACACTGCAGCCTAATTACTCACTTTGACACCACAGTACAAGGTTTAAGGTAATGAAACAGAGGTACAAGCTTCTCATGACAAAGTGGATAGCAGAGTTAGCAAGGGGCATTCCAGATTCATTTCACTTTTCACCTTATGGAGTCAACAGATAACGAATTCTCTTCTATTTCACCGTTCTCTTGCACTGGATACAACAACTATCTCTTATGACAAAGAAGTTTGTAAACGAATTCCAAGGAGGCATGCCTCTTTACAACCAAAGGAAAAGAAACTTTGGTCAATTAAATGGAAAGATATGATAGCCTCTAAAGGGACAAGGTTCGAACATTGCTTTTATGACTTGTCTCACCAAAATTGTTTGGCATCTGTTCACAAGGCTAAAGACTCTTTCACCCATCACCTGAAAAATAAAAAAACTGATTCAGATGGCAGCCTGGTTTTGAAAGTACCAAAAACACTTGGAGAAGCATTTGGTCAAAATCAGGAAATCCTTAGAGTTCATAAGCCTTAAAGAAATAGCTTCTCATTACTGTGGTGAAGGATGATGAGAGTGAAACTGCAGAACAATGAGAACTTCCACCCTGAATGGTTCTTGAAGGAAATCATGGCTACCCCTTATATCCTGATAAGTTGAACTGAAGACGTGACAAGCTTGTCTGAAGTAGCCATTCCTCAGGTCTACAATTGTTTTTCAGACAGTCTACAACTTACTTTACCTACTCTTGGTGAAAGTCAGGAGATTTCCCTTGCACCCTATATAGTAAAGTTTCTGGTACTCACTAGACACTAACAAGGAAAATACTAGCAAACTAGAAAATTTGATTTGGTTGCTCAATTGAGGTGGTAAAATGTGACAGGAACAACTTCGCGGATTTTATTGGGAAATTTCTTCCACTCAAAAATCACATGTCGACTTGGAATTTTTAAAGTTTGAACTTCCAACAATCATGGCTATTAGGAACCCAATAGCAAGCATATAACTTGTTTATACAGGTTATAGCGTTGCAAAACTTGGGTTGTACCAAAAATCAGCATGTTTATCATTAGAATGAAGAAAATGATGCATGAACCTGTTCATGTCCCAATCTTATTGCACAAATGCAAATAGAAGTTATAGGCCCAAATAAAGTTAAATTAATGTCCACTCCTGTTCCCTCTTTCCCCTCCTCACATATATCCAATTGGGTGGCAATAAGTGTTCAGAAATTGGAGGAATTTGTTGCAGCTTTCTACCAAACCAATACATAGGCAGGCATATGAAGTAAAAACATGGCACAGACGGAGCAAGGCTTTACAACTAGGCCACAATAGAAGCAAGAAATGCATTCAGCTTATTATTGAAATTGGCTGACTGACACTACTCACAAATTCTCTAATGGCAATTACAACTTGACTCCTCAACAAGCACTGAGGCTGCAGATAGCAATGGTTCCTAGCATCTCAAGTGCCGCAGAATAATCTATCCTACAGCGAATATGTAAGCTGACTCGCCTGCAAAATCAGCTACCATATGAGAAAGGATCAAGCATGGTTTCGTTTCAAAAGCCACCTGAATACATCACGAGGGGTACATCTTTCACTTCTTTTGGACAAAACGTACAAAGCTTAAAATATAATAAATTAAAAGTGAATTAAATCATCAAAATAAAGAAATAGAAATATTTAATTTAATTTACATAAAATAATATTTAGTATAGACCAATGCACAAATAAAAATTATGATAAATTAAAGTAATCATAAATAAAATTGTAAATTGAATAGTATTCAGTGTTGGACCGAGTTTAAGGGAAAAATTAAATACAGAAATTTAACCCAATTTGACCATCTTAAACAAATATTTCATCGCATCAATTTTCAATCATTTTTAATCAGTTTTTTATTATTATTTTAAATTCTAATTTTGCCCCGAATTTTAAAATTGAAACCTTAGGCTGCGTTTCTTTTGTGTCTCAGGACACAAATATAGGGAATATGAATAGAAATAAAGGGACAATAAAAGTGGAGACATAAAAAATATTGTCCCTATATTGTATTTGGTTGACGAGAACAGTAGAAATAATTGACCGATAGTCGGTGCCGATGATCGGTAGCTGGACTATCACCTGAGATTTCTGTCTCCGTGTTCTGTCCCACCATATTCCATCTCCACTACATACTCCATCTCCACTAACAAACAGCATACAAAGATGAAATTTCTGTTTTCAGACAGAAAACAAACGCCTCCTTGTAGAATCGAACTGGCGACCTCTTATCCCACGGCCAAATGACCGTGCCACTGAACCACAAATTCAATCGACGAGCAGAAGGGAAAGCGAAACTCTGAAAATCCCTAGGTCCCTCTCCGTTCCGTTCCCGCCTGTTTCCCCCCTTCTTCTGCGCCGTTCTGTGTGCTGTTTTTTTCTCGAACAAGAGAAGATGGTTTCTCAGTACGGCATCAAATTCGCCGTCCACCTCATCACCAACCACTTCGGCAACCTCGTCGCCGTAACTCTTTCTCGCTCTCTCTCTTCTGCTTTTGCCCTTTGTCATTCACTGTTCCGTAACTATGCAAATGAAATCAATGATAGTTTTGAGCTTTGTATTTGTGCAGAAAGTATGCGAAACCCTGCTTCGAAAGGGGCCACTCTCTCTGGGACTGGTCATTCGCTACACGGAGCTCACTCCCGAGCAAGTCAGGAACTCACTCCTCGTCTTAGTTCAACACAACTGCGTCCAAGCTTACATCCCTGCCGATCAATGTATTATTGCAATGTCAATGTTGCATTCAAAATTCAATTCAATTCACTGTTGGTCATACGAGTTCTGATTTTTATTATTATTATTATTATTATAAATGCAGTTGGGGGTGGGGAGGGATCGAAGGTGACGACGGAGTACCTGGCATTGTTCGACAACATACTGCATCGGTTGAGGTTCCCCAAATTCTTGGACATCGTGTCGCGCCAGCTTGATGAGGAAGTCAGCTTTCTTCTCCCAGGCTTTTCAATTTTTCAAGGATTCCATTGCTAAAACACTTTTTCAATTTAATTATTATTGTTATTATCATTTATTTTGTGCTACTTGTGTTGCAGAGTGAGAAGCTTCTTGAGGGATTGCTTCGCGATGGTAGGCTTACCCTGAGACAGATGGTTGACAGAGCAACAGCAACCCAAGGAAGAGGCTAGTCTTATTAATTTTTTGCTTCTATTAGTTCTAAATTATTGATAATAATAATAATAATAATAAAATGTTAGTTTGTTAGTATTTGCACAAATTGACAACTGTTATTCATGAGAGTTGTGTAACTGACACTTGCCTACTAAATCATATGTGGTTTAATCCTTGTTCCTTGCTATTAATGAATTAAGGGATTTTTTAGATGAGCTGTGAAACTATGATAAAAATCATCAAAGTTTGTTTGGAGCGGGTGAAGATAGTGCTAGGAATGTGGTATGCTTGGTAATAGTACATGGTACATGACTAAGTTCAAGTTGTGGTGCACAAGGAGAGGGCTTAGTTGGTTTGCTAAGAGAGGTATATTAGTTTACCTATAATTGAAGACTATACTCAACATTCAATCAAACATTTATTCGGCTCTCTCTTAAGATGTGGAAAATATTATATTCAGAATGTGGTTCAGCTCACTCACATTCCACAAAATAGTAAATCCTATCAAATTCGTCTACTTTTCACTCTCAGAAAATCCTGCGGCTATAGATGGTATACGAGAGACCCTTTGTAAGCTTTTGAAAGCTCGATATGTTGAACGCTGCCCTGCTGCAGAGCCAGTTGTTTCAACACTCATTAAGGGAGAACCTACCACTAGAAAGCGGGGTGCTAAGTTTGCCAAGGTAATAATTTGTTCGTGTCAATTTCTGTAGGCAGTTGGGCTATTTTATATGAAGGATTAGTAGTTCTTATCTTATTTTCTTTTGGAGTGACCATTTCTTTGTCAGTCTGTATTGTTAAAACAGTAATAATTTATCATATAATAAGATTGAGTTGTATGAGGGTATGTATTGAAATGGAAATGCAATACTGCAATATTGTCAAGACTAATGCAAACAAATTTTCACAGCATCCTGTTTGGTTTCGTCATTTTAAAGTAGTAAAACTGAGTTTATCTTAATCTTTTGCTTCTTTTTCATTGGATTTTTGAGCAAGGCCATGGTCCCGCTAATGACCCAAGTTTGAGATCAATTTTATGGCAACATCAATTAGAAAGGAAGTAACGTTAAGATGACGTGATAGTGAGTTCAATTTAGTAGTTGATTATTGGGTTTTGTATACATTAATGTTTAATGATCTTTCACTTATTGCTTTCTGCTAAGGATGCTTATAATCAAATTTCTTGTTCATCAGTCATATATATGGAAAACAAATGGCTGCTAAAAAGTGGATAATCAGTAACCATTCAATGTCATCATTTTTATTGAAGTTGCAAAAGCATAGTGCTCACTGTTGTAACATAATTTTTCTTTTGATAATTCATGCTTATAGAAATTTGAAGCACCAGAGACCATCGAACATCGTGTTTTGGAAGCAGCCCTGCCTGGGGAAGCAATCAGATTTTCACTCACAGCATATACAGGGTGTGATGGTGATAGAGAAACAAACTCAGATGATTCGCCCATGATAGATGCTGGAGAAAATGCTGGTAAGACTGTTGTCATCACATGTGAATCAGAATCAGTACTAATTCATAGTTAGCAGAATTTACTGCACTAATATGATCTTTTTCTCGTTTTTCAACTTGGGGTCAAGCTGGTGCAGCAAAAGAGGAGTCAATTCTTTGGCGTGCAAATTTTGAGGAGTTTATGCGTCATCTTAGGCATAAGGTTGGTTTTACTATGAGTTCCTATTTGACTTCTTTCTATTGCTATCCAGTTCTACTTCTGCTTCACCCATCAATCCTAAACTATATTATATATTTGTATAGCTTGCTTTTTCTTTCTTTCTTTTTGTCAAACCTTTATGATTTAGCAAGCTGAGGAATGGAATTGAACTTAGGAGATCTAACAAGCTGACTACGTAGCTAAGTGATGGAGGTTAAACTTGAATCACCCTTGGTCTTTCAAAGGGCAACAATGCTGTTGTTCAGCATGCTAGTAATGATGGAACGTCAATCTGGTTAAATATAACATAAGATCCCATAGATTACTTACTTACTGGTTGGCCTAGGTAAATTTTAAGGTGATAATGTCTTTGGAAATTTATTCACTGGCCACCTTTGATGTAAGTTATCGTCAATTAGATTCATTGGTTGCCCTGAGGATGGTACAAACTTGCAATGTTATACAGAAAAAGAAAGAAGCTCACTTATTTTTTTTCCTTGTGGTTGGGGTGGGGGCTATATTTGCATCATTGGATCATTATGTAATTCTTCTTGTAAGGAATTTTTGTCATTGTATTTTTCTGTTGTGATGGTACAGTATTTTCTCTTGCTTGTGTTAAATGTGGCAACAGGGGTTGTACTTTTGTTTCTTTGCTCTTGGTTTTCTTTTTAATCATATGTGTGTAATGTCTTCATGGATCTCACATACGGTGGTGTTTATCTGTGTCAGATGGATTCTTTTTTCCATCTTCCGTTAGCATTCTGGCTATTAGAAGAATACACTTGAAATGTTCTATGCATATTATAGGTATTGGTTGACAATGTAAGAATACGATTGGATGATGGAGTTGCGACTATCTTAAGTGCAATACTGGAGGCAACCAGAACTGAGGAGAAGAAAGTGAAAGTAGAGAATTCAGGTTGACCACATTTCTTGCTCTGATATTTGGTCCATTGGGTTTCTCTTCTTTTTTTCGGTTGTTTTCTGTTTTGTTCTCTCCTTAAGTAGGATTCCTTATCCACCCTTCTCTTGGTCAAATTAATTTCTCCTTTTATGAAAAATAAAAAGAAAGAACTCCACAACTGCTATTTCATGCACTCTCCTGGCTTACAGTATGTAATTTTATGTATGTTTCAGCTCCCCTATCGCTGGATACAATTTTCACAGAAGTGACAAAGACTGAAAATGGTCGTGCTATGACCATAGATCGTGTTAGAGCTTCTCTAGTCCAGTTGGGTTGCCCACAGAGGAATTTGGATGATTCATATAGTATAGGTATATTTTCATCATTGCAGGCTATTTTGTGGGAAATGAAACATCCATCTTTTCATTTTGTTATTTGCTTATTATTCCAGTGCTATCCTAGTTCTGGTCTATGATTCCTTTTGATAGTTTGTAATTCCTTTTTTTTTTTTCATTTTCCTTTCCAGATTTGAAGGGCATTATTGAAATGGCTCGAAATGAAGAGGTTTTTATATCTATGCCCTTTGCAATTTATATATATTTATACATATTATGTTTATATCATGTCGAAGTGTCTTGTTTCTTGTACTATGTTGCAGGTTGAATCTATTGTGGTGAAAAGATATGGAATGGATGCCTACAGAATGTTCAGGCTACTGTCAAAGGAAAATTGTTTTCTTGAGACTGATAAGGTGATTAACTCTTGTTGATGAAATAGTTGAAACATAATGTTTCTATTAAACAGATGGGGGATCCTGTTGATATCATTTCATTGATGTTGGTACTTTGAGATTATAGTCCAATTAACTATGTTTTAGAGTTACAGTTAGGTGCAGTGAGAAACTTGGATTTTGAACTTTGAAGGATGAACTACTGGAGTAACATTTATGGTATGTTTAATAAAAGTGAAAATTGATGCAATGAAAATTTACTAATGTTTTGTTGAAATTTTTAAACAATGAATTTGTTGCATGTGAAAAGATTTTTATTTCTATTGCCAAAAGAAAATTTCAACTCCTGAATGCTTTTGAAATGGTACTATTGGCGTCTAATAAAATAAATGACTAAATGGGGTGGTATGAAAGGAATCTATTATATTTGCTGGTGCACTGAAACATATTCAAGTGCAATATAGTCTGATTTTATATTTAAAAAATAGTAAATAATTAGATGTACAAAATAACTACACTTTAATTTGTAAATCTTCTCCATATTTCTTCACAGTTCACATGCATCAGAAAGCCACTAAAGAGATTGCTAAATTGGTATTACTTGTCAGTGATTATACATTCCCTCTTTTTTTCTCCTCCAACTGAATGCGAAGAAATTCAGATGACTCAAATACTTTTCTTTTAAATTTAATTGTTTTCTTTTCTTTGTAGATAGCAGAGTCAACTCTTGTAGAGAAAAAGGAAGCTCCTAAGTTACTATTCAAGTTATGGAAGGATAACTACTTGCATATGGAGGTGACAAATCTCCTTTCTAATATTTACAAGCACTTTACAGTTTATAGTTTTGGGGCTAGATATTTAATCTTTCTAGCAACCTAATCTTCTTTGCAGAAATTAGTTGTGCCGGCAACTAAGCAATCAAAGTTTTTGTTGTGGAAAGTCAACAAGCCTCTACTTTGGGAATTTGTACTGGACGAGATGTACCATGCTGCCTTAAATTTGAGCCTAAGAGCGGCTTTTGAGCTGGAAAAGAATGAAGATGTTAGTTACTGTATATAGTTTTGTTTACAAATTGTCCTCAGTTCATTGATTTATAGTACTTACTATATTATTTCACCTTGTTCCAGCTTATACATGTCCCTGCAGAAAAGCGTCAAGAGCCAGGGCCACTAAAGAAGAAATACGATCGATTAAAAGATGCTGGCTTGCTCCTGAGATCATCATTGATGAAACTTGATGATGCTTTGATGCTTTTCCATGACTTCTGAATAAAAATTATGTCATCTTTTATTATGATTCCTTTCATAAAGGAATAACAGTTTTGACATTTTAATGATCGAAAAAGTACTACGAATGCAATCCGATTGTTCAGGTTAAGTAAATATATCAGGAATGGTACATGCAAATTTGAGTCAAGCAGATAGTTATTAAGTGGATGTGATTTAAATTAAATGTTGTATATATGTTTAAAACATTTGCTAGCTACACATGAAAAGGTTTATTCCTAGATTTGATAAACCGAGTTACCCATTTTATAAACCTTTTCATTTTAGAAAAGTTATTTTTTTTCAAAATTAAATTTTATAAAAGAAACAATAAAAATATAAAAAAAAAAATTTAGAACTTAAGACTGTTTAACCCACACCCTAAGGATTGAAGGTGTTACAATCCAACTTTTACTTTGCCAAGAAAAAGAAAATTAGTGGATATCCAACTTACATTTTGCCACGAATATCAATCAAATAATTAAACCATGTTAAAAATATAATCAACGATTGCGGAGACCCAATGAAAGATAGAGCCAAAGGAACAGACTTTATGAAACAATATTTTATCCAAACTCATACCAACTAGTGATTGTGGGAAGATAAAAGTGAATTTGCGTTGTTTTGATTCTGTAACACGTGCACCAAAACTAATAAATTTTAGTAAGTCACACGTTTCTAATATTTATAACACTGAAGCCATAGAAATCCGATTAGAAACGATTCTTACCTTTCCAGGAAGAGGAAACCGACGAACGGAACAGGAACTTTTGGGCTAAACTTGGGCCGCAAAGCCAGTCCAAGCTTATTTGGTGGTGGTCTCATCTCTGGGGTTTAACAGTGAAAAATAACACTTAAAATTTGTTTGATTGTTGACAAAAAACTCGGTTTGATTAGAAAGTAAAAGTGAAAATAATAATAAAACAAAAACACAAGTGGAGCATATTTATGAAAAAAATTTCCTTTCAATCAAACACACTATTATAATTACATACTGCTTTTGATCTATTCCCTTATTCATTTTCCCCCTCGAGGAAACTATTCATGTTAGTTGGTTAATATTTAACCCCTTGTTTTTGTGGTTGTTCCTAACGAATGGGACAAAGAGCTAAATCAGGTGGAAGAATATATTTCGAGCCTACTCCATCTCTCTTTTGTATTCAATTTCTTCTATCCGGTTGTTCTTGACCTGGTTACTAACTAAAACATTGCAACCTGCAAGAATTAACGTCCGCATAAGAAGTTCCAACTGAACCTTTGCTTAATCATACTTACGAAATATAGCTATGCACCCAAAGTGTGGCTAAACAAATTCAGTCACATTCAGAGAAGTTTGGCTAAATACTTCATTTTATGTCACGTTTACTAGGACAGCGAAATTCCCCTATAAGTATATATGCCTTTGTGGCCATTTCTGTGTTGCATCTCCTGACTTTGGCTACACCACACACCTTGTGATCTAATCTAACAATCAGTATCGCAAGGCGTATCGACTGTTCGATACACTAAATTACCTAGTAATTCTTCAATTTAGCTAAACTTTAGAAATGCGATTAAATATATTTTAGAAGTGGCTAGATTTTATTTGTATGATACCCAAAAAAATTACTTGATCTTAGGATCATGCAAATAAAATATATTCACTTCCAAAATACATTTAACCACATTTTTTTAATTCCAAAACTGACCAAATTTCATCCTATGACCTTAATCAATTCCATTTGATTCTAGAATCACACAAGAGATCGTTACTTTTAAAGAAGTTATGTTATTTATATCCATTGTGTATGAAATATTGTGTCAACTCATATAATATCTACCATTGAATAAGCTACAGTCTCCATGGGAGTAGGATCCACATTTTATCCAATGATGAATAAAATGTGAGTCGACATGATATCCTACACACAATGTGTACAAATAAATTTTTTCCTTTTAAAATGTATTTAACTATGTTTTTGAAATTTGGGTTAACAAAAAAAATTACTAAAATGCATAACAAGTAATTTAATATATCGAATGATTGCGATCTTTACCATTAAATATAAGATGTGTGGAACAAAATTATTAGATGCACCATAAATCTTCAACTGCATTTGTAAGCCCAAAATTCATATGTATATCATGTTATGTCAAAACAAATATAAAAATATAACACTATGCATCGCTTTACCTAGATCTGCTGATTCAGATGCTAATTATACCGGCCACCACTAGCCAAAAAGAGGGTCTGGTTAGCCCCAGTTATATCAAAATAAATTATCTTTGGGGGACATAAACTCCACGTTTTTAGCAGAGTACATTTTGCTTTTTGCCATTTAATCAATTATAGTTTATTTACATATAATTAATAAAAAAAGTTGTGTTTCAATTCGATAGTTTGCAGTGCATTTCAACCCACAAGAAAAAGTGGGGTGAACAATCAACACAACAAAACAGAGCACAACACCAAACATTTAACCAAAACTCAAACAGAAAAATAAAGGAATTTTCATTTAATATAGGTGATCACATATCTGGTTAAAGCCCGCCTGATCACAAGAAAAAGTGGGGTGAACAATCAACACAACAAAACAGAGCACAACACCAAACATTTAACCAAAACTCAAACAGAAAAATAAAGGAATTTCCATTTAATATAGGTGATCACATATCTGGTTAAAGCCCGCCTGATATTTCACTGGGTTATTCTTAATTTTTCTATAAATTAAAATATTTACTCAGTGAAATATATGTTCAAAGTAGAATATTTTCAAAATGAAAAGAGAAATGA
The DNA here is from genome assembly GCA_031216105.1 of Dalbergia cultrata. Taxonomy (NCBI): domain Eukaryota; kingdom Viridiplantae; phylum Streptophyta; class Magnoliopsida; order Fabales; family Fabaceae; genus Dalbergia; species Dalbergia cultrata. Next base: position 8,820,565 of record CM062346.1, read on the forward strand.
TATTTGAACATATAAAAGTAGAATAAGATATTCATTTTTATGATTGTTGGATATAATAATGGTCTTCTCTCATTTCATTTTTTCATCACTTTTTCAAGCATCATTATTCAAATCAAAATATTCCCCATCTATACGCCCAAAGCATCACAACTGCTGCCCACTGGGTTTTCACCCTTGATTTTGTTCCTTATATGTTTGGATTTTTGAGAAAAATGAAAAGTTTATAGTATAAATTTTTAAAATCTTATATTATAAGTTATTTATTTTTTTTCTTTTTCCTTTAAAATTTAAACTCACAAATATATTCTTATTTTCCATCAACCAAGATCTCTTTCAATGCAGTTCACGTTCACTGAAAGAGAATACGTGTGTGATGTGCAATAGTATGCAAAGATTTCTAATTTTCTATCAACTATAATCACCTCCTTCCTGATTAGTATCTCCTAGTGTATTGGTTTCTCCATTTTTTTAAAGATTCAAAAGGTTCATAAGACTCTCTTGTGGAGAGGAGCACAAAAACTAATAAGAATAAGATAGTTCGAAAAACAAAAGGAAACACTAAAATACCACCTTTCAGAAAAAACAAAATAATAAAACAAACCACCTTTTCAACTTTTCCTATTAGTAAGTGACCAAACTCATCGTCCACTCCTACTAATTAATTAGCCAAAAAGTCGCAAGCATTTCATATATATTTTACACCTCTTCCCATTATCACCTCCTTAGACATTATCATTCCATATTCTCATAGATGAGGACAAACATTCTAGGTCTTTGGCCATTATATCCTATAAGGACCTCCATCAGAAAAACATTGATCATCGGCCTGAGGTCCATTTGGATAGTATAAATTATAAATTATTTATTTTTTGAAAGTTAAAAAATTATATTTTTATTTTTTATCCTATTTGATATAACATCTTATTACTTCTCTAAAAGTTACTCTTAATTTTTTTATAAGTTAAAATATTTAACTTCTTAAAAAGTACTTTCAAAATACTAAAAATAATTATTTTTACTATTATATATTCAAATATAAAATAATTTATCCATAATTTAATTTTAAAATTTTACTTATATATAAATATTTAAATAAATTATTTATCTAAACGGACCTTAATATATAATCCAAAAATGCTTCCCACTTGCCGTGACTGTCCCAATTTCTAATTCTCCAATCATTGGTAATTTGTTAAAAGGAAAAAAAAAATCTAGCCCATCAAAGTATTATATGTAGTTTTTTTAAGAAAAAAATAATTAATTGACTAAAGGAGTTGAATTTGTAAATATTATTCTCTTTTAAAATATTTATCAATTTTAACCAAACATATATATTAAGAAAGATAATAAATAATATTGATAATGTTACAAAATATAGCAAATAAATTAATATATCTCTACGTATTAATTAACACAAAATAATATTTAAGGCTAATATTAAATTAAATTCTTTGAAAATATAAAATTAATTAAGAATAATATTATAAAAATAAAATTAATATTGTATTAAACTTTAAAATTAATAGATATTTTAAAATATGAATTTTTTTTTAAAAGAATACAGATATTCTTAAAGGAGGCTGTATTAATTAGTGATCCGAATCTTCCTATTTCTCCTGAATGTCAGGCTCGGTTTCGGCTTCATACTTGTCGAGAGCGAAAACCCGGAAATTTAATTATGTCATCTAGTGAAGCCACTAGTGTGTAAACTATTAATACACGATGCACAATTTTTAATTGCTTGGATTAGCCGTCGTGTGAACACTGTCTTTATCAAATTATTATTTCCTTTGCACACGGAGTTTCTTAATTAATTTTTCTTATATAGTGAAATAATAATGGCTGTTCATCATCGGTCCGAGCTTCTTTTACAATAATGAACAATATTTAATAGTAAAAAGCTTCCATTATAACATAAAATAATTAATAATAGTTAATTTGGCTGTGTAAATATATATTGATGTTGAAAAAAAATGAAGAATGACCTAATTACTAAAGTAGACCTATGTAACTTTGAAAGTTTAAAAGATAAATAAAAATTATAGTTAATAAGTAATATATGTATGTTAAGTGTTCTGGTTTTACGTCCAAAAACAATTCATAATTAAAAAAACTAGTTTTAATTTGCAATAATTTAATCATTCAAACCAATTCAAATTAATATAATTAATTGATTTAAATTTTCAACTTCATTAGATTTATTTAATTCGATGAACACCCTAATTATATATAGCCTTGAATTTCATTATATTATTCTCTTTATTTGTCTAGACTGTTCGTAATTTCCATAGATCATTGTTGGAAAAATTCTGATCCGATGAAAGCTAGTCGCTCGGGCATTTATACTCTCTTCCGCTTAATACATATGATATATATATATATATATATATATATATTCTAAATACTAAATGCTAAAGAAAAATTGTGTCTTTTCCATTTTTTATTTTTTATTTTCGGGATTAGTTTTGAGACTTCTTTAAACCAGTGACTTAAGTTAGCCAATTTATCGATTTATAAGTTTGGTTTCTATATATTGACAGTGTTAAAATAAATCATTCTATTTATTCCTTTTAAATAAGTGTGTAAAACTAAATCACTTTATTTACATAACAAAACATAATTAATTGTCACTGTGAAAAGTAGGTGCATACAAATAAAACTCTTGTATTAATGCTGCAAGTTCTTTTCCAATCGCCTCTTTCCTGCGAAACGTGGAAAAGGCCACGGTGATATTGTTCGTAGTGAAGGTAATCTAATAGATAGCGTGGATCGTTATGTGGCGCCAAATGCTTCCAATTGCACAGCACTGTACGTACCACGTAAGTTCCAATCAATGAGCCAAGAAACCCGGCGTCAAACCATTCAGACTTATTGAAGATGGAACCAACAAAGTAAAGAACGATAAGAAATACTATCATTTATAAATAGAAAATAGACATAACATTTTTAATTATCTTTGGATGGACAGAGATAAAGACTCTTTCTAAATTTTTCAAGGATTTTCAAGTTGTTGTGTTAAAGGATAAAGGTCAACACACAACAAATTTGTATGCCCACTCAACGTGGGAAACTATCATATTAATAGTTTTATAAAAAATAATTATATATCAACTAAATACAATATAAGGAATGTGTGTTAAAATGGCTTATTGTTTTGAAGCAGTTCCATGAACACGTGTGAATGTGCCAGAACCATTTCCTTCGATCTCCGCTAAACCAAGCATATTGAATCATGTGCGTATAATCTTATCACGTGGTGGAAGTGATTTGACAAGTAATACTGTTCAATGCAAGTAAATGTACGTATGTATAAAAGAAATGTATGGATCGGAAAATTTTAATTTACTCTAGTATATATATATATTGTATATACTAGAGGGCATAAAAAAAAAAGGAAAATATGGAAGTCGAACACGGATTATCTACTCAAAGGTATAAGAGACCATTCAACTATAACCACTAAGTTATAGGCTCAACTACGTCTAAAACATTTTAAATACTAGTTATTTAGATAAAAACATTTTAAAATTAATAATTGAAGGAGTAAATTGGAGAGTATTGATGATGGAGAAAAGCTAGCTCACACTTTTAGAATGAGTCAATATTTATAGCATGTTTGTTTTAGCTAATCATACTGTTGAAATGGTCCAATGGACGGGTGAAAATTTTCTATCCTCAAATGATGTTCCGATTCTTGTCCTCCAATTATGTATTGATACGTGGAATATAGATATATTATTCTTGCCTAATAAGTTATAGGATGTCCAGATGATCAATGGTGACCTTTCCAATCTTGAACGCTGATGCATGGGGTGGTCAGATGCTCAAGTGAATAAGAGTGGAAAAGTGTAAGGTCTAGGCAGAAGTGGAGTCCCTCTCTCAGCAAATTAGACTAGACACACTTATAATAGTTATGTTCTTTGTAATTGGTAAGCTCATTAAGTATAGGTGGCGTAACGGTCAACCAACATATGCTTCATGATTAAATTCTACAATGGACTTCTGACTATATGCCATACACAATGTGGGCTAACGGACATCAAGAATGATTCTAGATGAAAAGAATCTGATCGGATATAAATTCAGCTAGATATACTAGTCCAATAGATGTATTATATATTTAGTAATTTATAAATTTTTAAATCTGTTTTGATTATTATTTTTTAATGGTGATATGATTTATAGTGTATATTTGTTATGCAATTTTATTGTTTTCATAACATTACTCATCATTTTCCAACATGACATTAATAGATGATTGGGGAGACAAGGAAAATGATACTATTTGGGGACAAGAGATTTTTATTCCAATAGAAAAGTATGTTTCTTTTAGTGTTGATCAAACGGACAATTGACTCATATAAGGCCATTAAAACAAACAGGTACTTAATTTTATTACGTGAAGAATATATTTATCTGATAAAATATTTTTTTACTTTAAAGTTCTAGTAAAATTCATCATATATAAAAGGAAAAACTACTTTTGAAGGAAAAAACTTAAAAGAAACACATATGTGTATATATATATATATATATTATGCATTATAATATTTAAATATTTAATTAAGTGAAAAAAATATAAGAATCGATTAACCAAATAAAATTTTCTTAGAGGGGTAAAATTAAAAATAAAAAATTTATTAATAAAATATAAATTTTAGGGGAACCCCTTCACTTCCTCACATAGCCGACCCTGGTTGTTGATCAGTAAGGGTGTAAGAAATATATTAACAAATTTGTTATACTAAAGACAACAATATTAACACGAGAAGATAAATAACATAACAAAATTAAGAGATGACACATAAAATTTAGCATAACCTACAATATTCACAACTTTTGTAACAAATTCTAAAATCTTTCCCTGTCACAAAACTTTTAGACGGTTAAAGCTGTAAATAATGTATCATACGGATATATGTATTAAAATTACTCATACACTAATCACTCAGGACAGCCTAAACCACACAACCAAAATTTTTATTAGTGGTGTTATTCAAGCATCCAAAAAATAGGTATCTATTAGGATATCTACTTAATAATTATTAGATATTATATGGTGGATAGAGTATATAGAATCTATTATTATATTTATTGATTGTTAAATTGGTGGCCCAATAGAAATATATATTTTTATATGCCTAAATAATATTATTGTTATACATACGTATAATTGACTTAGTGCTGCGATCACATGTAGGGTGCAGTGATCACACGTAGTCCGACCAAAACAATGGGACAGTTGATAAAGATAGATATTAATTGGTCCGTTGAAAAAATAAGCCAAAAATTCCGAAACAAAATTAGTTACCGGATATTGTCACGGTCAAAAGCCACGGATTGCCTTCTATAAATACCTCTTCTACACTCTGCTTTCCACAATAAACACAGTAAACATACAGAAACAATTGAGCTGTGCTAGCTAGCTTGAGTGCTGAAATCAAGAGAGTGGGAAATATATATATATATGGAGCTAATAACTTGGGCTCTCGCCTTCGCGGCAATCTTAGCTCTCCTCTTGCTCTTGAAACTAACGTTTTCTTGGTGGACTTGGCCAATCCAAACACATCAGAAGCTGAAGAGATGTGGGTTTGGAGGACCACCCCCAACTTTCCCTATGGGAAACATCCAAGAGATGAAAAAGAAGAATAACGTTAGTTCTTCATCATGCCAGTCGCCAAGGCTCAGCCATGACATTCACTCCACCGTCTTTCCCTACTTTTCTCGGTGGCAAAATTCTTACGGTATATATGCTTAATTAATTTCCACTATATATATATATATACATGTCAACAAATTATAATTAACATTTATTATTTCTTAATATAGTATTTGTGGGGTCCAGCCTATGGGCCTCATCACTATTGAAAATTGAAAGAAAACGGGGGAGAAGAGAGAATTTTCAGCATGCACGGTAATTTTTCTGTGCAGCGTGATGATTCGGCCGAGAAAGTTGAAGTTGAAATAACAACAGTGAAGAGTTGTTGAAGAAATTTTCTTCTCATAGGCCGAAATCACGCAGCGATGTACATTCACTGCTGAAGGCCTCTATAAATAGAGGAGGGATTCAGTTCATTCAAGACAACAACGACTGGCAAAACAAGAAATTGCTAGTGAGAGAGAGAATTATTCTCACGAGGTGAGAGAGAAAAATAGAGAGTGTGAGTAAATCCCTTAGAGTGTAGGGTGTGGGTATATACACCGGGAATATTTTTTGGGTATCATCTCTATTACTCCTTGAGAATCTTTGCCAAAATTGTAGTATTTGAATAGGAGGGTTCTCACTGGGATACACTATATTTACCTCTTGGGTTGGAGAGTGTGGAAAGGATACTTTGTAATTATCCTGAATATAGTGGAATATTTTCGGAGTTTGTCAGTGGTTTTCCTCCGATATTTGGGGGTTTCCACGTTAAATATTGATTGTGCAAATTTCTTTATACTGGTGTCAATAGTATTATTCGTGAATAGTACTATCCGTGAATAGTACTATTCGGGAATAGTGACCAGCGGGCCCACGTGAATAGTAAAGAGCGGGCCCCACGTGAATAGTGACCAGTGGCCCCACTGCAGAAAAATTTACTATTCATCCTTATTCATATTTTCGCTGCGCTGCGCCGATTGGTAGATTTAATTCTATCAGATTTAGTTTTGGTACTCGTTGCCACACATTGGCATCATTTAATTACACTGTGAATCAGTTTCTGAGCCCAACAAGTGGTATCAGAGCTTTGGTACGGTGGGATTTATTCTTAGTATGCTCTGTGGTTGCAGTTTAATCTGATCTTCCACATCAGAAAAGAATTTCTCCCTGGTACTTGAAGAGCCACTTGGTGTCAGAAGTGGGATAGAGCTCAGGATTGTGCTGTGTAAATTAAATGGAAGAGAATATGGGTACCATGATCAAGTTAACAGCAGCAAATTACTCCATCTGGAAGCCAAAGATGGAGGATATACTTTTCTATAAGGATTTGTATGATCCTGTAGAAGGGAGATGCAAGGCAGCCGGAAAGTGTCTGAAGAAAATTGGAAAAAGATGCACCGGAAGGCTATTGGGTTAATTAGGCAGTGGGTGGATATCAGTGTATTCCACCATGTGGCCACAGAGACGAATGCACAAACTCTGTGGAAGAAGTTAGAAGATCTCTATGAGAGAAAGACTGCACAGAATAAGGCTTCCGCAAACAGGAAGCTAGTGAATCTCAAGTACAGAGATGGAAGGTCTGTTGCTGAGCACTTGAGTGACTTTCAAAATATGGTGAATCAGTTAAGCACCATGCAGATAGTGCTGGATGATGAGTTACAGGCACTATTACTTTTGAGTTCTTTGCCGGATAGCTGGGAGACCTTGGTGGTGTCACTAAGCAACTCTGCTTCAAGTGGAAAACTGTCTTTAGTCAAGTCAAAGGCGACATGTTCAATGAAGAAACCCGGAAGAAAGACTTGGTGGGAATTGATAATTCCAGGCCCTTATCCGCGAGAGCGAGGGGAGAAGCAAAGAGCGGAGGTTGGTCCGAAAACCAAAGGATCGATCAGTCAGTCAAGAAGAAGAAGGTTTAAATGTTACCATTGTGGTGAAGAAGGACACATCAAAAGAAATTGTAAGGCTTGGAAGAATAGAGGCAATAAAAATCGAAGAAGTCGAGGATGCGGTGATAAAATACTACAACCCCTGTGATAAATGGGAAGTGGTGGTGCTTTCTTTTGTAGATGAAGAATGACATGTTGCAGATTCATGTGTTGAATGGGTCGTTCACTCAGCGGCTTCGTATCATGCCACTCCCAACAAGGAGTTTTACTTTGTACAAAGAAGGAGACTTTGGCAAAGTGAATATAGGTAATAAAGTAGTCGACATTGTGGGGATTGGTGATGTGTGCATTCAAACAAATATAGGATGTACACTGACATTAAAGAACGTCGACATGTGCGGATTCACGCTGAATCGATCTCGTGCATGCTCTGGATCAGCCTGGATATCACAATAACTTTGGTGATGGCAAGTGGAAGCTCTCCAAAGGTTCGATGGTGATTGCGGAGGAGAAGCATACAACACTTTGTATAAGACTCAAGTTAAGCGGTCGGAGGGTTGAATCACGGTTGAAGGCGATGCTTCGCCAAATTTGTGGCATAAAGATTGGCTCATATGAGTGAAAAGGATTGCAGATTTTGGCTCGAAATCTCATTCCTTATGCCAAAGGTACAAAGTTAAATCCTTGTGATCATTGTTTATTTGGCTTAAGCATCATAGAGTATCTTTCGACCAAAGGTTGAAGGCGAAGAAGAATATTTTGGATATGGTTTACTCGATGTATGCGGTCCCATGGAGGTGGAGACTACGGGTGGTAGCGAGATATTTTGTGACGTTTATTGATGATGCCTCACCGGAAAGTGTGGGTGTATTTCCTAAAGAGGAAGGACCGAGTGTTTCAATACTTCAAGAGGTTTCATGCCATGGTGGAGAGAGAGAAAGCTGGGAAACCTTTGAAGTGTCTTAGTGACAATGGGGGAGAGTACACTTCCCATGAATTCAAGAATTATTGCTTTGAACATGGCATCAGGTATGAGAAGACAGTTCTTGGCACCCCACAGCATAATGGTGTAGCCGAAAGAATCAATAGAACCTTTATGGAGAAAGTCAGATGTATATTGAGAATGGCTAATTTGTCTAAGCCATTACAGGGTGAAGCTGTTCAAGCGGCGTGCTACTTGATTAACAAATCTCAAATCTGTTCCTTTGGGCTTTGACATTCGGAGAGTATGGTCGGACATGATATTAGTTACTCTCATCGAAGGTGTTTGGATGCAAAGCCTTTGCTCACGTAAGTAAGGAGGCGACGAAGCTTGATGATAGAGCCATTCCTTGCATATTTATGGGATATGGAGATGAGGAATTTGGCTATAGGCTATGGGATCGGAAGAAGAAGATTATTAGAAGCGAGGCGTAGTGTTTCATGAGCAAGAAACTATGTCGATGCATTCAGAGAAAATCGATGGTGATAAAGTTGATTTTACACCGGTCTCTCTTCCTAAAGAAAATGCCACAGGGGAGGTCAAGATCATGGGGTTGATGATGAGCCAGCAATTGATGATGATGGAGATGGAGGAGGTGTTGAGCGAGGCGAGCAAGCTCAAACACCACAGCTTAGAAGATCTAATAGAGTGCCACAACCATCCAAGAAGTACCCTAGATCGAATATATCCTTCTCACTAATGAGGAGCAGAGAGTTTTGAAGAAGTTCAAACTCATAAGGATAAAAGTTCAGTGGATCAAAGCCATGCAAGAAGAGATGAATTCCTTGCAGGAAGAACAATACTTATGGTGGTAGAACTCCCTAAAGGCAAGAAAGCCTTGAAGAACAAATGGGTGTTCAAGGTGAAGAAAGATGGTAACATTTGGTGAAGTACAAAGCTCGCTTGGTTGTTAAAGGCTTTGGTCAAAAGCGAGGAATAGATTTTGATGAGATTTTCTCTCCGATTGTCAAAATGAGTTCTATTAGAGTTATACTCGGATTGCTAGCTTGGATTTGGAGCTTGGCGATTAGATGTGAAGGCTGCGTTTCTCCATGGTGATTTGGAGCAAGAAATCTACATGGATCAACCAGAAGGTTTTGAGGTGGCTGGAAAGGAGAACATGGTTTGCAGATTGAAGAAGAGCTTGTATGGATTAAAGCAGCTCTAGAGCAATGGTACAAGAAGTTTGACTCATTCATGGTGGGTCATGGATATACGGGCAGATGTAGATCCTGTTGTGTATATGTTAAAACATTTCCGGGTGATAAGTTTATCATTCTTACATTGTATGTAGATGATATGTTGATAGTCGGACGAAGCAAAGATGATTGGTGATTTGAAAAAGGAGCTATCAAAGTCCTTTGATATGAAGGACCCTAGGCCACGCAAAAAGCAAATTACAGGCATGCAGATTTTGCGTGACCGGATGGCTAGAAAGCTTTGGTTGTCACAAGAAAGATATGTGGAGCAGGTTCTTGGAAGATTCAATATGAAGAATGCTAAAGCAGTTAGCACACCATTGGCCAATCATTTCAAACTCAGCAAAAAGAGTTGTCCCACGACTGATGAAGAAAAGAAGGCTATGGCTGATATTCCTTACTCCTCTGCAGTCGGGAGTTTGATGTATGCTATGGTCATTCACTCGGCGGATATCGCTCATGCGGTTGGAGTTGTTAGCGAGGTTTCTTTCAATCCAGTAAAGATCATTGGGAAGAATTTGAAGTGGATCTTAAGATATCTGAAAGGTAGTTCAAGAATGTGCTTGAGCTTTGGAGGATCAGAACCAGTTTTGGAAGGCTATGCAGATGCTGATATGGCAGGTGATCTGGATAGTAGGAAATCTACTTCGGTTGTGTTTACTTTGCCGAGTGGGTGTGTTGGCAGTCAAAACTGCAAAAGTGTGTTGCCTTGTCCACTACTGAGGCAGAATATGTTTCTATGACTGAAGCTGGAAAAGAAATGCTTTGGTTGAAAAGATTCCTTGAACAATTGGGAATGAAGCAGAGTAGGTCCGTTATCCATTCACGGCTTGATCAAAGTGCTTTGGATTTGAGCAAGAATGCGATGTATCACTCGCGGACAAAGCACATTGATGTCAGGTATCATTGGTTGCGTCAAGCAATAGAAGAAATACAATTTGAGTGAAAAGATTCACTGCTTGATGAAAACCTGAGCGATATGATGACGAAAGTTGTAGCACGAGATAAGCTTCAACTTTGTGCCGAATTGATCGGCATGGATCCTAGATTATTGTTCCCAGGTTATTTCCCCATCCCGGTGGAGGGGAGAATTGTGGGGTCCAGCCTATGGGCCCCATCACTATTGAAAATTGAAAGAAAACGGGGGAGAAGAGAGAATTTTCCAGCGTATGCACGATAATTTTTCTGTGCAGCGTGATGATTTCCCCATTGTAGAGAAAGTTGAAGTTGAAATAACAGCGTTGAAGAGTTGTTGAAGAAATTTTCTTCTGCCGGCGAAATCGCGTGTACATTCACCTTCTTTGAAGGCCTCTATAAATAGAGGAGGATTGGTTCATTCAAGACAACTTAGCGAGCGGCAAAAACAAGAGCTAGTGAGAGAGAGAGAATTATTCTCACGAGAGTGAGAGAAAAATAGAGAGTGTGAGTAAATCCCTTAGAGTGTAGAGGTGTGGGTATATACAGGGAATATTTTTGGGTATCATCTCTATTACTCCTTGGTACTGCAAAATTGTAGTATTTGAATAGGAGGGTTCTCACTGGGATACACTATATTTACCTCTTGGGTTGGAGAGTGTGGAAAGGATACTTTGTAATTATCCTGAATATAGTGGAATATTTTCGGAGTTTGTCCCGTGGTTTTTCCTCCGGTATTTGGGGGTTTCCACGTTAAATATTCGGTGTGCAAATTTCTTGATACTGGTGTCAATAGTATTATTCATGAATAGTACTATCCGTGAATAGTACTATTCGGGAATAGTGACCAGCGGGCCCACGTGAATAGTAAAGAGCGGGCCCCACGTGAATAGTGACCAGTGGGCCCATTTACTATTCATCCTTATTCATATTTTCGCTGCGCTGCGCCGATTGGTAGATTTAATTCTATCAGATTTAGTTTTGGTACTCGTTGCCACACATTGGCATCATTTAATTACACTGTGAATCAGTTTCTAAGCACAACAGTATTTGCAGTCATAATATTGTGATCTTGTGAGTGTTTGCGATTGCAATTGCGGCAATATATATCAGTCATAACATTTTCTGCAATCGCAACAATCATTTCTTGGTTGATATATAGTCTGCAAGCATGCATGCTTTGGGGGCTTCAAGTTTCAATACTTAATAAATGAATTCACGGTTTTGGTTGTTCTGTACTGCAGGGAAGGTGTTCATCTACTGGCTGGGTACGGAACCATTCTTGTACATTGCAGAGCCAGAGTTCTTGAAGAGAATGTCGGCAGAGGTGGTGGCCAAGAGGTGGGGAAAACCTAGTGTGTTCAGAAACGACAGAGACCCATTGTTCGGGAACAGTTTGGTCATGGTGGAGGGCAACGATTGGCTTCGTCAGCGGCATGTTGTCGCCCCTGCATTTTCACCGGTTAACTTGAAGGTGTTTATGTCTCTTAATTTCTAGCAAGCTAGCTAGGCTATTGATGTTTTTCTTATTAATTCAACCCCAACTCAATTATTAAGCAATCAAAAAAACAATCATCACTCAATTATATATGGACCAACTTGCGGCATCTTGGAAAAAAAGGTCACACAAGATAATGGCTGATTTTGAAAAATTAGCCAAAAGGGGTTGAAATTTACACAATAAGGTCTAGTTGAAAGTTAAAGGGTGCATTTGGTTTGGTAAAATAGTTTTTAATTTTTATTTTATATATTTTTTTATTAGTTTTGTATGCTTTTTAGATTTTTGTAAAGAAAAATAGTGAAAATAATAAAATCTATTTTTAATTTTTAATTTTCACTATATTGTTAAAAAAAATTATGAACCAAATCAAAATTAGAAAAATGAAAACTTATAAAAAATAAATAAATAAACGCATCTTTAACTTTGTGCTTACCTTCAACCGCTACTACCTAATAAAGTAGTGAGGAGTAGCAAGTTGGAGTGAGTCAGTACAAATGGTCCATCTATCAATAGCATGGTGTTGTAATGGTCCATCCTCAATTTTTCCTTTGTGTGATAGATGGTGTTGTAATGGTCCATCCTCAATTTTTCCTTTGTGTTGTAATGAGTGATGCATATATATATATTTCTTCCTTTGGCTGAAAGCATACATACTAATTGGTTTACATTTGGGTGATATGTGAAATAGACAATGGCAAGCATGATGGTGGAATCCACAAACCAAATGATAAGCTGGTGGAACACTCGAATTAACTCGGGCAACCCCGAAATCGACGTGGAGAAAGAGATCATAGCAACGAGCGGAGAGATCATAGCAAGGACAAGCTTCAGCATGCAATACAAGGATGCAAGGGAAGTGTTTGAAAAGTTACAAGCCCTACAAGAAACTCTTTTTAGGACCACCCGATATGTTGGGGTTCCCTTTGGCCAGTTCTTCAACGTGAAGAAAACCTTCGAGGCCAGGAAACTTGGGAAGGAAATCGATAAGCTCTTGTTGCCCATCATAAGGGCTCGGATGAAGGAATCGAAAGAGACACATCGAGATCATCATCGAAAGGATTTGTTAGGGTTGCTGTTGTTGCAAGAGAACCAAGAAGTAGTGGATGATGGCCGGTTAGGGAAGAAATTAACAACACGAGAACTGTTGGATGAGTGCAAGACCTTCTTCTTTGGTGGTCATGAGACCACGGCGCTGGCTATCACGTGGACTTTGCTGCTTTTGGCTGTGCATGAAGATTGGCAAATCCAGTTGCGAGATGAGATAAGGGAAGTGGGGGGGGATAATGAAATTGATATCAATGTGATTGCTGGCCTCAGAAAGGTAAGACGTATTTGCTGAAATCTATAATTTTTTTTTAAAATCTAAAAATAATGAGTTTCTTAGATACTTCTATAAAATTTAAGGGTATGTTGATCTCTTTTAATTATTTGTAATTAAAAATAATCCATATATAATCAAATAATTAAGGAAGTCACTAGAATTAATCTAGTGGTGAAGGATTTTGGTATAGTATACACGAAGTCCTAGATTGAAAATATTATTGTGATTAATATAATCTTAGAAATAAAAAAAGATAATTAACGGCTTTTCTAATTTAGAATATTGGTTAAGAAATTGAAAAAAAAAAACCTTTTTTAACTTTATGATGTACTAATTCATTGCAAACTTAAAATACTCACTGTTTACTAAAAGATTTATCACTTTTAATTTCTTTTAAGATATTAGTTATTGCTCCATATTAGTTCATCTGTCAATTTAAGGTATTTTAAGGTTTCAATTTAACTATCCATTTAAAAATATCAACAAGATATTAATAATTTTTTCGAATGCACTCTTTAAGATATTAATGACAAAGTAGTTTGAAAAACAGACTATTAATGAAAATAATAGAATCGCTATTTTTAAGATAAAGATAATTTTATCAAATTATCTTATTTTGTATAAGAGTCAAAATTATTTATTATTTCTTCAATTTGTGTCTAAACCTTCAATTCGCCACTAAATCGAAAAACAGAGTAGAAAAGTCCAATAACTAATTCATGAGTTTAGTGATCCAGCCGACATATTAAATGCGTGTGAAAGCTGCAAAATCTGATAAAAAGGTACCACTGCACCAATTTACACCTGTAGTTGTACGGAAAGTGTACAGACTTACATCAGCACTTGGACCTTGGGGAGTGGGTGACTTCGACTCGTCCTAGTTTTTCGGTTATTAACTTACCCCTTTTAGTTTTTACCTGCATTTCTAATAATAATTGTGGCAGAATTTTGTATCATTTTAATATATTGAAAAATTAATATATTTAATTATAAAATTATAATTAAATATATTAACTTTTCAATATATTAAAATGATACGATATTCAATCACGATTCTTATTAAAAAATAAAGAAATATTTTGACTTTAAAAAAATTGATGAATAAATTTTTTTTAGCGATCAAACCTAAATTTATAGGTCAAAAAAGTAAATTAAGAATTGGAATTTGACTATGAATCTATGACCAATACTATCCCTTTTTTAAAATGTCTTTTTTATTTTTTAAGTTCATTCATAAAGTTTGAAAATATATTTGGGTATAAGTTATGTCTAGATATAATTTAGTTTGAAAATATATATTTTTTGTGATGAAACGAGGGGTCAAACATCCAAAGTGAATAGATTGGTTTAGACGCATCAATTTAATTATTATTGCTAGTATTTAAAAAATACTGATATATATAGCATTATCTTCAAACGGTCGTGGAATCATATGCCAATCATGCATTTGTGGATGATCAATGGTTTTGGACAGAGAAGTCCACCATTAAATAGAAAGTTATTTTTTCGGATATATATTAAAGAAAATACTAAACATCCACAATTTTTGCCAGAAAACAAATATCACAATGATATAGTATAATTGATAATTTTTAGAAGAGTAATCATACCACTACCACTATATTAATTAGGATCTTGCATATATGCAGATGAAGTGGGTGATGAACGAAGCCCTAAGACTGTATCCGCCAGCACCAAATGTGCAAAGGCAAGCAAGGGAAGACATCCAAGTTGATGATTTGACAGTGCCAAAAGGAACCAACTTGTGGATTGACGTCGTGGCGATGCATCATGACACTGCATTATGGGGCAAGGATGCTAACGAGTTCAAACCAGAGAGGTTCATGGATGATGTCAATGGCGGTTGTAACCACAAGATGGGGTACTTGCCTTTTGGGTTTGGTGGGAGAATGTGTGTTGGTAGGAACTTGACATTCATGGAGTACAAGATTGTTTTAATCCAACTCCTCTCTAGGTTTAGTTTCAAACTTTCACCAGCTTATCACCACTCACCTTCTATCATGCTCTCTCTAAGGCCCACTCATGGTCTTCCTCTCATAGTTCGGCCCCTTTAAATTGACAAACATAAGTCCTTTCATTGTGCTAGTACTAGTTAAAGCTTACTCGTATTCTTCTTTCCTTTGGGGAAAAAAAAGATGAAATAGACACCCACTTTATAATCATTAGATGTGATGGATGTTAAGAATAAGTGGGGACATCCATCACATTCAATGATTATAAAGTGGGTGTCTATTTCAGACACCCATTTTTAGGTGTTAAAATAGTTTTTCTCATTATTTTAACACCTCAAGAAAAGTGGACGCCTAATATCTATGAGAAAAATAGAGGAGAAGATGATGAGAGACAATAATTGGAGAATAAAGAAAATTATAGGTCTCGTAGGAGTGTCTAAGATGTTTGTTGAAATAATATTTTGGAGGAAAAAAAGACGTAACTGTATGGTGTTGCTACATATAAAGTTGAATTTATTAGAACGTGAATTCGGTATATTTAGATTTATGACATGTTCGAGTTTCTTTATTTAACACATGTGGCCCGTCTGCTTATCTATAATCAAATTCAAGAAATTAACCTCCTAACGTTAGATAATTTGGATTGGACTATCTGCTTCACCAAAATGAGAAGGTAGCTATCCAATGTGTGAAACTTCAAGTCAAATGAGCGATTTTCTTCGTCTCTCTTTATGTCTCTGTCCATCGAACATTCAAACTGAAAAGGATGTAAGGTTACCATTCCGTACTAAGATAACTGTGTTATTCACGTTACAATTGCGTTATCTATACTTATTTTATTTGAAATATTGTAGCGAGTCATTTATCATTTACAATAAAAAAAAATTATTCCAAAATATTCGAAACAAAGAATTTAATAAAGTAAATATAAAAATAACACAACTCCTTCGTCTCACTAATATTATAGCAGCCACCGCACATTGGCGCATATTCTGAATAACTTTTATATCACTAATAATATAAAACATAATTAACTTTCAGAGCAAAGATTCCTTTTGGTCCTTAAAATTGCATGTGTATTTTATTTTAGTTCTTGAAATTAAGAAAATTTCAATTTTATAATTCAAATTAGTTCTTTTAGTTATTCAGATTAGTCCACATAAACACTGTTATAAAGACTAATTTAAATTTATTTTTATAATTTTAGAAACTAAATTGATATGTTTTTTATTTCATGGATTAAAGAAAAATATGCATATAATTTTGAAGACCAAAACGAATCTTTACTTTTAACTTTTGGCATAACTATGTGTGTTTGGACAAGAATTTACAAACATAAACAATTTATTACAGATTTAATGTGTCAAAATGAGTTCAAAGTGAAGAAATAGAACTAATATTTCGGTTGTATATTTATATATAAAATTTAGGTAGAAGGGAAATATTTGGTCCAATTTAGAGTTATGACATGCCATTAAGTTCATCGAGTATTTATAAACATATTTACAAATTACATCCACCAACAAGAGAAGCATAAGCAGCTCTTCCAATGCTATTTTTTAATATCCACAAGCCATGAACCCTATACCTTACTGGAGAGGGATCCATTGAACTAATCAAACATTAGTAAATAACTTTATAAAATATAGATATTTTATCATTTATTTACATAATAAATAGATGTAACAGAAATTAGCTTATGTTTATCATGTTAAGTTTTTCATTTAAAATTTGCTTTTAATTATTTCATATACTATACATTTTAATCCCATTTTTTGGATGACTTTTGGTTTTTGGTAAAGAAGGATTGTTCGCGGCACACCTTTGACGATAGTAGCCCATCTGGCCCCATCGGGTGCAACTTAAACAAAAGGGCTTGAGGCCCATTGGCACAGACGAAGCTCTATGCTCCATGACTTTAGAAGGGTCCATAGAACCGATAAGGAAATAACTGGTAGGTTGTTTTAGTACGTGGAAAAGAAAAAGGACATAGTTATGGCTTTCAAAAACTTTCAGGTGAGCATAATTTCACCAACTTATTTTTACATATATTCACAGTAAAGTTAGTGGAACCCATAAATAAGTGAATAGCTTATCACAAATTAAATTAGTGGAACCTACTTTATTATAAATTAGTGAAATATTGAAATTGTGTTCATGCAAGAACTTCTTTATTGCAAGTCGGGGTGTTTATAATCCGTTTTGGCCCACCAACCCGGTCCGGACCAAGGTTTATTAGGATGAGTTTGAGTCTTGAAATTTGACTCAGTACACTTTTCGAGTCGGGTTCGGGTCATACGTCGAGTTTATTCGACTCGACCCAAAGTTAAATAATCCCTCAAGAGATATATATTTTTATAATAATTTATGAAAAATTATAAGATTTTAAAGTTTAATTAATTTATTTACATAACTTGATGTTATTTCTACATTGATATGATTTATTTTGAAACGTACATTATGAATATCTCTAAAATCTTATTTTTTACTTGTAAACTTTTATAACTTTACTATTACAATATCCAAATTTGTGTATATTGTTAGAATGTCGGGTTGACCCTGTACATGCTGGAAGATAGTCAAATCATTATTAGATTGAGTTTGGATTTTAAAAATTGACTTAGTCTAAAATTCGGGTCGGGTTTTGCCCAACTTATCCCTTGTACATCCTTAATTGTAAGTGAGATCATAATCTAGTGATAGATTTTTACATATCTCAATGAACTATAGCAAGTCACGAATTTGATTCTCAACCCCACCCTCATCCCTATCCCCTAATATCTTAACTTAGGAAAAAAAAAAAAAAAGAACTCTATTGATTTAAGATGCAATTGGACAAATTACTCTTGTTGGGAATCACATTTATATAAGACTTTGAATGTGATTAAACTTAGGCATGTCATATTACAGAATTCATTATATATATAGATAGTGGTTATAAGAATAACTATTAACTAACAATAATTATATAAACCTCTAGAACTTTATACAAGATAAAGCAAACAAAATATAAATAATTATTTTTTTTCCTAATAAGATTGCGCTAGGCTTTCTAAAAAGATTAGCAAAAATACAACAAAAGGCCAACCAAACAACAAATACAAAGATCATAAGGGCACTGCTCCAACACCAAAAAATATCCTAATAAAACAGAGATGTTAAGAAGACAATAAAACTAAGAAGAAAACAGCAAGATACAAATTATAACTAACATTTCCTCAAGCTTTTGTTTTTTTTGTTTTTTTTTTTAAAGTTATTATTATTGTTACCAGATATACTAAAGACAGTTCTAATAAACATAAATTGTCATCTTTTACTCTGTCATTTCCTTCAAATTAAACATCATGTCTGGATTATAATGACAGCAAAAATAAATGGTTAACTCAATTCGTGGTAAAGATGAAAGAGTTGATCTTGGTCGGACGAAATCTTTCTTTCCTACAAGATCATCAGATACGGTCTTAAGACACGGGATTTTTTACCTTCTGATCCCAAGACACACAAACGAAGTGATGGAGTTGGTTAAAAGTTCGTTACACAGTAGTTAGTTTGTTTTCCACATCAGAGGCTATATATTTAGTTAATTAGTCAGTTGGACTTGGGGATGGAGGTGGTTATTAGATCATCTCACAAAAGCATTTCCCTATATCAAATAAAGCATGCTCTTGATCTTGTTACTTATTGTGGCATGCTTGGTTCTAATTAAGCTTACCAGGACTCCTATTAACTATGAAGTTGTCCAATGTCCAAAGACTATGGTTCTTCACTCACTGACATTTCTGCCTATATAAATTTTTTTTTTTTGGGTCTCTTCTCTTGTATCTTGAAAGACAATGGCAAGGCCTTCTTTTGAAGCAAAGTACTGGTCTCGGGCTTTAGCAACAAGTGAATTGTGCGAAAGCTCAGTGGTGGGCACATCTTCTACATGATTTTGGCCTTGTAATTGATGAGCATGCATGCTGCTATATTTCGTGATAATGAATCGGCTATAGACATTGTGGCTATTCCGATCTTCCATGATTGGACCAAACACAACACATTGTGATTGATTGTCCTGTTGTTGGGGACAAGCTCCAATCGGGTGTATGTAATTCATGTTTTCCTTGTCTCTACTTCTCAACAAGTTGCTGATATCTTAATTAAGCCCTTTGCCTCTCTGTTTTGCTGATGTCTTATCAAAGTGGTGGAGTTGGTCAGAAGTCTGTCACATCTATTAGTTAACTTTCCACATCAAAGGCTGGTAATAAGCTAGCTAGTTAATTAGTTTGTTGTATACTTTGCTAATTATGACACATGCTTTTTATTTTTCTGTATCGTTTATATATATGTAAGTTGATAGCTCGTTGTACATTGTAACTAATTTGATCGT
Source organism: Dalbergia cultrata (assembly GCA_031216105.1). Taxonomy (NCBI): domain Eukaryota; kingdom Viridiplantae; phylum Streptophyta; class Magnoliopsida; order Fabales; family Fabaceae; genus Dalbergia; species Dalbergia cultrata. Next base: position 8,840,355 of record CM062346.1, read on the forward strand.
TTCTTTGTTCATTCGGTAAATCACCTCTAAATTCAGAGAGTTCAGATTCCCTCCCTCTTCACGTGCACCTCTTGTTGTTCTTTGGTTCGGTTTCTATTACAGGATGTAAACATGAGCAAAGTAGAGTTACAACCAAACCTTCTCAAAGATTTGCTTGTCCATGATCGGAGTGAAAGATCTTTAGTAAGACAATTTGTCAGTCATGCTCAAACAAGATGATCAAAACAAAATAAATTCATGAATGAAATCAAGAAGAGGGCCCGAGAGGTCGTTAGGATGAGCGCTAGAGTTTCTCCAACAAAGCCACCGAGGGCTAAGGGATATTAGAGTAAGATATCAAGAATTTCGGCGCACGGTCCATAGAAAAGCTATGATACCATGATGACGTTTTGGATGAAGGGTCATTGAAAATTAATCTATCATATAGAGATAGTGGTTACATAAATATATAACTTATCATCATTAATATACCACTTATTAAATAATAACAAGATAAATTTATAACTCTTTATAAATTCAATGGTCAAATGTATTTTTGTTCCTTATAAATATAAGATATTTTGATTGTAATTTATCTAATTTTTTGGCTTTAATTTGGTCCGTTTTTTATAATATTATATTGTTAATTTCTAGAATTATTAATTAGTGAATATTTATGAAATCAAAAGAGAATTTTTTTCAAATATTTATAAAGATGAAACATAATTTTTATTATTTATAATTATATGTGTGTGTGTGTGCATATATATATATATATATATATATATATATATATATATTAAAATAACTATAAGGATAACAAATATATTTAACTCTAAAATAAAATAAACAAAATTTAAATCTATTATCCTTAGCCTTGATGCATATATATTTATACACGTGTGTGTTGTTTCCAAAGAAACCCAATCCTTTTTTGTAAAAGTACCCATAGGCCATAGTTTAGCAGCCATTTGACGCTACAGCTTTTATTTCATTCCATGACACACTATCTCTCTCCTCTTTTGTGCTGGTGTACGGTTTACTTTTCTTTTCTTAATCTCCATATTTTTCGTTGAATTCTACGGACAAATTAAATGTTTATTCGTTAAAACAGGGAATTATGACGGTCAAGCATTTGCGTGTTCAAAGCTAGCTAGCTGCCAGCCACAAAATCTTATATGTCATGCTTGCCAAAGCAAATTTTCTATTTGAACTATTATTTGCACCACATTTGATTATATTATTTTCTGATAATAAGTTAAAAAATATTATCAGGCATTCTCTTTCTTTCTCTCTTTCTTTTTTTACCCCACGAACAAAATTTCAAAAGTGTGTAGAATGTGAAGGCACGAAAGAAACATTGCCATGTTCTGTTAAGGTGCATATATACTCATCTGTTTAATCAGAAAAATATATTGTCTTCTATAACATATAAATATATCTAAAATACACTTATATAATGAAATAGGAGCTATACATATAAATGTATTTGGACGTATGTTACCAAAAAAAAAAAAAGAAATACAGTTGGACATATAGAAAAAGTTCTATACTATCAACGCTTTCGTTTCGTCTGCGTCACATTAGAAACAAATTAAATATCAAGTTGTCTATTTGCAAAGGTATTCAATAGGGAAAGAGAAAACGTCACTCAAACTCACATATGGGATGAGACGAACGGAGGGGATAGTCTCTTGTCTCCCACTCGATCTATAGGCAGTGAAATCCCTCTCCTCTCTTCTCTTCTCTTCTCTTCTCTTCTTTGATTGAATATTTACCTTTATCATATGAAAAAAGAAGATTACCTGTAAAATATTAGTGATTTTCATGGTCAATTTATATTTCATATACATTGACTTATTCTTGAATCGCTTTTATATTAAAATTCAGATGTGAAAAATAAAAATGGCTTTGATGATCGGATTGTACAGGTTTTCAGTTTGGTTTTGGGTTCCATTTTGTGCATGTTTTCGTTCTGGTACGGTTTTAGTTTTGTGCAGGCTTTAGTTTTGAGTTCGATTTGGTTTCGGTTTGTGTAGGTCTCAGTTTTGGTTTCGAGCGAGGAAGCAGCGATACGACACGCGATACGGATACGACACGACACGGATACAGAGACACGGTGATTTTATAAAATATAGGATACGACACGGTTATGATACATAATATAATAAAACATAAAAATAACAAACTATAATGAGAAAACCCAAATCTAAGCACTTTTATGGCTAAAAAATATCTCATAACTAAGAATTAACATAAACAAAATTACAAGAATAAAAAAATCTGCATAAGTTTTTATCCATAAACAATAATGAACAACTGTTTACATAATGAAAATGGAGTTTGTTGCCATGTTTGATAGAGTTAGAACTGTGTCAGGGGCTCTCGAGATCGAGAGATGAAGTGGCACAGCAAGACACCTCTTGAACACGAGTGTCCAAGTGTCACCAAAGTGCCGGTATTGCAAAAGTGTCCGATACGGGTGCAGCAAGATTTTTGAAGTATCCATGCTTCTTAGGTTTCGAGATTTTGCTGCAAATGAACTCATCCAGTTTACAATTATGAGTTTGGATCTAGTTTTTTTGTATCTTGTTTTAGTCTTTAATGTTGATTTTTGTGTTGTTTTCGAAGTTAGTTCCATAGCTCATTTGTTGAGTCTTGTTTACAAGTTCGTGATGTATTGATAAATACTTGTTCTCTTTTGCTTTTTTCTTCGAAAATCAAACACTTTTAATTATAAAGACCAAAAAATTCATCTCCCTTCAAAGAAATTGTTAAGGTTTTTTTTTTTTATCTGGAACATTTTACATATTTATTATAAATTAAATAGTACAACTCATTTATTTATCTAAATGTCAACAACCATATCATATCATTCTGATAGCAAATTTTTTATAAAATTTTTATTGTTTAATATTTTTCTTATTTTGCAGCATTATGCACAGATATGATGTGATATCCCAAATAAAGAAATCATAATAATAATAATTATTATTATTAATTATTATTATTAAGTGTACCTAGTATTATTATTATTTAACATTATAATTACTAAGTGTGGTTAGCATTAATATTAGTCATTACTATTATTAAGTCTAGATATATGCCACTAATATTAATAATACTAAGTGTAACTAGCATTAGCATTATTATTATTAAGTGTACCTAGCATTATTATTATTTAACATTATTATTACTAAGTGTAGCTAGCATTAGCATTATTATTATTAAGTGTACCTAGCATTATTATTATTTAACATTATAATTACTAAGTGTAACTAGCATTATAATTATTATTATTAAGTGTACCTAGCATTATTATTATTTAACATTATAATTACTAAGTGTAACTAGCATTATAATTATTATTATTAAGTGTACCTAGCATTATTATTATTTAACATTATTATTACTAAGTTATTATTATTAAGTGTACCTAGCATTATTATTATTTAACATTATAATTATTAAGTGTAGCTAGCATTATAATTATTATTACTAAGTGTAGTTAGCATTATTATTATTTAACATTATAATTACTAAGTGTAGTAAGCATTAATAATATTTATTATTATTATTAAGTGTAGACAAATAGCACTAATATTATTCATGATTATTATATTTGTGTATAAATATATGAGTTTAGGAGTGTGTATGTGTAAGAAATGTTTAGTTTCATTTTGCTAAGTTTTGCTTCCACCTCCTCTAAGTCAAACCTTCTCTAAACCAAACCTCTTCTTGGCCGAACTCATCTTTTGTCAAGCTCATGATCTTCATGGCCGAAGCCAGTGAGCTGTTAATCCTCTCTTGGGATGTTGTGATGCTCCTTTCTTTTAATCTGTGAGATTGGTTATTTGTACCATTCCAATACTTCAGAGTAAAGTTATTAGTAGAAGCACACTTACGACTACCAACGGTGAGTGGGTTTAAACTCATAATCATACTTTTGGTCATTATTAATATTTTCTATATTATATAAATTATTTGTGAAATTTTAGAATGATTTATGTCAAGAGAATATATTGCTATAATTATGCCTGTTTTAGAAATATTACTACTTTTACAATTATCATGAAAATTAATCATTTTAGCAAAACTCATGGGACCATAATTGATACTCTCATGGTTATAGAATATCTTTTTCCTAGTTTATGAAATTGTGAGACCCCAGTTTAATGTTTACAGTAGAAATATTGATTATCATGTTTTTAGACTATGTATTTCCTATGAAGATTGTAGAATATTAGATATGATTTATTGAAAGTATTGAATAAAGTATAATTCATAACAATTGTCAGATACATATTCTATTGATTACTGAAATCACTATGTCTACAAGTCAAGTGATCCTTTCGGCATGATTTTAGAATCTCATTATGCTACACCAAATTGTTAGAATTATATGAATTCAGAGCTTTTATATTTATTTGGTTTATGAATAAATTATTTTATATTAATTAGTGAGAAATGCAGATCGGCAATGAGTTAACTAGTATAGGATTGATCTTTAACCTTGGTACCAAGTGGTCCGCTAATGGACTAGCTCACCCACAATAAGGAACCTAGTGAGGTGTCCATTTATGGAACCTAGTTAGGTGCCCATCAGATTAGCCATTGGCTCAGATTTAGCTATTCAAATTTTTAGGATAATTATGTACATGCATAATTCATGTTTCTCTACTAGTTATTGCCATAGATTCAGATTAATTTATATGTAATTATATATGTAATATATTTCACATCGCTGCATGTATATGTTATGTATTTTGTTATTGTCCTGTGGGTTGTGAATGGAGGCTCACCGAAGCTTTGATGAACTCACCCTCTCTTTTTCCTTTCCCTACAGATACACAGCTTTCGCTTGTACCACAAGATCCTCAAGAGTTGTGCTACTTTTCTTGGTGAGCTTCGCTTTGGAGTGAAAGCTTATTGTCAATTATGTCACATTCTAGTAGTGCTCTAATAAATCGTGGTAGGCAGGGATCCCCTGACATGCATGATATATTTTCTAATTTCATTAATTATTTTGTTATGTTTGGCTTTGGCTTAGAATATGGATTTTATGCAAATTTATGTTCAGAATTTATGTTTTGAGAACAATTTCATATTATTGAAGTTTTAGTTGAACTTGAGATATTTTGAATAAATTTGGATTATTTATATTAATCACATGCTACTGTGAGGCTTCCGTGGGGACCCAAATCCTCACGTGCCGGTCACACTCCATAGGTGGGTCGTGACATATGACTTTGAGAGATTCCTATTCCAGTTTAATTTAAATATCTCATATTTAGATATATTTACAATAAAGAGAAATCTTATTAATTTTATTTAAGATATATTCACTTATTCCAGGGGTGTAAACAAATCGGGCCAACCTGATAAATCCAAAGCATTCCAATTAAATTGGATCAATTCTGATTAGTCATGGAGTCAATTGATTAATTCAGATAAATTATAACCCATCACATATTGGTTTGGTAATTAGATTTGCATTATCCAACCCGAGACTCAATTCGAACCAATCTGAATTTAGACTTTATGAACATGTAATATGAATGAGTAATGTTATAGGAACAACAAAATTACACGATAAGTACATGTCACACACCTTATTACTATTAGATGTAATGAGTAAGTAAAATAAGTAGGGATCACTCATTACTTGCAATAGTAATAAGGTGTGTGATGTGCATTTGTTATACAATTTTATTATTCGCATAGCACTACATATTGTGTTGTTTAACATTTTGTATTTGAAGTTTTAGTGATAATTATGCTATTTGGATATGTGTTCCTACCTCATCAATATCTTATAATAACATATTAGCATATTGAAAATTTGTTTGTATAAAATCTTGAGTAAACACCTAAATTGATCCATGATAATTTCATTAATATGGACAAAGTAATCATTAACAAAAAAAAATACTAGTGTTAAAGTCTGTCACAATTGCAAAAATAGGATACTATAAGTCTTTAACAATTTTATTGATGGATAAATTGATCCTTGATAATAAAAAAAATTAGTGTTGAAATCCCCCACAATTGTAAAAATAGGATATATAAGCCCCTTACTTACCTTCAAAATGTTAAATGCAGACATGAACTTTAATTATTGATATATATGACACATATTAATCCTAATCAACACTAACTAAAATACATCATTTTATTTTTATTTTTAAATTTTTTTTACAAATTCCTCCCCAAACATTCCAATATTTCACCCTACTCATTATCAAGAAATAAACCTTTGGCCCACAACTTACCATTCTATGAAAGGAATATGATTTGGAATTGAATTCTTTATGCTTTATCACTATCTTATTCTGAGATATTATGATACTAATATTATAAATTGATAATTATTTTTCCAAAACAACACAATGATTGCATATTGCAAAACAACACAGTAAGGTTCTATTTTTGCAAGTGTGAGAGGTCTCAATACTAATATATTTTTTTTATTAGGGACCAAGTTATCTATTAAAATGAAAATGTCAAAGACCTATAGTACCCTATTTTTGTAATTGTGAGGAACTAATTTATCCATCAATAAAATTGACAGGACTTATAATGTCCTATTTTTATAATTGTGAAATATTTTAATATTAATATTTTTTTTATTAAGGATGAATTGGTCCTTGATAATTGTTAAGGATTAATGTGGTTGTTTACTAAAAAATTTTGACGTAATCAGATAGGTTTGATTTGAATTCATTTTTTCTCTCCAATTTAATTGGAGCCAACTCGTTTATGCTCTTACTTGTTTACATTTCACATTGACCCTGTTATAAATGCATCCAAATAGAAATAGTAATACTATCATATGGTCGGTTGAAAACAGAAACAAAAGAAAAGTAAGACTAAATAACCCCGCAAAATATACCCATCACTTTTAGTGAGTTAAAATGAAGTGCGATGCCTCTCGTGCTTATGCGCAAGCCGCGTGTTCACAAAGCGCGTGTTCACAATTCCGCTGACGAAAAACATGATTAACAAGGTTTTTTCTTTTTTTTTTTTTGGTTTTACACACCCTATCCTTTTCATCCTTATTAGCCGCAATTTGCCACTCATAAACTAAAGCTCTATGGTCCGAGCAAATAAAATATTTGAAAAAGTTAGCACCGTATGGATAAAAATTTAATTTTGACCGTAATAATATTATTAAAATTTTGCATGGTAATATAATAATATATTATCGTAAAAGTGTAATCGGACGGAATTGACTCGGATCTAAAGATAAATTAATCAAAACTAATAAATTTTAATCGATTTAGTTTCATTCAAGTTTAGGGATTTCTTTTTTTTGACAATACTCGAATCACCAGTTTGAATTATCAACTTACTTAATCATTATTATTTGTTATTCAATCCAACTAAAATGCAAAAAATTACAAAAAAAAATACAAATTTTTAATTTTTTTTTTAAATTTCATGTAGAAATATATGTTCAATAATACTAATATATATAACTAAAATATGACTTATTAACAACATATATGATATATAGCCAAATTTGTGAGACTTGATAACCAAATTAACTACTATAAGCTTTTTTCCAATGGCACGAGGCAACCCGGCCAAACCAATTTAATTGGTTTGTTTAAATTGGTCGAGTTCAATTATATTAGCATATCACCATGCCAAATATAAGTGAAACGATATTTTGGCATATAAAAAGTGGACATTTTATACAATATTTATTTTATTATTATTAAATGAGTTTGTGGTCTCCATTTACTCAACTTAACAAATTTATTTAATAGTCTTTAAATTAAATTTCAAATGAGATATTCATTTTTTAAATGTCAAATAGTATTGCTCCAAACATAAATAATTTTTTACATCGATACTTAAATGATCATATAAATGGAATGAGTTAATTGAATGAATAAATGCATTAATATACATACACAGCATTTGAAATAAGAAAAAGATAAGTTGGACCAGAAAAGAAAATATTCAGAAAACCCAAACTGAGCAAAACATTTGAAATAAGAAAAACATAAGTTGGACCGAAAAGGAAAATCTATTCGAAACCTAACACGAGGGTCAAAAGGTTCAACATCAGGCGATCAACACAAAATTAATAAAAAAAAAAAAAAAAGGTATAACTCTTCAAAATCAGCTCCGTGTCGTTTTTGTAGTCAAACACCACGCGTTCACCTTCTTAGTACCTTCTTCTATAAATACCAATGCATAGCACTTCACCTCTCATAACACAACCAAATCCTATATAGAATCTTAAGTGTGAGAATCAGAGATATAAATACCAACGTACTTATAGCACTCTGCTTATCACAGCACAGCCAAATCCTACATAGAATCTTAATTAAGAGAGATACACAGAGAGAGAAAGAGAGTTAGAATCTTAGGAGAAAGATATACAGATGGAGTTTCTTGGGCTATCTGGGATTCTATTTGCCTTAGTGGCAGCTCTTTCCATCTTCTTCCTCTTGATTCTAACATTTTCTTGGTGGGTTTCCCCAATCCAAACACATAAGAAGCTTAAGCGATGTGGGTTTGGAGGGCCAACCCCAAGTTTCCCACTTGGAAACATTGAAGAGATGAAAAGAAAGAATAGCAATAATGTTCATTCTTCAGATTTATCTTCAAATCTCACCCATGACATACATTCACGCGTTTTCCCTTACTTTTCTTGCTGGCAGAAATCTTATGGTAATTAGCCTTCCAAGTAAAATATAGTCAAATATACTCCATTACATATATGGACCACTTACATATTTTGGGCCCATGCATCATGTTAATTTGTATTTTGCTTTTGTTTGTGTAGGCAAGGTCTTCACTTACTGGCTAGGCACCGAACCATTCTTGTACATTGCGGACCCTGAGTTCTTGAAGAAAATGTCCACTGAGGTTGTTGCCAAGAGATGGGGAAAACCTAGTGTGTTTAGAAATGACAGAGACCCAATGTTTGGGAGTGGTTTGGTCATGGTGGAGGGCAACGATTGGGTTCGTCACCGACACATTGTTGCTCCCGCATTCAACCCCATAAACCTCAAGGTTTGATATCTATTCCTCTCTCTTGTTTTTTTCCCCCTCTCTTGCAAGTTGCACTTGTCCTTGTACAACATAAATTTCAACCATGGAATTTGGACCATTATGGCCCCCAAACGAAAATATATCCACATACGCATATAAAGTGCATCATGTCGTAATTTGAAAAGTACGCATGCCCTTTTATAAAGTAGTTGTATAGCATTTCGTATTCCTTCAATTTTGCTAGATAGTGTTTGTGTATATATATATATATTTTTTTTCTTTTTAAGTGATAGATACAAAATGGAATTTATCAACCCAGTTGAACGTTTAACTTTCTACTAACTCATCACTTCATGACCAAAGCATAAAATAACCACGTAATGTTACATTTTCCTCCAGGAAACTACTACGAAATAGGCCACCGAACAAATTCATTTCTTCACGTTAAATGTTTTGATAATTTCTCCATTCTGACCATAATAAGCATACTTTCTAATTAATTTTGCGTTGTCTTGTACGATTTGCTATTAGGCCATGTCAAGCATGATGGCTGAATCAGCGAATCAAATGATAGACAGATGGGCCAACCAAATAAACTCTGGCAATAAACCCGAGATCGACGTGGAGAGTGAGGTTATTACACTGGCCGGAGAGATCATTGCAAGGACAATTTTTGGCATGAAAGATGACAATGCTAGAGATGTGTTTGACAAATTACGAGCCCTTCAAATGACTCTCTTCAAGACCAATCGCTATGTAGGGGTTCCCTTTGGCAAGTATTTGAAGGTCAAGAAAACTCTGGAGGCCAAGAAACTTGGAAAAGAAATCGATGAGATCTTGTTGTCTATCATAGAAGCTCGCAAGAATTCACCCAAAAGGAATTCTCAACAAGATTTGTTAGGTTTGTTGTTGCAAGAGAATCTTGATGATGGTGATGGCCGTGAAGGAAAGGCACTAACAATGCGTGAATTGGTTGATGAATGCAAGACCTTCTTCTTTGGAGGCCATGAAACTACGGCACTTTCTATTACGTGGACTTTGCTGCTTTTAGCGATGCATGAAGATTGGCAAAACCAGTTGAGGGATGAGATTAGAGAAGTGGTGGGTGACAACGAGCTTGATATCACCATGCTTTCAAGTTTAAAGAAGGTAAGTCAATTCGTGCATATATAATATTCCTTGATGACTAATAATAAATGTTATGCCTTTGCTATGAATAATATATAAGAAATAAGTCCGTCTTCTTTCTTTTTGTTTTGGGAGGTGTATATAATTAGATCTTGTGTCAAAAAGTTTAAAATATATATATATATATGAGTACGTAAATATTTTTCTATGCCAATCCCGGTTTGCTTTTAGTCATAATAGAAGATAGAAGACAATGTGCTAGATGGAGAACAATTCGAACTTTAAGTTTTACCGCTATTACATTTTCTTGAACAGAAGTCCAATATTTATAGTTGGTCAAACTTTGTATAAATTGAAAGATTGAAGCGGCGAGTAGTGTTGGTACGTAATATTAAGCAAATTATTTAAATAAAAAAAAATTCATATCCACACGAGAAAGCGTGTGTGCATTTCAAGCATGTGAACCTTTTGCTTAGGTAATACTAAAAAATGTTTTTTTTTTGTTGTTGGATACATTCGTAGTGTTAGAAGGCTTATTTCAATACCAAAAAATAAATATCTAAATGAGATACTTATTTTATTATTATTAAATATATTATTAATTTCTATTGTCTCCACAAATTTATTATATCTAATAATAATAAAATAAATTTCTCACTTATATATTTATTTTTAAATATTAAAATAATATTACTATTTTGAGCCGTCATCTTCGTCAATGCATGAGACACTCTTCTACCTCTAGGGGTGAGGCCTTATAGCACTACGCAATGACATTGACAGACAAACAAATCAAAGTCTCTATATTTGTATGGAAAATATAAACGTAAGATACAAAGCGTCACTTTCATTTTTTCCTACATAATGCCATAAAAGTGGCCGAATATCTTTAATTAATAGATATCATAATGGTAGAAGAAAAAAAAAAGGTACATCTTTATTGTTATCACTGGGTTGCAGGATATTCTTGTAATTATTCGGTTTCTTTATTTCTTTGCTCAAGTTTATTGCCTAGAATTTAACTTAAAATAGCACATGTAATTAATCTAAATATGTAAAACGACAGAGTAAATATATACTGGTAAAAAAATTTCTTTTTCAAAAAATAATTGTTTAGATCTGAAGAACATTAATTGAAAATTTAAGCTAAATTAAGGGGAATATATATTGCTAACTGAGGCTTTTTTTTATTTTATGTTCAAAATATTTATATATGAGCTTGTGTCCCCACATTAAGACCTGACATTTAAATGTCTTGACCATACTTGCAGATGAAGTGGGTGATGAATGAAGCTCTAAGGCTATACCCACCATCCCCAAATGTGCAAAGGCAAGCAAGAGATGACATTCAAGTTGATGGTTTAACAGTGCCCAGCGGAACCAACATGTGGATCGACGTCGTAGCGATGCACCACGACCCTGAATTGTGGGGAAAAGATGCGAATGAGTTCAGACCAGAGAGGTTCATGGATGATGTCAATGGTGGATGCAACCACAAAATGGGTTACCTTCCTTTTGGTTTTGGAGGGAGGATGTGCGTTGGAAGGAACTTGACCTTCATGGAGTACAAGATTGTGTTAACTCTACTTCTCTCTAGGTTTAGTTTTAAGCTTTCCCCAGGTTACCACCATTCACCATCTATCATGCTGTCTCTGAGGCCGACTCATGGACTTCCACTCATAGTGCAGCCACTTTAGAATATTCAATTAATTTGTTGAAAAAAAGAATCCAATTAATTTCATTGGGTAGATATATACACACACACATGGGCTTCTCATAGTTTAAGCAGCCCCTGGCCCCTTGTCTTTAGAATATTCAACTCAATTGTACAAGTATAGCTTACCAGAATTGTCAATAGTCCCACCCTCAGCCCATTGTTGGTTCTTAATTAGAGTAGCAATAGGTTTCTCTTTTAGTGTTTGGTTGGGAAAGAAAGTGATATTAAAAATATATATAAATATGTATAAATAGCTTTTGTAGGCATTGTCTTTTGTTGTGATAAAAGGAAAAAATTTCTCCTCATTACCGGAGAGAAATTTCAAGGATAAATCTTACCATTTGGCTTTTCTCCTTAATTTCTTGCTTCTTTTGCTGATCCAAACGAGGGAACTTCTTATCATTTCTTTCCTTTCTATTTCACCGAAATTAAAACGCCACTTGAAAGAATATATTTATTACTTTCGCATTTTTTTTCTTTTCGAGTAAATAAAGTGTTACTTTTGTTATATTATAGGGAGGGGCAGAGCCAAGAATTTTGGGAGAGAGGGGGCCAAATTAATTAATGTAAATAAAATAAAATTAATTATCATATAGAAATTAAGGCATAAAATGAGTCATAATATAATTTTTTTTTATCCAAGTTATTTACAAATTAGATTTTATTTTATCATCTATCCTCTCTTTTTTATTAATAAATGAGTCAATAGTTTTTTTTCTTAAACATCTCTTAAACTCAATAAAAAAAAACCAATAAGAGAACTATCCTAAAAAATATATTATAAAGACATTTATATATCTTATACTTTCATATCATGCATATAACTATATAAAGATACTTCAATTATTTGTCATATATACTATCCCCTTGATTTGATTTTTTGATGAACCTAATTTATCTAAAATGACTATTGCTATGGAACAGAAGTAGTACGTGTAAAGGTAGTTGATATTTTTAAGAGGACTGTAATATAAATTTACATACAATTATATAATAAAAGCACAAAATTTGGGGGCTATGGCACTCACTGGTCCCCTTTGGCTTCGCCACTGATTATAGTACCGAAAAATTATATGGTATTATTACAAGTTAATTATTATATTGTAAATATCTATTACCCCTTAACCCCCCCTACAAACGTGAAATAAAGACGCAATGTAATTAAAAATTATCGTTGATCTAAAATATTTTAAAAGAAAATACTACGATATTACTTAAATAAAACAAAAAGAGAACACCTAAATTGAAGTTTTTTTTTCCCCTGATAAGTATAAAAGGCCAGACTCTTGAAGAGATCGGATGAGCAAATAGAGTACATTATACTCTTAAAGAAACACAATAAGTAAAAACACCAAGGTCCATAACATAACAAAGTTGACCACCCGAAACACGCAAAGATTTAAATACACTAGACTGATGCAATTTCGGTTGTTGCTTTTGGGCCTGGATGTTCAATGGAGGAAACTATGTTGTGGAACTGAGGCCTAGTGCTTGGGTTGAGTTGTGTTTCTTTTGGATGTTTTCATTCTTCATATTCAATTGTGGCCTCATTTTTTTTAATTGTTGAAAGGCAGTTATTATATTATCTTTTGCTTCCGGTGGTTTTGTGAGCTAGCTCTGTATTGGTGTTTAGCTACTATCGTATTATATGTTTTATTTTCATTTGAGCTTTCATTTTGCACCATTTGGGTGTTATGTTGAACTCTTTAGGTTTCTCTTACTTGTCTTTTGAGAGTCGAACTTAATTAGCTTTATTTCTTTAACTATAAAACAAAAACATGAGATAACATGTCAAATTTAACCCTAAACCCTACCTCGAACTCCACTAGACTACACTTTATGGATAGTAATTAGACTTCAATGCATAAACTTCGGTGGAAAACGCACCGTCAGCACCAGCAACGAAAGCACTTGCCGAAAAGCCCGCAATAAAGGCATATAGTTACTGTTACACCGATCTTGATTGCTTCAAATGCAAACAGAATCTACCAATACATACATTACTGGTAATACTAAAATTGAAGTTAAAACAATCAATGTCAACTTTTTCGTAGTTTGTCACGTATCCAAATCTGAGTGGATTATGATGCTAACGATTGGATTGGACAATAACCTGCAGCTCAATCAACACTGGGACGCCCTTACGGGCCATGCACGAAAGAGAAGCCGTTAACTTCCGTCTCATCTCAATGCTTGGCACGCGATGATTCGGAGTCTCTGGCATTATTATGATGTGATTGAAGCAATTGTAAAAATAATACTACTAGCGAGTAATAATCATTTCCCCAAATAAAAATGTTATTTATATTCACTATACATGAAATACGGTATCAACTCACTTCTCATCTATTATTGTATTAAATGTAGATCTCATTTGAATGGGATGTATACCTCATCTAGTAATAAATGTGATATGAATTTATACGATATCTCATATATAATGAGTACAAATAATATAACTCTTGCTCAAAAGGCTCCAGTATGCTTATGCACCAGAGTTTACCTCTAAATTATCAAAATTTAAAATTTTATAATTCAACTAGTTTAGCATGAGTTGAGTCGGTTTATTATATGAATAAAATTTTCTCGACACTCATATTTTATCTACTCGTATGATTTTAATTAATTAATACTTAAAAAGTATAATTGCTAAATTTCTGAACCAACTACGCGTCGGTTGGACCCATGACTTGCTTTCACGTGATCAATGAGGCTATTAATTGTTAAAAAAATGTAATGATCTCCTAATTGTGTAGGGGATTTCGGAGCTACTAAGCTAGGCGACTTCATGCTTTACCACATAATATTAATCAAGGATATATGATCAAATATACAGAAATTTTGAAAGAAAATGTGTATATAGAACTTATTTTGTTTACATACTAGAGGGAAAAAATGAATTTTTAAATTCGACTAAGGGGGGTTTTTATTTGTTATTTTTTTGAAAAAAATATTAACATTACTTTTTTTAACAAAATTATATATTGAACCCCGTAAAATTTCGAGGAATTGAAATTTAATTGTAGACATAAATATAAAAAAAAATTGAACTTTAAAATATTAACTAATAAACGAGTTGTTTTTCCTACGAAAAAAAGTCAATGTTTAAATCTTAAAATATATTTTTATTTTTAAAAAAATTATTAGAGTATTTAAAAGCTTAATCTCACAATAATCTTATTAAAATATTTTATAAAATATTTAAAAATTTATACTGACTTCTTTTATGAAAATTGAGATGTATTTTTATTCCGATAATTTAATAACATTAAACTCTCATAAAAGAAAGTGGCGGCAATTATAGCATAAAGACAACAAAATGTACATCAGTAATACTATGGACAAAAGATAACAGAAAAATAAGGGTGTGCTTTGTATGTTATATTAAGTATCATGGATAAACTAATGTTATATATTATATTCTTATCTATTATTTGGTGTGGGTTGTATTGTATAAACTTATCCATCATAAATTTATTGTTCTTCAAAATGTTATATAACTTAATCTAGTATGAGGAGACTAGATAAGGTCCGATTAGTTTTAAACATATAAGTCATTTTTATCTTTAAATATTTCATTAAAATCAAATAATTCTTAAATAAATAATAATAAGCAAAAATATTATACATAAAAAACTCTTAGTAAAAGTATTTATAATGAATACATACTATTAAAAAATTATATGTGATATAAATTTAGTTATATATAATAAAAGTAAACATAATTATAATTGATAAATAATAAATATTTAATAATAAATAAATCTTTTACATCAATATTATGGATAAAGGAGGTTGATAGAGGTGAACAATCATCTTTTAGTGTCTTCTTACTCTATTAATTTTTTTTAAGTCCACCAATCACTATCTCATTATCTCCACTTTTCCATATTTTCTTTTCATGTAACTAGCCTAGTTTTAGTGTAATAAAAGGAACAGAAAAAAATAAAAAAAAAAATTAATAGTTTCTATTAAATATAATATTAAATAATTTGATATTGATGATATATAAAAATTAATCTCTAAAATAAGAATGTGGCTTGACCGGCATTCGTGGCAATCAAACCACTACTAAATAATAAATAATGTATAATATATAAAAGTAAGGATTGGTAATAAAAATATTTGATTTAATATTTATTTTTAAATTTAAATAATTATAATAAAAAATAGAAAATACTTATATATACAAAAGAGTATATTTTATATTTATAAAGTTTATTGAAATGACAAATAGTTATAAAACATTTAAATAAATAATAATATTTTATGTAAATTAAATTTTAATTAAATATTTAACTTTTTTTTTTGATAAATTACACAATGGAGGCTCAAACTCCACAATAGGAGGGAGTAACAGCAAAACATCTAAAAAATAAAGCCAAAACAGTGGTGGCTAAACAAGGTCCACAGATGAAATAACTTGCATAAAAGACCAACACCTAAACTTGGAAATTATATTTAAATAATTAAAAGTATCTTATTTTATTACTATTTTCTTTTATTTAATGTTTACTTATAATATTAAAATTATTTGTAAATGAGTGATAGCATTATATAATATTAAAAATTTATCAATTCTTATATATACGATAGATATTTATTCTATCAAGCGTGCAGAGTGGATTGGATAAAGGGGATGGAGAATATCAAGAAGAAAGTTAACAAGAAGCAAGAAATAACAAAATACGTTAATGATAGTTGGGAACAATATATTTACATATGAGGCATGATGTAACGGGATTCAAATCTCCTGATCTCTCTGTCTATCCCAATATTTGTCTCTCCAATCAAGTTTTGTTACATATTAAAATCATGGATATTTAAAAAAAATTAGTTAAATAAAAAATCATAGGTGATGTCATCATTATATGCATGTTAAAATTTTATTAAGAGAACATGGAGGGGAGACAGAAAAAGAGGATAAAAGATTTAGTTTCAGATGTAACGTATGTAGGTGAAAACTTTTTATGTAAAAATAATTAATCCTACTTCTTTGGTCCAATTTCAGCGCATATTTGGGCAATTATATTTGAATAGATAAAAATATTTGGGATAATTGTGATATTGATAAGTTTTGAATTTTAGGTTTAAATATATATAGTTCTGTACCATATATTTTGGTTTTAGTCCCTACATCATTTTTTTTATGGTATAAGTCCTTATAGTTTTTTTTATGAGATTTTTGTCTTGGATGGATCACAACCAAAATTAACTAAACTTTAAAGATCCATTTGTCATGAAAAATAGGGATTAATACTTCATGAAAAATAGCAATTATAGAGACTAAGATCTATTTAAAAAGATAAAAATCATAAAAATCAATAATTAATTTCATGTACAAAAATTAAACTTTTTGACACTGTAAATGGTAAATCATAAAAAAAAATAGTGACTAAAACCAAAATCATCAGTGAAAAATAAACTGTAAAAAATAAAAAAGAAGAAGCTTCTTTGACCTCAATTTTATCATAAATAATTTTCATGTGATGATTCAAATTTATGATATCATTGGTTTTATAAACAATTGGCATTTTTATTATGAAAAGTATGAGGCGTTTCATACAAATTAAAACAAAAACTGTTGATAAAGAGGCGCACTAATTATATTAGCGTAGATAGACAAAGCCTGCACGGATTTCTTGCAGAATTAACAAAATGAACTCTAATCAACACGATTAAAAGAGTTTACTCATTGGCAGCAGACTATGTTGAGAGCTTGAATAATTCGCATGGCATATTTTCATTTTGAATTCCGACTAATTTCAAAGGATATAATACTCTGTATGTCTTGTTTCAAAAGTTATAAAAAATATAAATTAATTTTTTTTTTTTTAGAATATGTATAAGGCGAGATTAAAAAACGAGATGATGTTAGCGTTGTTTTTTGTGTGCTATAAATTCGACCAAAAGGTTAAGAAAAAGTACATAATTTCATTCAAATATGATGACGACGCCGTTGAATACTTTGAATCCAATCTATAAAACATTAACCAACACTGACAAAGCAAAACCAAATTAAACACTGATTTATTCAGGAGCTGCAGAAAAGAAGAATCTTTTTTCATTATTTAGTGTAACATAACATGTGAAGAAGCAGAAGATGCACGTTTGTAATGTTTTGGAATAGGCACTGAACAGAGATAATTTTCCATTGAAAACGTTTCTTGCCATTCCAGGGAAAGCGGTGACTGGCCGACCGCATTATGAGCTTCCGCGGGACTAGCTAGATAACGCCTATGTTAACAAGCATATAGTATTAACAATGTGTAGTATACTGTATACATACACTATATGGAGTTTAATTTTGAGTTTTTATATACTCACTTTCATCCAATCAAATCATTACATTTATTTAATTTATTAAGTAATAAATATAATATTTTCCTATATTTACTCATATAACAATACATGCTTAAATAATAGTGTAAAATTAGTCAAAATCTAGAAATTGAACTTCATACTACATAGAGAGAGTTTGGATCAATTTATATCGATGTACGTTAAGCATAATCTATACGTACTGGAAAGAAAGAAAAAAAAATACAATCTTGCATTATTAAATAATTTTCTATATACAGATTTTTTTTTTTACAAAACTAAACATAGATTGAAAGTTCATATATTTTTTTTTGATAATAGTCATAAGTTTCGTATAATTCAAAATTATTTTACAATTTTAGATGTATTAATATTATTATAAGTAATAAATTATTTTTAAATGTACACGAATAGAAACTGTTAGATGATGACATTTTTATTGATGTTAGCTATTCATGTTTTCAAAGTTTAGTACAAATAATTAACATGACAAGCAATCATCATATGTAGCCAACGTTTATTTCAAATTTTTAACACAAAAAAGTAGAAGCTTTTTTAGTAAAATTTAATCTACGTACAAACATACAAATTATACGTTATAAGAAAAAAAAATAATTTCGTCAGATTAAATAACTAACAAATTATTAGTCGAATTTAATACAGAAAGGGTTTAAAAGAAACAATAATGAGAAGTTTGATTGAGATAGAAATTAAAAAAGTTATAGTAGTGATGATTGATTTCTTATGCTAAATCTTCCCATAGACTTGTTTGGTTTGTAAGTTGATCAACATATATTTGTCCCTTGTACATAATTTGACTCTAAAAAGTGCTTTCTTTTATTTTATCCAAACAAACTTACAAGTTGTTTAAATAATTAAAAACATTTTTCCAGTTGTCTGTTCAAATATAAAATAACATCTATGAAAAAATAAACCCTAATAAAAAAATTTAAAAAAAATAAACGTCAATCTAAACGCGTCATAAATGTTATTTAAAAGTTCTTTTGCCCTCTTGGAATAAAAGATTTTACTAAGTTGTTTGTTTTTTTTTTTTATCTGAAAGAAGAAGAAATTATGGGAAGAAAAAAAAAAACTGGCCTCAAAGGCAAGGATATCCCAAATACAAGAAGAAGAGTCTCATCTGTCCAAATTTGGCTATCCCATTCTTTAGAAATCTCATCTAACTTATTTAATTTGCAACAATATTACAACATCTAGGAAGTAGTAACAAATTGAGATTTAAAGAATGAAAATTTAGAAGCCGAGTTATAAGCTTTTGATAACATAATTTCTAAATGGGAATAATCTGGCTATTCTCTAAATTGGCACCCCCCCCCCCTTTTTTTTTTATAGAATAACAAAAGCTCAAAACTCTCAAGGGAACGAGAGGAGCAAGAGAACATAAAGTCAACCACCAAGGAAATTGGCATCTCCCCCGGAATAATAGCTTGAAGGTCCGGTTAGAATTGCCCTTAATTACTTCCGTGAATTTTCAGAAATGGACCGATCAGTTCGGACCGATGAACTAATCAGTGGTGTTCGAGCTATCATCAACACTATGGAAATTCTGAAATTGCTTAAAGATTTCATAGATGGGATTGATCAAACCTTATCCACAAAAGGAGAATGATTCACCTCTGTCTGTCTCTGTGTGTGTGTGTATCAAAGGAGAATGATTCACCTCTGTCTGTCTCTCTGTGTGTGTATGGATTCGTTTACACCATATGTAAGTCCACTTGGTGCACTTACACCTTTTAATAATATTTTATCGTCAATTTAACTATTGAATTCAAAATTCTTAACTAATAGATTAAATATATCAAATTTTATATAATTTGAAAATGATTTGATATTTCATCATTTCACTTTATTTTGATGGATGATATATTTTTAAAAATATTAGTGAATATCAATCATTAGAAAACATGCCTATTGTTATCCAATTTTTTTGAAATTTGATAAGCTTGATCATCAATATAATATCACATAATTTAACAGTCAGATTAATTAAATTCAATTTATATAAAGAGTTATTGAAGGGTATAAGTGTACAAGATTTGCACTTAGTGTAAACGAATCCCCATATATATATATATATAATTAATTTAATTGTATTAAATTGTATTTGTATATATTGATTTAATTATATTTGATTAAACTGGTTCAATTAGTAACATACTAGTTGAACTTGTAACTCAGTGCGTTGTTGGAATTGATCACTTGTCCGATTCAAAAAATATGCGTGACGTATTCCCCTTCAACTTCGGATTTTATTATGCTTCTCTCTTGTTTTCTCAACTAAAATCTTGGTTAAAATACGAAAACATGTTTGGTTATGTGGTGTAAATAAACTTTAAATTATATAAAATTTATTCCTGAAAATTTACGGACTCATACTTAAGATAAGGAGATACGTGTTTGATTCATGGGTTCGTTGCATATATAAGAAAAGTTCTAATATCCTGACGGAGGAAGAGCTTTTCTTCTTCCCACAACGAATTCTTAACGGTTATCATTAATAAAAATATTGTCAAAAAAAAATTTTTTAACATAAAGTAACAGTTAAAAATACTTATAAAATTTTATGGATAATTAATACATGTTAAAAATATCCAAAAGATGTATTTTTGACATATACTAATTATCGATAAAAATTCATAAGTATTTTTTAATGGTCACTTTATATTAAAATTATTTTTTTTAATAATACTTTTATTTACACTTCAATTATAAAGAACTGCTGACAATACCCATTTTTGTTTCGGTCAAAATCAGTGTAAGAAAAGGTTGCTACCACCTAATGGATACTATAGACTTTTTACATCCTGTTTGTATTCCCTCCGCAATCGATTCTTGCCCACGCAAGTATTTGAAGCTTCTCACAAACTTATCTGGGAAGTTGCATCAGGCTTCTCGACAAGCCACGTCAGACCTATCCAAACAGGTGCTTACTACCCCGACATAAAAGAAAAGAAAGAAAACAAAAAGGTATACAAATTACATTGACTTCTTTAGCATAATTATGTTTGATACTTTTCTATTTATAATTTTTTTATTACTTTATTTATGTCATATGTATATGGTTATTAATGGCAAAATATAAAATTTATAATATTTTAATTAAATAATATAACCAAATACGGGAAAAAAATAGCAGGCACTGGCAATTTTAATTGATACAAAGTTTTGTCAAAACATATTTTTTCCATTTCAAAATAAATGTCATTTTTGTTTTTTTTTATAAATTCATAAATTAATGCATCTGGATGCATTTTGTATTCAAATATCATGATTTATAAACATACCAAAAAATTAAAATTTTAAAATGGAGGGGGTGATAGTCACTGGCGATTTAAGATGCCAAAACGTAAAAGGTTGAGCTCAAGCTCAGATAACATATATCGGCAGTTTTAACCTCCAGTAAATTAGATTCTGGCCCAAACTTTAATAGCATTTAGTGGTGGTTTAAACCGTTATCAAAACAAATTTCTGGCGGTAATCGCTAGAAAATAATTATGTGTGAAAAATGTGGTTTTGTGGCGGTCTTACTCGTGCTTATCGAAAATTGCCAAAATACTTCTCGTCGATTTACCTCCAAAGGATTTCAGAACTGCTAAAAAATTCATTGGTGGAGATTAAAATCACCACTAAATAATATTTATTTTGTAGTTAATTAATCAGGATGTCGCAATTTTGTCTTAATACTATCACAAAACAAATTATTTATTATAATACTATCCTGGCCACATGCACTATCATGATACTTGATCTGATCTACATTGATCAATTATGTCAATAGATTCAATTAAAAATAATTTTTACGAATATATTTGGAGAACAGTTTTTAATGGTTATTCATCTTAAATTTCTTCTACTATTTTAGTTACCTGTGATCTTTATTGATCCACTTATCCTCTTAGAGCCTTCACGATTTTTCCCTCTTGAATAGACCACCTCATGTTAGTTTTATCATATTCCTCCTCAATATGTTATAGATTTAAAATGGTTTAACAAATATATTCTAAACATAGTAGATGATAAGTAGTATTTGATGAAATGCAAGTGTATACTTTTTTTAAAATAATATAGCAATGTTAAATTTTATGCATACTATATCAAGACAAGAATACTTAAGTGCTTTTAGAGTAAAAGAAAAACACTTATTCTACTTAATTGTGCTTCTACTTCACCACAAGGCTAACCATGTATTTATGTCATTGTACTTCATTTTTTATATATATATTATAAATTTAGTTGTATTTAATCACATTTTAGTATATTAATTTAATTATATCTGATTTAACCGGTTCAATCAATGAAACACTGGTTGAACCAGTGACCTAGTGACCCATTTCACGACCAAGTTGATCCCCAAGTTAGCTATGAAAACTATAGTCTCTACATCCTGGATAGGAACCTTTAAATACAAAATTACACCTAAAATATTTATTTCATTTCATCCACTTAATTAATTACAGTGGTGACTTCCATATTAGTGGTAAAGAAATGAATAGGTGTTTCTGATTAAGTTGGAGATATGTATGTACAAGTGTTGAATGTTATTCCCTCAATTTCAAAATAACTATAAAAAACCAAACAACAAATATATTAAGGAAAATAAAAAAATTAATAAATATAGAAAATTATGAGTTAACAAAATTATCCTTATGTAAAAAATATTTTTTTTATTAATACTATACTTATCCAATGGTTATACTCATTATTCAATGATAGATGAGTTCATATGTAAAATGAGTATATATTTGTGATGATTAAGAATAGAAATAGAAAGTAAAAAAATAATCCTATCTAGATATTATAAATAAATAGATATTGTGAAATATGAAAAAGTATGAAAAATGGACTATTATTCTAAAATTGAGGGAGTATTAGCTAACTAACATAACCTAACGGAATTGAATAATATTTAATGCATAAATATGTGTAATAAATACATCTAAAATTTGTGCACTTTTTGATAGGAGGCCACTTCCTCTTGTCCTTAATATAAATTGTCTTTAAATTTTTTTTGTGATCTA
The DNA here is from genome assembly GCA_031216105.1 of Dalbergia cultrata. Classification (NCBI taxonomy): domain Eukaryota; kingdom Viridiplantae; phylum Streptophyta; class Magnoliopsida; order Fabales; family Fabaceae; genus Dalbergia; species Dalbergia cultrata. The sequence goes on from CM062346.1 coordinate 8,863,548, forward strand.
AAATAAGTTGTTTATATATTTCAAGAAAGTATTAATTATTTTTTATCCATTTTACCTCTATATTTATGATGAGTGACAATGAATAGATATGTATATGATTATTTAATGAAGAGATAATTTATGATAATTTTTTTTTGGATCGAAATCAGGGTATCCACCGTTGACAGCAGTGACTAATCCCCCTCGCCGCGAGAGCTCTCCCAAAGAGGCAAATGGCGGACCATGAAATGCGCTTCATTCCCATGGGTAGGGATCGAACCCCCGACCACATGGTTAAGGGACAAGGTGAACTGCCACTATGCTACACCTCATGATTATAATTTATGATAATTGATAAAGGATATTTTTATTTATTACTATTTTTTTTCAAAGATCAATAAAATCCAATCATCATCTTAATTTATGTGCATAACCTTAAATGACTTATATTATAGATCGGAGGGAATAAAGAGGAATATTTATAAGCTCTTAAAGCAAGGAAAAACATATGTTTTGTTTCATTTATTAACTGATATATCTGCTGTTGTAATTAAAAACATAAGAAAAATAAAAGATAATGATAATCCATAAAATTGATATGTTAATTAATAAACAAAACAGAATAAATATTTTATTATTCTCATGTTATCTAAGAAATTTTCAAGTGAAAACTTAGTTGACCATATGGGACACTCTTCACATTATGTTTAAAATTTAATTACTCATTGGTCAACAAGGACAACATTACAACAATTAATAACCAACTTTTCTATATTTTTTAAGATTTTAAATGTTATATATTACTATATGACTAAATTTTAAACCCTTGTTTTTTTCCCATTATTTTGCAATTTCATGTGCGTGTTCCAGAAAATAAAGCGTGATGAGCCTCGTGCCAGTGCGTACCCCGCGTTTTCCCATAGCACGAACTAAACAATTTTATTCTTTTTCCTTCGCTTTTGAGCAAAACACGGTGGAGTTTCATTCTCCGTAAATATATATATAATGCGTTGACGAAGTACAAATATAGTGGTCAACCCCTTGTGTCTTTGACAGGAGATAGATTTCTTCCATTACCCTTTCTTGTTCATCTTCAGCCGCAATTTGCCACTTTTAACTTGAAATATTAATATTTGTTTGATACCTTATAAAATTTATAGATATTAATACCTTTTAAATAATTTATGATAAAAAATTTAACATATATCCTATTAATTAAATTTACTAATATTCTAAACACTAATAATTAAATCGCAACCTTGAAATCAAAAAAAAATATCAGTACTCTTTGGTACCAAAACCAAAACTTGAAATATATTATCTGAAGATCTTGATGTGGGACATTATAGAACCTGTATGTTGATAATTTTTTCTTTAAAAAATTTTATGTCATTAATTGAATTTTCACCGTCGATGTAATGTCTAAGAAGATATATATTCGCTGATAAATATTTTCTTTCAAGATTTTCATGTTATTTAATTTTCCCTTGTTCACATAATGTCTAAGAAGATGTTCAATAATAATGTTCAGCAAAACTAATTTCAATATACTGTAAATGAAAAATAATTTTATAATGTCATTCTATCATGTGTTAATGTATATAGGACTTTGGAGATAATGAGTATTTGTTTTTTATTTCGATAATTATAGAAGGCTTTAACTCTCAAAGAGAGAAGCAAAAAGAGTACAACAAACTCTTCAAAATAACTCAACTTACAAAAACACCAAAACGCACCAAACTTACCACCCAAAACACGAAAAGGTGCACAAACACGATATTCAATGCACTACACTGTCATACTCAAAACAGCGCGAAACTAGGGTCACACAAATCTCAACCTCAAAAAGCACCCGAGTCCCGCAAGGACATTTGGGGATAGTAGACTTAGGCATGGCACCTACGGCAACAGTACATAACAGGGAACCCACAATCAACGACATCAAACGAATTAGTCCGCTATCAACGGCATTAACATAGCAAGCCACCCAGAAGACCGAGATAAATCAAAACTGATAAAAACAACCGCACGCACAAAATCAATCACTCTTAACCTCAGCTGAATCAATGCATCAAGGCCAAACCAACTCAGATGTGGAGACCGAAAACCAAAACCAAGAGAAAGGCAAGATCTAAACTTGATGCTGTTGGAGTCACCAGAAAATGCTCAGATCGATTCCTTAGGCACAGATCTAAACCAAAGCCAGAAACGATACCAATGATGACCAGTAAATAAAAAGTATAAAAATTAAATACTCTTGTTTTGGTACATAGTAATATATAATTGCATATATATATATATATATATATATATTTAGACTAATAGTATATTAAAATTAAATAAGAAATTATTATATATCTATCATACGAATAGTTTTATATTTAACACAGGTCTTTATGCAAATGTTATTTTTTTTTTTGGGGGTTTGAGTGAAAAAAAAAAATCATAATGAAGAATAATAAAGATCGAAAACCTTGATCACTTGGTGGCTATGAAAGTTTTGATTTCATATTATGAAACCATATTTTTTAAAAATTTAAATTGATAAATAAAGATACATAAATAATTTTACAATTAAAAAGATTCGAACAAAAGTTTTGGCATTTTAAAAAAGCCTGATTCCAACATTGGAAACAAAAGCAGAAGTTGGACCATATAACAAAGGAAAATATTCAAACCTATTGTACGAGTCAAAAACCCTAAAAAAAATGATATGATAATGATAATAGCATATGATCAAAATTATCTACTTGTCGTTTTCATAGTCAATGGCCACGCATTCTACTCTCAATACCTTCTTCTATAAATACCACTATATAGCACGTTGCTTTTCACAACAAACAACCAAATCCTATAGAAGCTTTAGAGAGAGAGAGAGAGAAGCTTAAGATATGGAGTTTATAGCACTATATGGGATTTTTGTTGTTGCCATCGTGGCAGCCATTTGCCTCTTCTTGCCATTGATACTAACATTTTCTTGGTGGGTTTCCCCAATCCAAACACATAACATGCTTAAGAGATTGGGGTTTGGAGGTCCAACTCCAAGTTTCCCACTTGGAAACATTAAAGAGATGAAAAGCAAGAATAGTAGTATTCATTCTTCAGATGTATCTTCAAATCTCACCCATGATATACACTCACATGTTTTTCCCTACTTTTCTTGCTGGCAGAAATCTCATGGTAAGTCTTCCAATGAACATATATATACTCAACTATATATCCATGCATATGTATTGAACACTTTTTTTTTTGGTTTGCACCACCGGTATCCAACCCTTTGGGCCGACTAATCTAGTTTCAGGGATCAGTTTTGTGTGGTTAGACTCAAGTCCCCTCCCGATTGGCCTTTAACACCACGTACTTCGGGATCCTTGTTAAGAAATGCATTTTGCTTTTGTATATTTGTGTAGGCAAGGTTTTCGTCTATTGGCTGGGCACGGAGCCATTCTTGTACATTGCGGACCCAGAGTTCTTGAGGAAAATGTCCACGGAGGTTGTTGCCAAGAGATGGGGAAAACCTAGTGTGTTTAGAAATGACAGAGACCCAATGTTTGGGAGTGGTTTGGTCATGGTTGAGGGCAGCGATTGGGTGCGTCGTAGGCACATTGTTGCCCCTGCATTCAACCCCCTTAACCTCAAGGTTTGATCTCTCTCTTCATTGTGGTTCAGCCAAAGTTATATACTATAAGAGAAAACATTAAGTGCTAATGGAAGAAAGTACTGAATTTTGACCACAATCTAGAATTTTGACCACAATCTTGACTCTCCATTAACTTCTAATTAAATTTTAACATATAGAGGATAATGTCTTCATTTGAAAAGTAAGCATGGCCTTGTATATACGTAGCTGTAATATATATATATATTTTGATTTGTAAAGAATTTTCTAGAACACCATCTTGATATGTCCTATTCCCAATAATATATAATAATATTTTAGTTACAAATCTACTTCTAATTTTTATTTTGAATGAATTGTTACTTTATTATTAGGTATATCACATATCCAACTGATACTCCTCCGACTTTCAATTATTTCTCAGGGATTTTTTCTTTATTTTAAAGTATCTAAGAAATTCGCAAAAATTAGAAACCGAAACCCGGTGCAACGTTTGACTTTCTACGCACTAATTTTTTGTCCTTTCTAGAATTGGAAACCGAAACCCGGTTTAAAAGTCTACCTTTCTTTGCACACGCCAAGTAGATATAATAACCAAGTAAGTGACACGTTTTCGAGGAAAGTATTACAAAATGGGCCACCGACCTTTATTCAATTCTCTTGTTTTCCCTCGATCGGTTTTCAAAAGTTTTGATTTCTGTCTTGGTCATACACAAGAATGCAATCTAACGAGTCTTGCGTTATCATGTGTAATGGGATACAGGCCATGGCAAGCAAGATGGTTGAGTCAACAAACCAAATGATAGAAAGATGGATCAGCCACATAAACTCAGGCAACCCTGAAATCGACGTGGAGAGAGAGATTGTAGCGACAGCAGGAGAGATCATAGCAAGGACAAGCCTTGGCGTGGAAGACCAAGACGCTAGAGAGGTGTTCGACAAATTGCGTGCACTTCAAATGACTCTCTTCAAGACCCAACGCTATGTAGGTGTTCCCTTTGGCAAGTACTTCAAGGTCAAGAAAACGCTAGAGGCCAAGAAACTTGGTAAAGAGATCGACGAGCTCTTGCTGTCCATCATAGAAGCTCGCAAGAAGTCACCCAGAAAGGGTTCTCAACAAGATTTGTTGGGTTTGTTGCTGCAAGAAAATCATGGTGGTGGTGATGGCCGTGAAGCAAAGGCACTAACAATGAGAGAACTGGTTGATGAATGCAAGACCTTCTTCTTTGGAGGGCATGAAACCACGGCACTTGCTATTACGTGGACTTTGCTGCTTCTAGCGATGCATGAAGATTGGCAAATCCAGTTGAGGGATGAGATTGGAGAAGTGGTGGGTGACGACGAGCTTGATATCACTGTGCTTTCTGGTTTAAAGAAGGTAAAGTTGCATTGTTGACATATGATGCGCACGTACGGAAAGAATAAAATTGTACTATAAATACATATCACACATTTTATTATTGTTGAATGTGATGAGTGATGGTCACTTATCATATTCAATGGTAATAAAGTATGTGATGTCTATTTATTATATAATTTTCTCATTCTCATAATATCTTTTCACTGTCTATGATATTGACATACTCTAATGCAGATTCACCTTCTTTTTTTTTTTTTTCAATTCCCGTTTGCAGTATACTATAGTGACAAATAACATTTTTTTCTTCTTTCAATCATTTGTTACAAATAATTATTTAATATATATATATATATATGTCAATATAATTTTGTATTAATATTTAATTATATATTACTATATCAATAAATATGTTTGACTTAGCTGCTCAATACATTATCAATACATCAAAATTAATCTCATTATTTAAAAATAGCAAATGATTCATCAATATCTATCTAGTAAATAAAAACACCGTAAATTAAAGTTTTTCAGGAAAAGTGTACATGTTTGGATTTGAGTAGCTAGATTTAAGCGTAAATTGAAGTGGAATGGCTTTTTTTAATGTTCAGTTAATTAATTAATTAATTAATTTATGAGCTTGTGCCCCTCCCAACATTAAGACCTGACATTTAAATGTCTTGATCATACATATGCAGATGAAATTGGTGATGAATGAAGCTCTAAGGCTATACCCACCATCCCCAAATGTGCAAAGACAAGCAAGAGATGAAATTCAAGTTAATGGTTTAACAGTGCCTCGTGGAACCAACGTGTGGATCGACATCGTCGCGTTGCACCACGACCCTGAATTGTGGGGAAAGGATGCGAATGAGTTCAGACCAGAGAGGTTCATGGATGATGTCAGTGGTGGATGCAACCACAAAATGGGTTACCTTCCTTTTGGTTTTGGAGGGAGGATGTGTGTTGGTAGGAACTTAACCTTCATGGAGTACAAGATTGTGTTAACCCTTCTTCTCTCTAAGTTTAGTTTTAAGCTTTCACCGGGTTACCATCATTCACCATCCATCATGCTTTCCCTAAGGCCCATTCATGGACTTCCACTCATAGTGCAGCCACTGTAGAAGAATTTAATTTAATAAAGTAGAGACAGGTGGGACCTCTCATAATTTAGTCCCCTTCAGACTATAACCCTCAAATATTGTACTAGACTAGATTACAAGAACCGGCATTGCCAGCAGACCCCTAATTTTTGGTTCTTAGAGAAGCCAAATTTTGGGGGATGCAATGGCTTGTATGGGATTGTACATGCTGGATATAATATATATTTGAGTTTAACTGCAGTTACATTGTAAAACTTGTTTATATTATAATTTAATAATTATTATATTAGTAAAAATGATTAACCTCATAGCCATTTATTTAAAAAATTATATAAATAAAATAATTTAATTGAATAGTAGTGTCAAAAAATAATATACTGAAATTAAACTCAATATATATAATAAGATCCATGTATTAGTGGATATTTAATTTTAGAATGTTTACTACACGTTTTGTCTATGGCCTTTTTATATATGCGAAGCTAGCCAGATAAGACCATTGGGAAAGCGGATTTCCGTAGTTTCCGTACCATCTCACCGAGCTCTGCATCTGAGATTCAAAAAGAACTATAAAGGGTGTAAGTGAATGAATAATATATATATATATATATATATAAAGGAGGAGTGTTATTTTGAACACATATTTTGAGATATCAAACCAAGAACTATACACGGATTTAAGCTAAAAGCAATTAGTGAGAATAAATTATTGTTTACATTTTTTTATATTCTAAAGGGAAAAGGCAATCTTAATATCAAGTTTTTATATAACTTTGAAAGAAGAAAAAAAATATTCTTGGTCTCGGATGATATAAAATAGATTTAATTTTAATACATTGTTTGAATAATTTTTTTTACATAAATATTTAATTATGTATTATCATATAAGTAAATATACTTTATCTAATAATCCATTACCTTAAAAATATTATAAATAAAAATATCAATAGATGAAGTTATAAAAATTTTCTAACACTAATAAAATATAAAATTAATCTCTTTATAAATTCACGTATTGCTTTAATTATAATCAATAAATATATTTGAATTTTATTTTTTAGGACACTCTAAAAATCGAGAGAAAAGGGAAGAATTACAGAAGAATAAATAAAGTGATGAATTCTATGTACTTTTGTGTCTTGCATGTTGAATATCTTAAATTTTATGGGTTTAGAGAGCATTTGTTGAAGTCTTCTTTAAATATTGGCAGCTTATGCAGGGACACTGACAACCACCAATGCATATATATATTCTCATTTTCAATTCCCTTATCATTCCGACATACTGACACAGGTCACCTTCAATGCTATCATTTTCAATATCCCTCTTCTCCCTCTTCTTCTAAGTAGAGGCTCTAAGAGGGGATCGTTTTCCGCTATATATGTTTAATTTAAAGCTGAAACGGTAAATACGTATAATACTGGATTGATTTCCTTAGATGGATCTTCATTTTTTTTTTCAATAAATATAATAGAACTTTTCATTAAAAATCTAGTAATAATAATAGCATATTTCATTAATCACTTATAAGTATAATGACTTTTTTTATAATTGGTTTAACTAAAATAAATTTATATTTAAATACATTAATTGAAAAGTAATTTATGTAGATGTATTATCAAGGATAATTTTGTACTATTATTAGGGGCTGATCTGATAAACAAAGATGGTAAGGGTCAAAGTAGGTGTTCAGCATGCAATAATTGAAAAAATATTTACTTTTTGGTTAAATTAAAATGTTTATCTTACTAAATCTATCCTATTAATTTTTAATTAATTTACGTATTTTGGAAGTTATATGCAAATTATCTAAAGATTTTGTAACAGTCAAACGTCAAAATTATATTATATCAATGAAAACTATTAAATTAATTAAAGACAAAAAAGTGTGCGAAATAAATGTTTCTTTTGTTATATAATGCCTATGAAAGTTTCAAATACACATAAATTTGTATTGAGTTTATGTATTTTGATGGGATGAAACTGTAACTTTTGACTTCTATTTACTTTTCAAATTATAATTTGAGAATTGTGATTAAGTTTAATGCATTGACAAAATAAAAGAGTTCTATACCATTATTTAATTAAATTCTTTTATTTGTATACTTTTACTATTCTAGATAGTTGAGTCAAATATTTTTCTTGATATAATAATATATAATTGCTTGTGTATGTAAAATTTCATTACACTGACCTTGTATATAAAATAAATTCTTATGATTTTACATGTTCATAAATCAAAATAATAACATTTCCCAAATGAACAATCAGGTGCATGCAAAATTTTGGTTGTGTTAAATAAAAGTAAGTTGAAATTTAAACAGGTTTTTAATATTTTTCGATACACGTGAAGAACTTGTCTTTGTAATTTTTTGTTTGGTTAATATAAATTTTTGTCAACATTTTCATCCATTTGTATTAAATATTATTATTTCTTAGTGATCTTTGGGTGGGATCCATTTATTCATGATGTTTGATATTAAATTTTCCTTGATGATATAAGAAAGATGTTTGCCAATTGTGCTATGGTAGGGACATAAAGTGACTGTTAGAGCACACATACTATCAAAATGGTATCAACCAGACACACGAGAGCAAGAGTGCTCAGCAGAGAAGAGAGAATAAGCGATGAACTTGAGAGTGTTATTGCATGAATGAATTATCTGAGTTAATTGTACAACTTGTGGTGATTTATATACAACGTGTTTAGGGTGAGCTATCATGCTAGAACTGAACTAGCTAACTACTTCTAGCTAGATTACAACGTACCAAACTTTCAGTTTTTACTCTAACAGATCCTAACTAACTATCCTTCATGCTTCCTTGTGTCAGCTTCAAGGTGCTCTTCATAGTTGGTGTAACACCTCCCCTCCTCAAGTGCAAAGCTGGCGCATGAAAATCAATCATGCCCAGCTTGGAATGTAGATAAGAGAAAGGTCCTGGAGCTAGTGGCTTAGTGAGGATGTCTGCTAACTGGTTAGCAGTGGAAATAGGCAAAAGATGGATTACTTCAGCGCTGACTTTATCTCTAATGACATGACAGTCAATCTTAATGTGCTTTGTTCTCTCATGTAGCACAGGATTGGCTGCCAAATTGATGGCATCGACATCACAAGAATGGGACAGGGTTGTAAGGGAGGGAGCCAAAAATCATGCAGGAGGTATATCAACCACTGAGCCTCACATGTGGCATGTGCCAGAGACCGATACTCGGCCTCAGTAGATGAGCGGGCTACAGTAACTTGCTTCTTGCTTTTCTAGGGAATGAGGGCATTTCCCAAGAAGAAACAGTAACCTGAAATTGATCTACGGGTGTCAAGACAAGCACTACCAAATCGCAAACTCAGAGTGTTGGCTTTGAGCTTGAGGGGAATAGTAACCCAGTAGCGAGGGAGCCTTTGAGATACCTTAGTACCCGTTGTGTAGCTTGGCGATGAGCAATAGATGGACAATCAAGGAATTGGCCGAGTCTACCAACTGCATAGCCGAGCATCGTGTCCGTATGTGTGAAGTAGAGGAGTCTGCCAATAAGCCTTCTGTAGGCAAATACATCATGAAAGGCAGGGCTTGTCCCTTTTGAGAGCTTAAGCGTATAGTCCATGGGAGTGGTGCTTGGCTTTGAGGCAAGCATACCAACATCTTGTAAAAGATCCAGGCAATATTTCCTTTGATAAAATGCAATCCCCTGTTTGCTTCTTGCCATTTCCATGCCTAGAAAATATTTCAGATTCCCAAGGTCCTTGATTCTGAACTTGGCATCAAGCAAGGCTTTCATTTTCTGAATCTCAGACATGTCATCACCTGCCAAGACAAGGTCATCAACATAGACCGCACTGCAAAGTGAAGCTATGTGTGGACTTTGTGAAAAGAGAATAATCAGCCTTTGACTGAGTAAAAACCCGAAGTGATGAGAACTGAAGTAAGCTTGGTATTCCATTGCCTACTTGCTTGCTTGAGGCCATAAAGGGACTTCTGAAGTTTGCATACCATTCCTTTTTGAGGGATTTCAAGACCAGATGGGGGTTTCATGTAGACCTCTTCATCAAGGTCACCATGAAGAAATGCAGTGTTTACATCTAACTGCTGAAGAAACCAATTTTTGGCAACTGCAATTGCAAGAAGCATCCTTAAGGTTGTCATTTTGACTACTGGACTAAAGGTTTCCAAGTAATTAATGCTAGCTGTTTGGGTAAAACCCTTGGCTACTAGCTTGGCCTTATGCCTTTCTGTTGACCCATCAGGCTTAAATTTTAATTTGAAAACCCACTTGCAGCCAATTGCTCTTTTGCTTGGAGGAAGTGGAGTTAGACACCAAGTTCTGTTTTCATCCAAGGTAGATAGCTCAGCTAAAATAGCATCTTTCCAGCAAGGGTGGATCACAGCCACTTTATATGTCCTGGGTTCGGGGTTTGTGGAAATGGCAAGAGAAAAGTGCATGTGGTTGGGTGATAAAGATGAATATGAGAGATGATTGGATATGGGATACCTTGGTGCTGAAGATGATGATTCACAAGTCTTGGATGCCAGTGTGCAATGGTAATCCTACAAATAAGAAGGTGGGTTTTTTGGTCTGGTTGACTTTCTTATTGGTGGTTGATAGGTTGTATTTGGTGTGTTTGTGGGGCTGTGTGGTTGCATTGGTTCTTAGGTGGTTTCTGTGTTGGGTTCAGGAGATGTGTTTGCATGTGGTGTTGGATTTATGGGTTCTGTGAGGTTTGTGGGTGTTGGCTTAGGGGTGCCAGAGGTGTGTGTGGGTAGTGTGATGGTGAACAGTGGGTCAGAGAAGAGATGTGATGTGTTGTTGACAATGTGTTGTTGGTTAAGAGGTGGTGTTCTTGCTGGTTCGCAAAAGGGAAAAACAATATAAAAAATAACATTCCTTGACACAAAAATTTCTTTGGTTGACATGTCAAATAAAATGTAACCTTTTGTTCCCAGTTTGAATCCCAGAAATGTGCATTTCCTAGACCTGGCATCAAGCTTTTTCCTATGATTAACCAAGGTGGATGCATAAGCTAGGCAGCCAAAAATTCTGAGATAGTGCAAGTCGGGTAAGTGGCCATGTAAGTGTTCATAGGGAGTGGTGTTACTTAGATAGGGAGTGGGAATTTGGTTGATGAGATGCATAGCATGTGAAACAGCATATTGCCAAAAACAATGAGGTAGGGATGATTGGAAAATGAGTGCTCTTGTGATATTCAAAATGTGTTGGTGTTTTCTTTCAACGATGCTATTTTGTTGGGGGGTTTCGACACAACTAGTTTGGTGAATTATCCCTTTGGAATTATAAAAGGATGTGAGTTTAAATTCTGCACTATTATCTGTTCTGATTTTCTTTATTGCTGTGTTAAATTGGGTACTGACAAGATTCACAAAGGACAATATAAGAGTAGAGGTTTCAGACTTTGTTTTCATGAAATAGACCCAAGTGAACCTGGATTTGTCATCAACAATTGTCAGAAAATATTTGTGACCAATACTGGATGGTGTAGATATGGGGACCCAGATGTCCATATGGACAATATCAAAGATTTTATTTGATTTTGAATGACTTACAACATATGGTAACCTCTTTTGTTTAGCTAACTGACAACTATCACAAGGTGTGCTTTCTATGGAACCATGTATAAAAGGAAAGTAACTTTTCAGTACATTGAATCTACTATCTGAAAGGTGACCTAGTCTAAAGTGCCAAAGAGAGGAGTCTGTAACTGTTTGTGTACTAAAAATCTGTGTTGGTGGCTTTATTGAGTTTGTTTGTGTAGGTTTATTCATTGCATACAAGCCTTCCTTGACATTAGCTACACCAATCATCCTCGAGGTAAGGCAGTCCCAAATCTTGCAACAAACATCATTGAATTGTAATTCACAATTTAGGGAATTGGTTAGTTTGGAGACAGAGATCAAGTTGAAACCAAATGAAGGTATGAAAAGAACATTAGTGAGATATAGTTCTTTGGAAAAAATGATTGTTCCTGAAATGTCAGTGGTGCTAAACGTGCCATCAGGTAACTTAACTTGTATTGGTTTTATTTTTTGAAAATTTTGGAAAAGATATAGAAAAGAACTTGCATGATCACTGGCACCTGATCTATGATCCAGGTGTCTGATGTTGGACATGAGAATGAAAGAATATGTGATGAGTATGTAAAGATTTGGGATGTACCTGATATGGTAGGTTCAATAGGTTAGCTGGTGGAGGATTGGTTGACCATAGAAGAGGAGTGTGACCCTTGTTGTTGGAGCAATGCTAGTATAGCTTGCTTCTACTCTGGAGTAAACATGACCTCAGAGCTTGCTGCAACTTCCTGTTGGCTGAGAGAATTATCACTGACTTCTACATGATCAACATCAGTGAGCACATGGTTAAAGGTGCCTTGGCTAGGTTGTAGATCAGGAGGAAACCCATGTTTTTTATAGCATGAGTCTATTAGATGCCCAGTTTTTCCACAGTGACAACAAATTTTCAAGAATTGTCTTCTTCCACCATAGTTGCCTCTTCCACCAAGGCTGCCTCGGCCACCAAGACTACCTCTCCCATTAGTACTAGTTTTGCGACCAAAACTGGTTCTGCCACCAATATTAAAAGGCTGATTTCTCCCTCTTCCTCTCCCTCGAAATGAAGAATTGCTGTTAAAATTGGAAGTAGTTGTACTTGTCAATATCTTGGATTTAGTGGGATCATTGAGGAATTGTCTTTCTTGTTGAGTCAAGAGAGAAACAACTTCATCAATCTCGGGCATTGGCTTCATAAGCATAATTTGTGATTGCACTTGGGAGTACTGCTCATTGAGGCCTCGAAGAAATCTTACTACATAATCACAGTTCTTGTAGCCTCTGATAACCCTAAGACCACAGGTGCATTGACTCATGCAAGGGCAACCTGGAATTGGTCTAAAGTTGTCTAACTCCTCCCAAACAGATTTCAGCTTGGTAAAGTAGGCTGTGATACTCAGATCACCTTACTTGATGATGAAAATCTGTTCTTGTAGGTCAGCTATGTGATATACATCAGCTTGGTAGTATCTTCTTTTCAGATCTCTCCACAAATCATAGGCAAACTCAATCCAAACAACACTTTGCAATATTTCAGTACTCAAAGAAAGATGAATCCAAGAAATAATGAAGGTGTTACATCTATCCCAAAAGAAAAATGAAGGATCATCTGTACTTGGTTTTGGCAATGTGCCATCAATGAAAGGCAGTTTGTTCTTGGATTTTAAGGCTCTTCTCATAGCCATAGACCACATGCCAGAGTTTTGAGCAGTTAGAGTCAAGGAGATTAATGGTGTACCTGGATTTTCACTGGGATGGAGGAAATAGGGGCTTAGGGGATTAGCCATGGGGTTGTAATTGATCGTAGGAACTTGTGAGAAGAATGGTATTTGTTGATTATGCATCTGGAAAGAATTACCAAATGGGAATTGGTGCTGAATCGGAATTTGTTGATGAACTTGATTCACCGGTGGTTAATTCCCACCGGTATTTATGTAAGAAGGAGAAGAGTGTTGATTAGCCGTGGAAGTGTGTTGATCCTCCAACACAGGTGACGATTCGTGAGTCGTCATGGATAGAGTGTGCGCGTAGCAAAGCCCTCTTATGAGAGCTCTGATACCATATCAAAATGGTATCAACCAGACACACAAGAGCAAGTGTGCTCAGCAGAGAAGAGAGAATGAGCGATGAACTTGAGAGTGTTATTGCAGGAATGAATTATCTGAGTTAATTGTACAACTTGTGGTGATTTATATACGTGTTTAGGGTGAGCTATCATGCTAGAACTGAACTGGCTAACTGGATTAACTAACTTCTAGCTAGATTACAACGTACCAAACTTTCGCTTACTTCAATGCATCCTAACTAACTATCCTTCATCCTTCCTTGTGTCAGCTTCTGCTGCAGCCTTCATAGTTGGTAACACATACCTTGTTTTGTCCAGTGTTTAGGATCATAATATCACTCTATCAAAAAAACATGAAAAGAAAAAAATTAATAATATATCTCCTTGTAGCTGGAGAGCTATTGGAATTGCTTCATTCAAGATACTGAGTTCGGAGTTTCGATGGGGTGATCATGACAATTATCGGGGGTTAAAAAACAGTTTGCACTTTTTTTTTTCCTTTTTGTGAGGGACGAAGCAAGTAATATAGCTTGTGGAAGAGAAGTGGAGATCACACTCTCTACCCTCATGAAAATTTATTATATATATGATAATATTAAAATTTATATTTTCTATTATTTATAAAGATTAAGTCACTAGAATATTAGTCTAGTAATAAGGGGTTTAAGTAGTAACTATAAAGTCCTAACAATTTAAATCTCATTATAACCAATATAATTTCAAAAGTAGCAAAACAATATTATAGAGAGATATGCAATGATAGTATAAAAGCTTTATATTGTCATAAAATCACAAGTTTTTATTTGTATGGCTTTCAAGACAGTGAGTGGTTAAGTCAAAGACTTTTGTTGATACGACAATATTCGTTTGGATGTTTATGTAACATTTTTTTTTTACTCTGGCATGCATATACATTAAATTAAATGCGCACGCGCGCGCGCACACACACATATATATAAAAGCATTTCATCCTTATATTTTGCTTTATAATATTCTGATTTAAATTTTGGTATATTCTTATATTATTTTTATTTTTTAATATTATATAGTTTTTAATTTAACTTATTTAGGGATCCAAAGAAATTTGCAAAGTCAAGAATTGAGACGAAAAAAAAAAAACCATCTCAAAAATCGAGAAGTGAAGGAACGAATATAAAATAGAGAAATTATTGTATAATTATAGAGCATCAATGAATTGTACTTTATCCAATAATTAACAAATTGACATTTTGGCATTTTAGATAAAAATTGCCAATCTTATAATCACTAACTTAAATCGAAATATTGCCTCATCATAAGTAGAGCACAGAATGAATTACAATAATTTCTCCATATTGTAAAGGAATCATATATCCAAATCTCATCAACATTCTTTCATCATGCTTCACACTTCTTTCGTGGTTACAAGGAGGCAATGTCAGACCAAAAGTAAAAAGAAAGAGAGGCCATGGAGTTCGTGAGAAATAAACAGAAAAAATTGAATGTACATCCTTGCTTATCCAATTTTGATACTTTGAATTTGGGCTATTCCCTGTGTGTCACATTTAACTAAAGATGATTTTAAGCGGAGCTATATAGAATGAGTTTATATCTCTTGACATGTCTCCGTACACAATTCTTTGTTTTTTTTTAACCTAAAAAGAACTGAAGTATGAAAAAATATATAAAGAATGTAACCATAAAAATATTAATTCTTATCACGATGCCAAGAATCAATTAAAGAGATATTTAATTTTGGGGAAAACCAATAAGTAGTTTATAATTTCAACAAAAGTGAACACAATTATATTGTGTTAATCATTGTCAGAATATGATAGTAAGAAAACATAGTTATATCCATAGATAAACATAAAATGAAAAGGCGATCTTAAAATTTAGAAGCAAGAAAAACACATGCACAATTTAATTCCATAAGGTTCAAAGGATCGTCAGATTCCCGTGTTGAAAGCTCATGTAATCTATGCGTGGTGCAGGTCAATCGCATATGCTTTCGTGTGATTGACCCGATCCACAAAAAATTGGGAACAAAATCGAACCAAATAATCTGGTACAGTGCATTAAGATATACTTCCGTGTGTGGGTGTATGTTTTGTCCTTGTCAACATATCCTTATATAGCATGAAAAATATGAAGGAAAAGAGTCAAAGAACTAGCTAGGGAGAATGCAAATGGCAAGTGGAACACCACTCTTCCAAACGCTAATTAATTAATGTGTAATGTTTTGGTTGTTGTTATTGTACCCTTGTGAAGCAATACTCAAAACGGCCGAAAACCAAAATGTTACTTTCAATGTCTCAACAAAATTGACATGCACTATCTTCTTTTTATTATTATTATTACTATTATTATTTTCTACAAGAAAAATGTGAGAGAAGAAGGAACAGTACAAAAGGTGATTGAGACCATATATCATATGGGATTCAAGTTCTTTTTCTTTTTATAGGTCAGCGGATTCAAGTCCTCATCATTCTATCTTATTTCATGATAACTAGAGTTGCGTCTGGCATTGTTGTAGAGAGAAAGCACATTCTGTTGTGGAGCCTATTTAGGGCTTTGGGCTCTTTTTTTGGGCCTTAAGCTCTCATTGTTACTATAGGTTGTCAGATTGAGTTGAGTTTTCACTTAGTTTCTTGGTATGGTAATGGCTCTGCATACCATGAAGCATTCAAGATGTAGTATTATAAAGACGTGCCATGATTTGTAGCTAACCTTGTCCTTTAACTATGAGATGTGGGATCCGATTTCCACTCATGGAAATAGATTCTACCCACTTAAGTAAACTCCAAGCTATGAGAGAATTAATCACTATTGTTAGCAATGGGCAACTCTTGAGCAACAAAAAGAGTTTATCAAACTTCTGTGAGAACCAAAAGAGAAAAAGGTTGATCAGGAGAACAAAAATTAAGATATTAGAAATTTCTTTTGAGTCTTGTTTGGTTGTATAGCCTTTATATTGTTCTTTCTCGTAGTATTATTTGCTTTTCTTGTATCTTGCCCTAATCACAAGACCAAAAATGTATGAATCACGATATATATTCAATCACTAGTTTAATCCCACTCCAACTCCTCATAGATCATGTTGAATGCAAATACAGCATGTTAACCCACAAGCAACACTTTTTGATTGAAGAGACCTTCTTACCTCCATCAGATCATTCAGAGTACCCTTTGCCACTGAATTTAGAATGCAACGTAACCTTTGCGACTTGCAAGATATTTGCATTCGTTTGCATAGCTCCTTGATAATCTTGTTCTTATTTGGTAATGGTAGCATAGCGCACACAACTCATTAATCAAATTGTCAAGCTCTAAGTATGAAAGCTTATATGGTACAATTTCTTTTTGAAATTCATTTTATATCAATTCTAATTCTCACGTTTTTCTGCTAATTTCCCCTTTAGATACTGTTACTAAAAGTTTAAACGAGCAATTCAACTTTAAAACGCTCCAAAAGACGTAACTAGAGCTGCAGATTCCATTCTACTGTTCACAAAATGGCCCTACTGAATTGGACCATAAATTCCAAATAAATAACTACTATTGGAAGAATTATCAAGATAAAAAGAAAAAGGGAAAACCAGCTTAATTGTACAATTGATAAATAAATGTCACCGAGGATGGCAATTAGCACTTAGCAGGGCACTTGGATGACAAGGTTCCGACATCCATAAACAATGGCCATTTCGAGATGTGTAAAATGAATAAAAATGATCGTGTTCTTTGTTTTTTGGTCATAGGAAGAGCAAGCAAGTGGCTAAAGGGAAATGTGGCCTGCTGAAGGATCCCAACTCTAATATCAGCATCAAATCCAAACCTTAAACCTTAGGACGATGCCACTGCAAGCTTCTTGGTGTGAAATGCTCACTTTTCATGTTGCGTGGATTGCTACCACAGCTATAAATTATCAAGCAAAATGTATAGCTCCTTGCATTGCTACAAAACAGATTCCCAATGTAAAGAAAGATCCTAGAAAAGGGGCAAGCTTGGGGGAAAGCGCACTAGCATCCACTGTCTCTCGAAGGCCGCCAAATGAGTCCATCCGATCTCCTCAAGCAAAGACACCTTTAGTTCGTATAGTTTCTTCTTAGCAGGCTCGGTGTCATCGTGAATTATGTCAGTCAACACCTGAATTGTGCGGTCAAAGGGTTCAGATAAGATTAATAGATAACCAAGCTGAGGAAAAAAAGGACCTTTCCTGAAACTCTATCATCATCACTATAAAAAGTCACTTTCAGAAAAGGAAGGGAAGAGGATTGCTTCATAAGTATTGATTGCCTGAGGGCAATGATATATTCTCTTATCAAAAGTTTCATTCATTATCTCAGATTAGAATGTGTGGCTACTTTAAAAATAAATCTTTCTAGTAAGCAACAAACAAAACCACAAATCTAGGTACTCGAGTAGTCATGGGTGTCAAATGGTTATTCAAGCCATCAGACTGAATGGTATCCAGAATGATATCCACCATTAGACTTATTACACACAGAATGATATCCAATTGAACCAAGGGTTGTAATTTTAGTTTGGATTTGGAAAACAAAGTGATATGCAGTGTGAAGGACAGTAACTCTTCAAGTCCTATATAGTCGGCGCTTCAAGGAAAAGTGTCATGGAGGAAAAGTGAAGGATTTGTAGAGTGGATGGTATTGTAATTATATAACTAATGAATATTTTCCTATTCATATTTCACAAGAACTTTGCATATGGACATTGTCTTCCAAATATTTTCACTATTTTTGATGCTCAGATGGTAATTAAACACTAAACAGTAATTACACTGTTTTATTAATTTATAACTAAAAAATGATGACACATAAAAACACATGGGATCTTATGATAAATCCTTGGGATGGTTTGTCATCAACCCTGAGGTAATGGTGGAAAAAAATATAATGACTAGTTTTCTGTTGGGAGTTAGCTGGGGTGAACACTGGCTAGACTCGAAAATCCTAGATATGACAGAGAGGTTGCTAACGATTATTTTGTATTAATTCCGTTAGATGAGAAATTAGCAAGTAACGACTCTGTTAGATTAGAAATTAATAAGCTGAATAGTGAGAGACCATCCATAATGCAGGACTTCGGAAAAGGAAATACCTTCAATGCTGTCCCAAGCCTTTGATTACGCTTCTCGTTTGTCACCAAGAGGATTCCATATTTGGTGCACTTCACATCAACCCATTTCTTCAGCTCATTAAAGCTCTGTTCAAACAAGTTTGGAGGGGCGCCATCCTTTGACAACATACACTAAGTCAGTTCGGCTAACTTTTATTTGATACAAAAATTAAATGCTAAGCCTATCATAATGAAATTTTTTGCTTTTCCTAACACCATAATAACCAAATATACTCTACCAAATTTATAGCTACATCAGCACATGCAAGCAAGATCATAACAATTGTAAATTTACAAGACCTAATGTAATTAGAAACTTCAATGAAAAGAAGCATTTCCAAAACCTAAAGTAATTCCAAATTTACAGCTACATTGCTCTAGGTTCATGACAATTGTAATTTTACAAGACCTAGTGTATGCTTGAACTAGCTTATTTTGTACTCAAAACAAACTATGATCAAAATCCTAGTAAGAGAGCTTTCGAAAATTAACATGCGATTTTTCTCACAAAATTAATTAATCCAAAACACGCATCTAATGTAAGTCTAAACTTCAATGAAAAGAGCATTTATTATGCCACATGATATCTATGGTTTGACCTCAAGAGGGGGAAAAATGGCCCTCAGCTTGCAGTGTTATTTCCCATTTTTTGAGTAACTAATAAGTTACTTTTAATAATTTTACAAGATCAAACAGTGATTTAAAAAGCTCACAGGTCGAAACAAGTTCTCATTTTGACTAACAATGCAAATAGAACAAGCTGAACACATGTTGCAATATCATCTGCACAGTATTTCCCTTTGTCTTGCTATTGTGGATATTACAATTGTTGAAATTGTACAATCATTGCTTTAAAGAACACAAGCTCTAACCTTTAAAGACTCAAGTTCTACCAGCGCAAGCCCCTTTTGGTAAAGTGCCTCTGCTAACTGGTCACGAGTTGATTCCTTCTCCTTCTTGATTTTCTACAGTGAAATTAAAATATAATTGTTTTTCAAACAAATCGCAAACCGAAAATCCAATGCGTAAGTAGTAATGTAGCAACAAAATTCATTTTTCCACAGTGAATGAGCTTCCATAATAAATGTATTTAACAATTTAACATTTGATAGTTGATATGCTATCAGTGTGTAAAGATGTTTACGCTATCATGTCATCATTTTCACACCAACTATTGTATAACCAACTTCTATAGCTTTAACAAATCCACTATCTGAATAATAATTAATTATGTCACAGATTGCAAAGTCTTCTGAGCCAATATCACTTACCGTGCCTTGTTAATTTCAAATTTTTTGTATTTTTAGGGGTATAAATAGGGAACTAATTCAGAAGTGGATGATAGGGTAACTATAGTACTGGGAACAAGGATGAGCACCTCTGCTTCCTCATCTTCTTGATCATGTTTTAGGGCAAAAAACTTTGCTAACTCTTCTCTATCGATACTATCAATCACCTCATTTGCTGCTTCAATTACCTGCAAAGTGTATTCCATAATCGCTACAGGATCAGCCATTTTATAAGATTTGCTCAATACCAAATTGAATAACTTTTCACCAACATTGAAATCATTTGAAAGCTCTCATTGGGTAGATTAGACCCATAAATTTCATAGAATTAAAAAATAATTTAGTCCTTCATTTTGTATGCATGATAATATCTCATTTGACTCAATCATTGGATTGGTTTAACTTTCATCTTACCTTTAATGTATAATATGCTTTCAAAATATAAATGTCAACGATTAAATTAGATACTAACGAATGTGGATTGGTAAATTACAAATCTTTAAAAAAAAAAAAAGCTATTCAACGGGACACATTTTTGGAGTAATTAAATCCCCACCTTAAGCAGGGGTATGTGTGTTTTGAGATTCACTAACACTAATTTGATTTGAGAGTTAATATCACAGATGCACCAGTAGATAAATCTTATATAACAAACTTTTTATGACATTCAAAGTCGGATTAAAAGTTCGCATCATTTAGACAAGCTCCCAAAATTGAATATTGATGTAATATCATATAAATTTATACTCTTCTAATATTCCAACAGATTATAAAATGTAAGAAACTGCATCTAAGTATTCAATGAAGTATAAAAACAAAATACTGCGAATGGGAAAGAAAATACTGGGGAAAGGGAAATAATTAATATTAAAAATCTGATTCCAACAAAAATCACCTCTTCATTATGGCAGAGTTTGTCTTTAATATTACTCCTGGAAACCAAACCTTCCAGAATCTTCGCAAACAATGGAGTGTACTTTGGATATTCAGACTGCAAGAAAACATAGCGAATTTTGTATCATTTAATTTTAATCTGGAATACAGAGAATAAACATCTGAGTACGGTTTTAAGTAACATTAAACAAAATATATGACTAATCTTGCAAAAGAAAATAAAATAAATTGAACTTTAAAAGAGTAAAGAGATTAACAAAGTCAGGCAACCACCAAAAACTGGAAGTTCAGATAAAATTATGTTCTCACTTTAAGTGCAGAAGACAACTTCTTCCATTCCAAGATATCGTCATCACTTTCTTGTTTTAGGCCTCCAAGCACTTTAAGTTTTGCATCTCTTACCTGATGGACAAGTCAAGGCCAACTTAAAGTACAGTTAGAACGGAAGATATACAATCTGAAATATATAACATCTACATAGTGACCACTAAGAACTGTAAGAGAATGTTCAATAAAGAAATTTTGGACATGTAGAGAGAAAAAGGTAAAACAGAAGTATGAAACTCCCCAAGTACAAAAGATATTCTTGCAATAACTTTTTCAACACACATTTTTTTTAAACTGTTATGGACATAAATAGATTCATAAACATCTTCTATCCATTACAGCCAGTTAACCTTCTTAGATTAAATTATTAATAAATTATTTATGATAAAATATGAATTTTGTTAGAGAGAAAAGAAGGAAAGTATACATACAACATGGGAATCATGAGTCCTACAATGCATACAAAAGGGGGGAAAAACAATGGAACAAGAAAAATATTTAAAATAATCAGAATTAGACCATTATAAAAAATGGATAACAATGCACATGCTTGTAATTTGTTTTGGGTATACAAAGATGCTTAAGGAGCATACCAAATAATCCCCCCCCCCCCCCCCAAAAAAAAAAAAAGAGTTGTAAGTCAAATACATGATAGGTTAAAGGGCATGAAGCCCTTCTGCCAAAGCATAACTCACAATCTCACATACCTCTTCTTCTAAACGTTCAGAAACTGTCTTCTTGGAAGATAACAAAGAACCTTTTCCCTTGTCGTCTTCAACCTTTTGACAGAAGATAGAGAAAAATGTAATTAGACCTCAATTCATAGCACATATTTAATGACAGTAGATACAACTTCAGCACAGCTTGGTGCTTGTTAAAACCAACACACAGAAGGCCTAAAGACAGGTAACTGTATATGGTAGAGAATAACCTTATTTTGGGGAACTATATAAGAAACCCGATACGATACAGGAAACTTCTCTGGATTCTTATGCTCCCCCTGACCAGCAAATGACAGTTTCCCATATGATATTGCTCCCACCAATACAGATCCTTGTGGAGCATGCTGTGAAAATATATCAAATGCCATTATATACTGGCAATAATCCAATGGAAATAGCTAAGAGGCTAAACAAGGAGAACAACATACCTTGGGAAGCTTGTCCTTTGGTGGTGGACCCAGATAAAATCCTTCTTTTATACTGACAATTAAGCAAAAGTCATCACCACAACACAACATGAATTTAGACCAGAAGGTAGAGACTATAACCCAATGACATACCCTGGAACTAAGGTTGAGGACTTAAAGGAACCATTTCCCATCAGTGGACCATCTGGTTTAGAGAAAAAGCTTAACCGAATGACATCCTAGAAACAAAGTTAAAGTATTTCAAGAAGTGCAAATTAATCAGGGAATCGCAATTTAAGGATTCTTAGGAAAAAGGTATTTCCAATTTAGGAACAACCAATCAAACCAGATGTTTAATTCTAATTTTCCCTAATTTGATTCAGGCAGCAATACTTCTATTTCAGAAGGAACTTGATTCTTTCTAGACTATGGATTGGCGTCCAACAATGACACTTTTCCATATTATCTTTAATACTTTAAAATCAATTTTTCCTACTATGACTTTTGGAATTATCAAGGTTACATTCTACGACTTAGAAATTCTATCAATATTTTTTAACAAAGTGTTCAAAAATTTTCAACACTATCCTTCATATGAACTCAAATTTAGAATTTCTATTTGTGAAAGAACTCACCAGCTACATATTTCAAAATGTAGCATAATACATAGCCATTGAGCATTGAATTGCCTACTAGTCGGAGAAATGCTATTGAAATCCATTAAAAAACTAACAATCATGAAATGAATCACGAATGATATTGTAGATAAAGCAAAGATAACATTGTTTGGTAAAAGTATAACATAAAATTGTCATTAAGAATATGATATACAACCTTATCTTCCAAATTTCGCTCAATGAATAAGACCAACTGCTTCATTTTTTCCAGAATCTGCAAGTTCTCATGCCTGAAACAATAAATTATCATTGAGTATGGGACCATGTTTAAAGCATCTGTAAGTGTCTATCTTATAAAAACCTAGGAGAATTCAACTTGAAATAAAAACTCCAGCTTTTTCTATTGAAGATACAAATAACTAAATGAAGCTTTAAATTTCAAGTCCTTAAAACAACATCATTAGTTACTGCTGTTACTGCAAGTCTGCAAATTTGCAAAATTTATTTGAAATATACAAAAGCAGAGTAGCTATCGACATATATAAGGCAAGAGCCACAAGCAAGAAACAAGGATGTGTGGCCATCCAGTATATATGCTCAGAAACAGTAGTACCTCAAATATAGCTGTAAAGTGTATTCTCCTTTGGAAAGTTTTGTGGAATCCGGATAGGCATCTCCACTTGAGTATATGCGCTATAATCAGAATGTACAAATATGAAAGTTAATTACAATCAGCTTACTGCGTACATAGCTCAGAAATGGTATCTGAAATGACAAACTATTAGCACCTTAAACCCTGAACCATAAACCCTATTTGAATCAGTATACCTTGTTTGAATCAGAAATCATATAAAATTGAGACTCAAATTTTGTGTCATATATCCGGTCATTCAGAAAAGGAATTTGAGGTTTTACTTCTGCTCCATCTTCCAATTTGACCTTGTATCTGAAAAGTCAGAATACTGAGAACAGGCCATCTGAAAGTTGAAAGTTAAATGAAAAGATAATGGAATTCTAACTACTCACGTTAATGTCAGTGCAAGTATCTGCTTTCCAGAGGGAAGTTTGTCACGATCAGTTGAAAGTGCACTAATTTTAGCATCTATTGGTCGATATGGGATCCTTATCTGTAGGATTAACACAAATTAGGGGATTAAGTAATCTCATTCATGTCTCACATCACAAGCACAATGGTATAGCACGACAAAAAGGGAGCAACCGTTTAAAGATAACCTTGTTTAGAATTGCTGAAGGTGCAAGCTTCTCAGAAGCCAGTAGTGCTTCAGCATTAATTCTGACTAGTGCTTCACTCCCATCAAGTACAACTTCCTCTTGATTGACTTTTACACCATGAAAAACAACCTGGAGTTTTATAAAAATTAGCTAGATTGTATCTTCAATGAAGAATGATGGACTACACAATATTCTCTCTCAATTCTTTTCCCAGATGTTGTATATGATAAAAAATTACAACCATAGTAGAAAAATATAAAACAACCTCCCCCTTAAGAGGGCACAATAATATAATATGCAAGGGCAACTACAAGATGTGCAGGTCATGGAGGACAAAATAACTCGTCCTTCAAAAAATAAGGCTATATATAAACACGCATTTATTTTTCATTTTGAATAACCCAGAAATAGTTGTCAGAGTGGAAGAGGACTGCGATCTCAGACAAATTCTATGTGAAATGTTAAAGGTTTCAATCATGGAGTTTGTCACTTTGGGAATAGTCTTACTTAACCATCATTCTCACCTGTGAAGCACAAAAACAGACAAGGATATGAGACACTATAGGACATGAACAGAGTGACACCTAAGTTTAAAATTTATAGGACAAAGAAACAGTACATATATAATTAAAAATTTAAAGAAAAAATTCATTATTCATAAATCTATTTATATAAGTTTTACCTATGCTTTTTTTCATTCATTAATAGAAATTATAACTTTAAAAAAACTTAAAGTTCATGTATTATTTACTTATCTAAATTTTAAATGATCTTATTTGTATTGTATCTTTCTATGTTAGAGTAAAAAAGAAAATTAAAAAATAAAAGTACCAACATGTGTTATTCGTGTGTTATGTGAGACCTGACACAGATGTATTCGACACACAGACTCAACATGCAAATAATGTGTCTGTGCTTAACACTTCTCAACCCAAAATTACCTGAGCAATTATTGAGACCAGAAAAAACACTAAACAACTCAAGCAAGAGGGTCCAACATTATTTGTCATTTTAGTAGTTTATTATTTTCCTATCTTTTCTTAATCCCTCTTTCTCTCTGTCATTACTACTACTATTGCTATTATTATACTTGTTATAATTTCTAATCAAAACATTTTTTCTCTAATAACTTATATAGTGCTATATTATTCAATTATTTTGCTCTTCTCTTTTTGGTTACTTTCTACGATGGGAGTGAGAGGAATGTTGCCAAATGTGTAGTGCGTAGTGTACGAGAGATACAGGGGGAAGCAACAGCATCTGATACTTGGTGCCAAAATATGTCAAAGTGGAAAACATTCTTGATTTGAAGAACCAACTCCTAATACAAGAGTCTACTTAGTTCTTCTCTCAGCCACACCCATTACCTTCTATTATGTTCTGTTTTTTTTTTCCTTTTTAAAGAAGAAATTAATTAATTATTTTTTTCCAATTTAATTTTATTGGATTAGGCAAAAATGGCAGGGTCAATCAATAGAGTGGTCCCCTAATTTTTTAAAATGTCTAATTATTTTTTTTCTTTTACTTAATTAATATTCTTAATCAAGGCAAAAAAAGGTGGAAAATTGTTGGCCACTGTTTATTGTTGAGTTGAAGGAATTGAGATAGATCCCCAATATCACCTAATGAATGAATAAGAAACAATCATCATATGGCTTGGCCAATTCAGAAACTAAGACACACAGCTCAGGCTTTTTTTTTCAAAAAAAAAAAAAAAGGAGGAAAATTTACCCGAAAATCTGGAAAGGGCAATAAGTTCACCAAACAAATATGAATTTTGTTACCTCAAGATCCACACTTGTAGTCTCATGACTCCCTATGCCACTTGACCAAAACTGTGCAATGACTAGTTCCAATGTTTGACCACCTACAACACTAAAGGTGAAGCTTTTGGCAGCAGGGGAAGAAAAAGTCATCAAATTCCTCCATGTCAACGGTCTATGCAATGGACATATCTGGACAAAGCAAGCATGTCAAAGAAATGGTCCAGACTAATCTTTACATAGTTTCAAGCTGCAAGTTGTACCTGAACAGCATCCACAAAAAATCTTCGTGCTGTATCAAAACTTGATGCATTCATGGTTCCTTCAACCCAAGATGCACCATGCGGCACTTCTATATATTTCCTCTCTATATGGCCTAATGAAGAGAAAAAGTTTAAGACAAGCATTGCGTCTACGACTAAAGAACAGAAACTAGACCAGAATTGCAATCCCGTGCAATAAACAAATTTAAGACAGACTAAAATTTCCAATAACAATTTCAATATTAGGGAAAAGAAAAGGAAACTAGGAAATAGCTCTAACAACGTGGTTGCAATGGATTATATGAAGATCTCAAATTTCAACCCCAGTAAGCGACCAACAGAAAGAATCAGAGATTAACTATATTGACTAAACCACACCTGGCTGGAATAACATCTTTGAAAATGAAGCTTGTGGAGGTCTAGTAGTAACAGCCACAGGTTTGGTTATGGTAACTGGAATTCTGAAAAGAGGACCACGCCATGGTGCCTTGCAGTCAATACCATAGACCTCATAATAATGCAGACCATCACATATGATGGTAGGATCCACAATAATGCTGAAAGTAGAAGACAACTTTTAAGTCATTAATAAAACTAAAACTACAAATTAGCATCATCAAAAAGCAACTTAGTTGATATAAAAAGAAGAAAAGAAACATAAACTATTGATGGAAGAACTAAGTTTAAGCAGGAAAGTTAAAGGATGACACAAACGGAAGATTGGAGACTACAATATGAAATTTCAAGGATGATGAAAAGTTTGGATGATGTTGTATATGCGCTTGAAAGTACCATGGGGAATGTTTTTTTTCACAAAATAACTATGCTTTTTTTCTGCCACCCTAAAATGTTCATGGGAGCTAGTACTAGTTCAAGAACAGAATTATGATATCATGAAACAAAGGAATGCCTCACATAGATTCCCCAGAAAGAACATGAGTGACACTTGCATTGCAAATAAATGGAAATGAATGCTAAGAATGAAAAGATAATGATGAAGGAACTGACTAACTTGAAGGTTCGACCATTATGTGTGAGAAGTAGATAATCAGGGGCTTTCACAACTGAGCTATCTGTAGAATGTAATTCAATGCACTCCTCGAACACAGCCAATTCTTCAATCTTGTCGGCATCTTCATGAAATTTTGGATCAACTTGCACGGTCCACTGTCAATAAGTACCACAAGTTATGAAGAAAGCAGCCAACTGAGAGCGCAAGCCAAAATTTACAATTAACTTATACAAAGATTAGAATACACATTGATTTGACAAACAAAAATGCAGTTACCAATACTTGTTACCAGCATAGGAACAATTGCGAGAGATTTATCAAGTTTCATCACATACCTCCTCAACTACTTGTGCAACAAACAGTTTAACCAAACACTACTCTTGTCCTTTTATTGTCACCCTAGAAAGCAAGGTAAACTGGTATTGTTTGTCAATTTAACAGGTTTTCATTATTCTTTCCCAGTAAAAGATAATGAAAATTAGATACAAAACAGTCATTGGTAATTAGTTTTCCCACAATCCAGTCTTCAATCCATTTTCAAATTACAGTTTTCAAAGATCTGACTCAGAAATATGATTTGATGATCAATGCACACAAAATTGAAGAATATCTAACCTCAGTAGATTGTCGGCAAGCACTAGCCTCCCTCAGGTAGATGCCACGTGATGAAGGACCTGCCATCAACAATCATATAAAGGAATATAATTTGCCAGTTTCATTGCATGCTCTTACTTTAATAAAAGACTTTACTACCATCTCTAAGTATGATTTTTCTCCTAGTTCCATGCAAACTATACGAATTCTATTGCATTTTTGTTTTTCTAACTTTAATTAAGTACTAATTGATCAATTTATCACATTATTTAACCACTTATAGAAAGGTAAAATAAATATTGTCCTGATTAGAAGTCAGCTAGAAATTTTATTGCGGTGCAACATTTGTGAACATGATTGGTTATGCAAGTTTCTTTGGCCATTGTCACTCTATTACTCTAAAGTCTGAATTTTCTTTCTTAATCCTGTTGTCATGAGTTTGCACCTGAATTAGAAACTTATTGCCAATGTGGAAGCAAATTAGAAACCAAATGTTTTGAAAAAAAAGAACCTATTGCATGTCTTATACAGATGAAGAGAAAACAGCTGGACCATGCATCAAATAATTAAGAGATTGAAGAAACTAATCAAGAAACTGAAGTATTGGATTTCAAACATACGCAAAAATAGAGATATAAATATGGGCTGTCAATTACATAATCAAGATTGTTCCTTCTTTAATTCTTTTATGCAATACGGACAGATTACTACAGCAGTTTAATCATTTTAATATGACAAATTCTTCTAAACACAACACTTGCAGTGACACCAAGCACAACTGTGCAGTGTGGCACACTATGATGTGTCTGCAGCTGTCCCTGCAACACCCAAACATTTAAATCTTCACATGTGTATATGATATATGACCAAATGAAGTAAGTAGATGGACATTTACTATGGTGAAGAAGCATCTGAATATGACTGTATCACGGGTTATATTTTATTTATAACTGAATTTATTTTTCACTAATCTATAGTTTTCGTACATATGTTGCAATTCTATTAACAGATAAGAATGGTGAGAATTTAGCAAAAAGTTTTCTAAAATTTTCTCCTTGTGCCTAACTGAATTAAGATTTCAAGTGACAAAAAGGCTTCATAATTTTGTTCAGCCAATTCTCTTTTCTTCTTAATTCTAATTTATATTTTTACCTCTAATCTCAGGTTATTATAATTCATAACAAATAGCAGAATGTCAGAACCCTTTACCCCCAACTAGGTCAATTATTTCAAATACATAGCATGCAGCATCATTTATACAAGCACAAACAAATGCATAGGGGAATCAAAGGATATTGATTTCCTTTCTCTTGTTTCTCAAATAGGGAAGGAAGGTGAAATGTTCAGTAGAGAATGTAAACTAACTTGATTTTCCAGATTGCTTGATGTTTATTTGATACCAAACGCATGGAATATTTTGACACTGCTGTATATATTCATAACACCTGCCATTGAGTGTTTGATCTAGGTAAATGTCAAATCTTATAAAATTGCAATTTACTAAAATTTCCACAAAAGTAAAGACTGGGAAAAATACTGAACTTGTCAACTCGCATAAGCCCTTGTCCAGTGGATAATTTATCCTCAGGTGAATCACCTATGGGAACAGATGTATTCTCAAGGGCCTTCCTAACACTATATGGACTCACAGGAATTCCCTCAGCCTACATGCAGATCATACACATCAGAAAATTATAGATATGTGTGCAAAGTAACACAAAGTAAATCATACAATCCAAATAATATCATAGCCTAGAACCTTCATTGCACTTATAAGCAATGCAATTCCTCCACAGGCTGATGGTGATGCCATCGATGTCCCATTCATGAGCATACGCCGTTGAAGAGTCCATGTAGGAACTGGAGCAACAGCGGCACCAGGAGCACTTACACAGACACCAAGGTCTCCATCAGCTGTTGGCCCTCGGCTAGACCTGCAAGTTATTGCCATCAATCACACAATGAAAATAGCACAAACCCAGAAGAACCAAATGAAAGATAATCTGGATAAGAAGTCATCCAATTAGAAAGTTTCCAGAGAAGCAAATATACCAAGTGTATTCTAGCCCCTCAGATGGAGATTTAACAATAGAATGTGCACCAGCTGCCATAGCAGGAGAGACATAAGCACCAATGCCTATGATACTTGAAGATGTACCACCAGGTGCACCAACAGTGCTCAATGCTGGCCCACTATTACCAGCACTGCTCACAAAGATCAGACGGTACTTGTTTACAGCCTAGATGTATATCATTCAAAACATGCTTAGGTTAGCGGATGGAACATAGCAAAGAAAGATATAACAGGCCCAGTTTAAATCAAAGTCTAAGAAGATACTTCATTCACAAGGTCTACAAAGCGTCCATAGTCTGGCAGCAATGTTGGCTCGCCATAACTCATGTTGATAAGATCACATTTATGCTGCAAGAGAAATGTGGACAATGCCATCGCTACAATTTGTTATTTATATCAAGCAGTAAAAAATCCTACTACAAAATTAGTTGTGTCAAACACACAAAAAACAAAGACAAATCTACTTCAATTATAAACATATGACAAACCTCCACAGCAGCTATGAGTGCCCGAGTCAAACCAGTTCCAGTTTCCATTGAACCTAATCGGGAGTCCCCAATTTTGCAAGAAATCAATTGTGCTCCAGGTGCAACTCCGTTCAACAAGGGTTCCTAACAAGAATACCATATATATTACAATGTGTAGTGTTCTTCATAGGAATTGCGCTACATGGAAAAGATTACATCTGTACCTCTGGATGGAATGCAGTAGCTATACCAGCAACATGGGTTCCATGAGGAGAGCTGTCTGTTACAATACTTAAGACATTTCCATCATTGTAGACATTCACAACAAATGTACAAGCATCTAATTTGCTGAAGACACCATACTTCCTCTCGATCCTGATAAATAGGCCATAATAGTTAGCATTTATAATATTTAAAATGTCAATACCTATCACAATGATTAGAACTAAAACAGTAATTGCTTCAACTGCCAAACCACATTAATTTTACAGTACCAATTGACTATTTTAATTCAGAAACATCTCAACTACATTAAAGATGGGGAATCACTGAGTTCTTCTTGCTTAATTATCAGGTTGCTCCTTTTATAGAAAATAACAATTTCCTTTTTTTGTATTTTTTATCTGGAATAATTTGTGATAGAAAGATGAGAATCTGAGGTGGATGGGTGATAACCTCATACAGCATTACAGGAAGCAGTTAAAAAAGAGCTTGCTAGAAATGGTTTTACCAAATTTGATAGAGCGCAATGACACATTGATCAAAGTAGCTTTCTCTACCCAGTGGGACAATGCTTAGTTGTTGGTGTTGGATATTTTTGTTCAGCTACTTTAATTTAGATGGCTTGTCCATCGATATAGTTTAAGATAAAATACAATAGTATCATTTGATTCATGCAGCTAACTCCATAGACAGGGAAAAGGTTTTCATTTGATGTTACATAAATCATTCAAAAATCTTAAAATAGCTGCAGTTTCCAGAATGCGATAAAAAATGTTCAATAGTATGTGATATCTACATCACGATCACATAACAGTTCAAATGCTTCGGATTAAAGAAATGATTTAAAAATAAAACTTCTCCCTATGTCATTCATCCAATGTAAGTACTACTCATCCTTTATTCAACTTACTGAAATAACTTCAGTAAATAATTTAGTCCTCTAGAAAATTTTAATGAAAGACAATCAACAGTCAATTAACATTTCCTATATTTCCCATCAACATATGTTGTACGTCGCTATCCGTATATCCTCTTTACAATTCTGCATAACATTTTTTTTAAGGAGAAATTCTTACATGCGTCTAGAACGCCACGTGGATGTCCTCCATATCCAATAACAAAGTGACACCTTAGGAGCATATAAGAACACTCACATGGCTCTCTAGAAGCATGTAAGAATTTCTTTTTGTGAAGTATGACTAACACAAGAAATGAAAAATTCATAAATGATTCAACGGGAGATCATGGTTTTTGATTCAGTTCAAAGAAAAAAGGCAAAAAGGCAAATAGAGAGAGCTGTATGCCTCCACAAATAAAATGAAGGTTGATCAATTTGTGAAGTGAAATAGCACATGGGGATGTGGAAGTTTACTAATTCCACATGACTTTTCTGCCCATAAGCAATTAACTGAGATTAAAATTTAGCATAAACAACAAGATCAGAAAC
The DNA here is from genome assembly GCA_031216105.1 of Dalbergia cultrata. Lineage (NCBI taxonomy): Eukaryota > Viridiplantae > Streptophyta > Magnoliopsida > Fabales > Fabaceae > Dalbergia > Dalbergia cultrata. Next base: position 8,895,673 of record CM062346.1, read on the forward strand.
CAAATTTACCTATAATTAGTTAAGGGTGCAAAATTAGCAAGCTTCCCACAATCTGGATCATCCTCAATAATCTGTGTGTCAAGAGCAACCCTCCAGACCTCTCCATCATGCCAGACAACAGCATCAATGGCAGGCCCTTTATCATCATAACTCTAAAACATATAACATCATTGCCTTTTCAGAGTATGAAAATCCAATTGACAAAAAATTGGCTGGGATATGAGTAAACAACCACAACACGATTATTAAAGCCTTTTTTTGAAAGAGAGAGCATTATTATTGTCATACAACTAAATGGAAAATTGGAAAAAAATTACTTGATCTTCTTGTTTTTTAGGGGTGTACATGGCAGCAATACCCAAAGAACAGCAAAGGTAATGTAACATGTTTGGCACCCACCTCAGATTGCCTTCTCAGAAGATCAACCCTGTTCTGGAGATCTTCTTGAGCCTTTTTAAGTTCAGCATCTTCCACCTTGATGTGTTGCTAGAAAACACATCATATTTTGAGTAATATGGCTTAGAAGGTGTATAATGGAATGCAGACAAACACATTATTTCTGGAGAAGTGTTATAGCTAATTAGCCATTCACAAAATTATAATAAACATATCCTGCAACTTCATCAGGTAACAAAAAAATTTTAATAAAAAAAAGTATTTTTTTTTAAATTTTGTACATGAGCAGTCACAAGGAAATAATTATGCATCTCACAATGCACAATTTATATTTGTAGGATCCCTTTAGCCTTTTCTTTCTCATTTTTCTCTTTTCTGCTCTCATTAGGCAATTTTTCTGTTCAGTATACATTCATAGAATGCAGAAATATGAAAGAAGAGGTAAAGAAGGGGAGAAGTTCTCTTCCGATTCCAAAAACAGCATTCAAATTATGTATGCAAATAGAATGGGGAAACAAGAGAGAAAAAACTAAGAAAACAAGAATCTACAAAATAATAATAATACTTATAATTATAATAATAACAGAACACTTGCAGCAGGTTGCCTCTGTAATCTGTGATGCCTAGTGCCAACTAAACAAACGTTAAACTGTTAATGAGTATATCCAATGTGAACTTAAGTGCTAGCATACATGATTAAAATCAAGCAGATTTTGCCATTAACCTTATCAAAATCATCAAGTTGTTTCACAGCCTTTGCAATTGCCTCCTGGTTTTTCTCATCCCACTTTTTCCTTCTTTCTTTCTGCCAATGGAAATTTTATGAGGAGAAAAGGGAAAATTAGATCTATTTTCCACAGTTATGAATTCCAAAGACCAACTATTTGAATATACTAAAGTTCTACCTTCAAACGAGAAGTCAAATTTTCTGTAAAGAGCTCGTAAACCAATTTATAACCCACGTGCCATTCACCAGAAGGATTGTTCCATGAAGTATTGATAACCAAAGATGCCCCTGTACAAATTTTGCACAAACATTAAGCACAGACAAGAGCTTCACATCTTGGTGGTTCACATTCTATGACTAGGTAACTAGGAACAAGGAAAAAGGAAAAGTAACAGGAAACAAGAATCATGACAGTTGATAAATATTTGCATACTAAGGGAGCACACACAGTAGGGACAGTTACACACACAAATACTCAGAGAGGAAAGACAGAAGGAAAAAGAAAGAAATGTTTCATTCTTAACAGTATTAGATAATGTGAAGAATAAATAAGGATTATAGGGAACCAGTTAGAATAGTAGATCTAGGCAAACCTGAACTCATAGTTTATTATTACTTCATTCAGGTACTACTAATAGCAGTCACATATTCGCTCCACACATAATCAAGGGTATTAATTTAACTTCATATTGTCCCACTCAGTGCAGCTACCTTATGTTTATTTTAGCCATCCTTTTTGCATTCCAAAGTCAATGTGAAAAACCAGAATTGTTACATCACTAATCCCTTCAAGTAGGAATTTAAGTTGACAATAACCAGCTCATCACAAGCTGCACATGTAGAATCTGAAGTTTTGTTTCAATATCTCCAAAGTTACTTCCAAGTTATAACCACTGCAATATATTGAAAAATGTCTGAAAACCATTTAATCCTTAGCACTAACCTGATGCTCCAGAAATACAACCAGCAGCATCAGCCTTCACCACCTTTGAGGTATCAACGTCTCCACTCCCAGTGCTGAAGACAGAAAAAAAAAAGTTATCACATATTTATTAGTAAACCAGTAAACACTATTTATAGATGAAAATCTACCATCTAGTAGTTTCTATTACCAATCAAGAACATCAAGAATTTTAGGCTTCCCATCAGAGGTAACCTGTAATCCAGCAGCAGCCGGGTCTACACCAGAATCTGAAACAATGCAGAGGTTATGACTAAAACAATTTGTCGCACAAATCAGTATGGCAGTACCAATTACAGCAGAACACCAACACATACCAGAATACAAATTGGATGGACATCAAGCCAGCAACAGAACTAAATGGTGAAAATTGCAACTATGCAAAATTTATAATCAATAAATTAAAGCAAGGTTAGTCACTTTCTAACAACTAATTTGCATTCCAACAAATTGCTTTCTTCAAAATAATAATAATAAAAAAAACAGACATCAGAAAACTTCCTTAAGTACATTTTAGCTTGAAATGCAATTTTAAAACAACAGGGAAGAGTTTCATATATTTCCCTTTGGAGACCAATAAATAGAATAGAGAAATAACAAAATAAAGACAAAAGCAACACTTCCAAGAATTTTCAAAGGAGAGCTGATCTAAAGTCTATCAACCGCGGACATACTATCTAGAACTTGAGAACCTTGCTCGTTCTAGTCCTGATAGCCTGTTGAAAAGCTCATGAATTCTGATTGACCAAAATATTTATGCAATGAAGTGAATTAACATATAGAGAAAGAGAAACAAGTTCCACATAATGTAACTAAAACGTCATTTGGTTAAGATTAGTTCTCATTCTCCCATTGTTGGACATTCATATATTTTGACATCCAAATGGTTAGAAGCCTATCTTCGCGATATTTTGCGAAAGTTTTTTAATTTTTTTGAAAAACCTATCACAGAGGAACCAATTCAACAAATTTGATCAGCAATCAGCATATAATAATAAGCAAAACAAGACTCGTAAAATTTAATATCTAAACCAAATACTCCATCCCCCAACAACTGCACGCAGCTAAAGACATTAACATTTCAACACTCCTTCAAAGCTTCGACATCAAAACAATTCTGAGCCACACTCACATCGCATTATCCAGCACTCAATGAAACAAACACGAAACCCTTCATCAACGATCCCAATTACCCATCATCACTCAAATTGGAAAACCAACACCGGCCCACGTTCTAAAACAACAAGTTAAAGTGAAAGTTAAAAGCTTTATCAAACGGAGTAAGTACCGAAGATAGCGATGAGTGCACCACGGCCATCGTAGTTAGGGTGAGAATGGAGGAAAAGATCGACACCAATCTCTTTCTTTGGCATCAGGGAAGCCAAGAATGTGGTCTCGTTCAGCTTCAAGTTTCGGACAGAGGAGGCAACGTTGTTGTTGTTGTTGTTGTCGTCGTCGTCGTTGTTGTGATTGCTGTCATTACTGACACGATGAGAGTCTAAGGAAGAACAAGGCATTGCCTTGGGAACAACCAAAAAATAATTGCTGCTTCTGATGATGATAGAGGGAAAGTTGTGAGTATGTCTCCTTCTTTTGTTGTTGCTTTTGGTTTTTAGATTTGTGGAATAATGAGGAGAAATTAACGGAGGAGAGAGAGTGTGTGAGGAGGGTGGCTGTGAGGGCAATGTTGGGAATCTGAGTGAAACTGTGTGTTGGCTATGCATAACGTGGATGGTGTTTTTGGTAATTTTAGGTGTAATGGGGTGGTGGCGTTGGGCTGTAATGGGCTACACGAGGGTTTAAGGTTAAGGATTCTTGCCTTGGATAGGTGGATGTGGTTTGAGTGGTCTGCTTTCTTTCTTTTTTTTTGGGGAAAAATTACATAGCCTTGTCCCTTTACTATAAACTCAGTTTATCGAATTTATATAAGAAATATCAGAAACATATTATAACGCCCTTTGTGGGAATACTGTGTTTTTTATGTTGACCTGAGTAGATTCGTGCAGGTTTACAAGAACAGTAGCAGTGTTGTTTTAGTAAATGTATGGTATATATGTATGGAGCAATGGCATGCCTTGCATTGCATGGCTGTGTAAATATTATTGAAGGAGGAAAGTCCCCTAAACAATCACAGAAGCTGCTTTATAATATAAATAATGTAGTCATACTGATGCAGAACATTCCAAACATCCTCTGCCACTGCCACTATACTGCCTTCACCATTTTCGGGGGGCACTGACCCTAGAGTTGGAGACTCGCAGCATGAGACAACGGTGAGGAACTTCGTACAACTTAGTTGAGTATATTTTTCTGTTTTTGCTTTTTATTTTTTGATGATTTCTTCGGTGTTTCACATTTTTTAATGGAATACAGTATTTCACATTAATTTTACAATTATATGTAGTTTTGGCCTTTTGGCAGTCAAATAGGCTGAACTGATGGGATTATGAATGAATGGCAGGCCTCTATGAGCTGTAATTGTTTTGTGGCTTCTATGGATTTCATAGCCAAAATTTGGGCCCTGGGTAATCTTGATACTTCAGGGATTCACGTGCTTAGAAAAAACCTTCCAAGAGAAACATGTCACGGTAGAGGACCTGGGGAAAACTCCTTTCGTACTTGAATCTACAAAAAAAAACATCGCACACTTGCTTTCTGATATTACTTTTGTCTGATTAATGATGTATACCTTTCTGATCAATAACGTATAATTTGCAATGAATGTGACAACAATTTGTTTTTCTGTAATTAGCGTGATAAAAAGGGGAGTGCTGGCTCAACAGCGAGCTTCAGTTTCTTACAGTAACCCAAAAAATGACACGTGATTTTTAACCTCAGTTAATACTATACCATTGTACTATTTAGCATGGTGTTGGGATAAAAATTTGAAGGAGAGGAAGACTTATCAGGGTTCATGTCAGCATACAGTTAATAAGATTAGTTTTCAGATATAAGAAACAACAAGAAAATCGATTTTTTATTAAGTAAAAATGTAATTAATAATGAATGCAAAATAATTGAGAAAAAAGTTATTCAAACACATTTTCTCTTTCTATTCCTTTATCATCCTTTTCTTGTTCCTATAAATATAAAAGAATTTTCTATCTGCCTAGCAATCACTCTGTGCTTGTATAGCTCTGTACGTAAAAATCCCTCTCAATTCTCTTCTTAGGGAAAAGCTTCAGCAGAAGAACCAGAGAAGCTTGTGGAAAACTGAAAAAATAAAATCATTTTAATCTTCTATTGACCTGCAACATTTCAAATTGAATCAGATCAATGGATCTAGAAGTCACCATGATATCCAAGAGAACTAGATTGTAAAATTTCAAGATACGAATGCGTTACCTAAACCTATGGTATGAGATTATGACAGGTTGTGTCACAAGGGTATGGACAGTCTATTTCCTTGCTTTTGTTTCTACTAAAATACCAATCACCAACGGCTTCTGCAATAGTCTGTAAAAGACAGAGCAATTTAACAATGTCGCCGACAAAGAAAATACACCATGATGAAAGTTCAAAGATCACCTCGTTTCTGATGTGTAGAATTGAAATTTTGGTTGAAAGATGGAGTTTCAAATAATATATACTATAATATTGCAATATTGTCACATAGTTCAAACATCTTAGACTGTTTTCTTGTATAATTTAAACTCTTTTTCTTATACTACACATATTTAGGATTAATTAATCACCACTAATCTGTTACTGTGTTGCAAAGCATAACTTGTTCGCTTCACAAAGTTTCACATGCTAGAAACAGGTTTATGATCATTTCTGGCTGTCAACGAGTAAAATTGATACCTTCTTGTTAATTCTTGGGGAATCATCTCCAAACCATGTATCTGGCAACTCACTTTGGCAATGAGCAAAACATGAATTTATGAACATTCCCCCTCTTTCTGCATATATAGTGAAAGGTCTCAAAGCAGCAAGCATGTAGTGCCTCAAACCTGAACAAATTGCATTTTATCAGGAAAATCGGTTTCATTTACAAAATAAGGATGAATTATGAACATGTATGGAGTAAACTACTCAGTTCTTTGACAAAACACGAAGTAATGTTTTTCAATAAACACTACAAAAACTTCTCACAAGACTGAATGGTTGATAGTTATTACAAAATATGCTGAGTTGACGGCATTAAAATTGAAAGAGGAACCTTGCAATGTATTAATTTGCTCTGGTGTGCATGCGGCTGGGTCCTGCTTGCAGTGGTTCCAATGTCCATGCAAATCAGCAGAAGGTGGCACTAGTATATGATGGAACTGTTGACATCAGAAGTTTCAGTCATCTGATAATCTGCCAATGATATTAACCAAGATAATGTGCAATATAGGAAGAAAATATGTCAGAAACAATTACTTGGAATACATCATAGGCGGAGTTCAAGATAAAATACGGTGTTGATATATATCCCAACACATATTGTGGAAAGAAGCACTGCATGGAAAACATTACAAGTGTCAAAATCTTGTATAATATTCAGAATTGATGACGCATGTTAACAGGAAAGCATACCAAATCTGGAAAGAACAGAGTACTGGTGCAGTTTCTATTCAGGTTCTTCTCTACCCCCTGTTGCACAAGACTTTGTCATGTAAGCCTGCATTTAATGCTATGTGCATGCACTTTGTCTGAAATGCCTTTCGAAAATGGAATGCAGAAAAGAAAATGTGAATTCATTTCTCTATTTGATAAGACATTGAAGCCATGAATTACAACTGATGAACAAGGAATACTTTATCAGTATTATTTTGCAATGTTCATAATATCTATATGAGCATTATGCTCTTCATTACAGATAACTTCACATAATCAGCTGTTCTGCTATCTGCTGCCTACAAAAGACAGGGTATAGGCATTCCTCTTTCCTAGAGCTCAATTAGAAGTTAATGCGTAAGTAATCAAGGTGTGTGGTGAAGGGACAGCGGAGGACGTTTCATGGGAAGAGAGGTAAATCGTAGAAGTGAAGCAATAGCAGCCGCTCTACTTCCCTCTGCAGTTTTAGGTGGACTTCCTTATATCATTCCATTTTTCAGCGTTATGCTATAAATTAATGATTTTACTGATTATCTTCCTCCAGGCATACGCATCCTTCACTAATGCTAGTTACAAATTTCATAGCAGTGCTTCCTCAGTTGTTGCATGTTATTTTGGTAGCACTGCATGTTTGACATCAAATGCGGTTCACATTGCTGTCAAACCCCATGAGAATATGTTGCCAAAGATTTGAAATCATGGAATTAATGTTGATTGCCTAAGATTGCAATATACATCACTTATAGTTTTCAAATCGGTAGATGTATGCATTATGCTCGTCTACTAATCTCTCAGCTTAGAAGATGAATATTTGATAGCATATGATTCAAATGCATTCCCCTCGAGCCATATATGTTTTCAGTTATCTTTTCAGGAACCAATGATTGATTGACTCAATGTTCCAAAACATGAGAACAAACGTATATGTGACAGATTTGTTGAAGATTACCTGCAATGTAACAAGACTTTTGACGAAGTATCTCATGGTGTGGTTCAAACTTATATCTCTTCTGCCAAAGGAGGGGAAAAGAAAATGTTAACATTTATATTTTGAGGAAATACAACTGAAGATTACGAAACATACCCGTCAAGAAAGAACCCAGCATCACTCAGGCATTTAACACTGGCATTCGGCAAATATTTGGCGAAGTTGTCACAATGGTGAAAGGTCGCTAAACCTCCTGCAGAACAGCCTGAGAGCAAAGCCTACACAAGAGACATAACATAGTAGGCATTTCATTCACATCATATAATATAACCCGTTGACTTGAAGTGCAAGTCATAATATTTCTTCGATTAAGGGAATAAGCTAAAGCTAATTGCATAGAAGGGGTTGTATACCTTGCGTGCATTTCCCAAACCTTTTGGTACAAGGTCTTGAATAATGGCTTCCCAAATCTTTTGCCCTTTGAAATAAAGCCTTGTTGTCTGATTTTCATCTCACAAATTAAGAGTCAGTTTATTCAGCAAACTTGATCTTATAATGTAAGTGAGAAATGCATGACAAATTGACAATTGTTAATGTAACAGTAACACTAATGCCCGGGAAGACAAACCAATTACCCTCCTCTTTTTACTGCAACTTACCCAATTAATATCTAAATTCCCATAGGTTTTAAAATTTTAAATACGTGTGTGCAGAAACTAAACACAAAATCAATTCTTAGTTGCTGATAATCTTTTGACAGAATTGTAAAAAGAACCATGTACATTTTTTTGTTAATAATAATAATAAAAAAAAAGTATCGTGTTTCCGAAGAGGAATTCAGAAAATTACCCCGTTGTTGAACACAGCGTCGCCAGTAAATGAACCACCGTCACAATATCTCAGCTTCACGCGGTTCCAATTGTAAAAGTCTGGTACACCAATCACGGAAAAAAGCAAGATTTAAACCAAAAAGAAAAATTAAAAAAATCATAAAGTGCATGAATAAAATAAGATACGGAGACCTTTTCTTTTTCTGACACATTTCTTTTTTCACAAGGAGCAGCCAGCGATACTTACCTGAGTTTGATTATTTCATCATTTGACTCAAAGCAGACTCATTCAAACTAACAAACGAAAACAGGACTACTGTAGCGCTATAACCGTATGCACATATGAGTACGTGAAGAGTTATGTAAATATTCTAAGGTAAAAACTCAGCTCATGTTTCGGCATCAATGCCAAGAAATGTTATTTGTAAATAATATTTATGGGATATTATATCAATACACTTTTATCTATCATTAAATTGGATCACTCTTATTTGTGTCGATATAATGTTACAAAAATGTTATATATAAATAACATTACTCTTCAATGATTAGCCAATTAAATCTTTTCTATAAATTTGTTTTCATATTAATATTTTATTGCTTTTTTCCGTTCATTCCAAAAGTTGGAAAAATGTCTTTTATTCATGAGATTAGAACTTGGAAATGACTTTTTTATATATAATAAAATTTAGATAGAGGAGAAAATACGTTGAAGTTTAGAATCATGGCATATTATAGATTCTCTAAGCGCTTTAAACAAGTCACTAATATGGAAAATTTGAGAATTAAACTCAAGTTCTAACAATGCAAGGCCGACAAGGTCCGCCCCCATTACCAAAATGTTTAAACTAATGCATAAAAAGAAACAATCCATGGATCATGGATAAAGAACACAAGATATAGACTAATTAACAGGATGCTCACATTATCCTAAACAATCAAGATTTTTGTTTTTGTTTTTTTTATAGACGAGGACTAGCATGTTCGGTTTCCCCAAACTTCCACATTTCACACAGAAGTTGTCCTTTTTTTATTTTGCACAAATTATGATTTTAATTTTCCAAATAAAATTTCCAATATACTAGTTAACACTAGAAACATGGCATATCAACGGACAATATTATTCTAACACTAAAAAAAATGAGTATCTATTAAAATAATAATTATTGAATGTGATAGATGTTAAGAATGAATGAAGATTATTATTATTTTCAATGATGATAAAATGAGTATCCCATGAGATATTAAATTCTTTTTTTAGATTAAAATAACATTTTTGAAAAGCTTTATGCAGGAGATAACGTATGAACAGCTTCAAATAGGGAACTAGAAGTGAGGCCAGAAAACAGCGGACAGAAATGCAGTCAACAAGTTTATTGAAAAATTGAAGAGCAATGTAGGCAACAAGAGCACGTGAAAGGAATCTGAAGAAATATGGACAATGTCGGGCAGAGCTTCACTCTACATTGGATTGCCCTGTCTATCAATTAGCCACAGACCCTGTGATCAAGGGACAGCTGTGTGTTACAAGTACAACTGTGACAACACAAGTACTAACCCTTGGTGTCAACCAAGCACCACTTAATATTTGGAGACCATCTCGTCCCTTGCTAAATTAAATATGAATTAACACGATATTACGACCAATTAACATAATTGACATTACTCATTGTATAGTGTCGAGTGTCGACAATTCTATGTCCGTGATGCAGGGAGTTCGAGGAAGAATTTCCATATGCAAAGTGCTACACATTCAAATTTTCCAACAATTGTTCACTAAATATATATAAAGATAAATTTCACAAATCTAATTGTTATAATATATGATATTATCTTGATCATTAAATATATTAAATTTTTTAACAATGAATATTGATAGATATATAATTTAATACTTAATATTTACATTTATTTTTAGAATTATGTTATGTGTCTAAATAAAAAATGATAATGACGTACCAAATTGATTTTAAATTTTACGTCTTCAATATATAATATAGTGAAACCTAACAATTTAATGATTAAACTAATACAATTTAATGTCTATTAAAAAAATTCAATTAAATAAGTATATCAAAGCTTAATTTGAGAGCAGATATACTCCGAGAAATAGAGCCAAGAGGGACTCTCTAACTATCCGCTTTATATATGCATATACACTACTAACATTAAATTGATTTTTTTTAATAAGGAATATATTTATTAGTCTTGCCTCCCTTTAAAATTGTAATCCCAGCTCCGCTTTTTTTATTATTATAAATTTTTTTTTTAAAAAAAAAAGGCTCCGCTTATACAAAGTTATAGGTTTATATTTAAGTATAACCTCTGAAAGAAAACATATATACTACGAAAATGTTTCCAACTGTATATTTATCTAGAACATATTTGTCGAGAATTTATCTATGAAAAGCATATTACTTAATTACATATATGGGGGATGTGTCATTCTATTAAATCGAATGGACCATCAAAGTTAAGTTATAATGATGTTTAATTGAAAGAATATGAAAAATAAAGCAAGAGTTTATTTACCAGGATTGAGGGAGGCATTGTTGCTTAAAATGCCAGAGAAGACCTCCAACTTGTTCATGTAACGTGTTGAGCCCCTGCGACTTTGGGCTCTCTCCAAGCATGATGTCAAGTCATTGCACCACCCACCTCCCTGGCATGCATTATAAATTGATGATGATTAATGATTTTCTGAATGCAGAGCCAAAAGGGTTTCTTCAATTGGGGGATTAACTGATTAAGGATCCACCAACCTAGCTAACTGACTAACTGTATTTCTGTCCACTTTGTCATTTCATCTTCAGATCTCCTTAACTTTGCTTGCATTAAAAGTTTGTCATAAAACACTGCTCTCCTACATGACACTTTATTTGTCTACACTCTACAATTCTTTGTATCTTAAACCCCACGCTATCAGATAAAACTGCTTTTATAATTTATGGGATGCGGCGAATGCCTTTGGCCCCGCATGATTAAGAAGACCCCCGACCTAAAGGATTGTCCTTTTTTTTCTTAAACAGATGTTTAAACGTTGTTAATTAGGTAAACGATTAATTGTACTTGTTATATATATAAGTTTGAATAAAAGAAATAAAAATTTATTTTATTTTACATTATGAACCAATAAAAATTAATAAAAGTAATAAATCATAGAAAATAACTACATATTATTACAACCATTCATCATGATTTGTTTGGTGAAATTTTATGAGTTTTTCTAACTAGTACTTCAAGCACAGTGATTATAGATTCCAATAAAAACAAATCTATAAACTTTTAAGTGGTTCATGCACCTGAAAACTCAAAAATTATACATTGTTATGATAAGTTTACCTCTTTAGAATCCTTAACCAGGTTAGAAAAATCCAAATCTTATTAGGTGATAGGATGAAATTATTTTATATTATTACGGCATAAAAAATAAATTTTAAAACTAATGCACTATGTATATAAACTAAAAGAATTGGTGATTTAAAAGTTAATATTTAATTTTAACTTTACAAAAAAATTGTAAATTTATAGAATTTTTTTTATTATTTTTCCACTTATAAACCACTCCATGCCTTTCAATATATCTATAAATTTAGGACAAATATAGATATTAAGAAAGATGATAAATAATATTAATAATTAAGTAAAATATAGTGAGCGGACTAATATATTCGTACATATTAATTAATATAGTATAATATTCAAAGCTAATAAAATGAAATGCTTTGAAAATGTTATATTAATTAAGGATATTATTGGAAGGAAAAAATTAATATTTTATTAAAATATAAAATTAATTAATATTTTAAAATATAAAATTATCTAAAAATGAATAGATATTTTGAGAAAGAGAGAGAGTAACTAATAATCCCGAGATGCAAATGCTTTATTAATTGAAACCTGGGAATGTACCCACGGCTCATGGCTCCTCAACTGTATCTCCAAAGATATTGCACCAGCGAGATCTATGCTAATTCGGCTATAGCCATTTGGAATGATCTTAACGTTTGTTTTTCATCAATCCCAATGGCGCTAGATTGTTTCAACAGAAGAAGAAGTCCAGTTGTTGGTAAGGCACAATTTTCTCAGTGACTTTGAATGAATGTGTTTTATGCCTTGATCCAGCAGGGCCGGGTTCTGTTAATAGACCCTATTCCAACCATAAGCAAGTCGAACAAAATATGTATTACTTACTAATCAAGGTGAGGTACTGTGGAATTATAAACAAGAGTCTCCTTCTAAAGATTCCTTGAGCTGGAATTGCTTGTTTGTAAGGGTGGGTCATTTTTCCTCATTAAAATTGCCCCTCTCTATTATGTACATGCCAATATGCCATGTTAATTTTAATGTCTTTCTCTTGTCACCTTGCGGTTTGGAGTATTCTAGTTGAACGTTCAGACACAATAAAGAAATAGGAGCATATGCTTTTTAATTCTGATTCGAGACATTTATTTGGGGCCAAGCTTTATTTTGCCGAATAAATCAATATCTATCATGATTATTATTTAGCTTTACGTCCAAGTGTCCAACCCCTGCATGTGAGCTATAGAAAGGAGTAAACCAAAAACATGACACCACGTCACCATGTGAGATTTCGAATTAGAGAAACATCAATCAAATGTCACATGCATCTCCCTGGTTTGAATTTTTAGTTGTAACACAGCTGTAAATATAAACAATAGAATTACAGCTAAAAGCACATTATTAACAAAGAAAAAGAATTATCAGGTTAAATTTTTATCAATATAATTAATTTAATAACAACAATTTGACAATTTACTTTGTTTAAAAATATCAATAATTTTATTCAATAATATATGGAAACTAATAAAAACTATTAACTCCAGTAAACAATTAGGCTAATAATATATTCAATGATTGAAAACATTTTCTAACATTTTTATCAATTTTTTAAGAATTTGAATGTTTGTTTTTGTATTCTTAAATATTATTGAACCCTATGAAATATCGACCTTGATTTGACTATATGATTTAATTATTATTATTATTAAAAATATAATTAAAATTAGAAATAACAATAACTTATTACATAGCTGGAATGGTATATATTCAATGATACACAATAAGAAAATTTTCTTACTGCAAAATTATAACAAAACTAATATCGATATTTAAAATTTTAATGTTTAATTAAGTTTTTTTGGACAATTAACACTTAATTTAACTTTTTAAAAGAGCAATTCAATTCTTCATGATATATAATGGGTTTAATTATTATAAACTAGCATTATAAAATACTTTTACACTATTTTCCATACATAAATAAATTTATACTATTAACTAATAGAATTTTAAAAAAATATCAAATCATAATAAATAACTATTCACTATTATAATTACTTATCATGATTTGTTATTTTTCAAAACATTATTATAGCTAGCAAATAATGTGAAATATGTTTAAGTGAAAAAGATTAAATCCATATACAATAATTTTAAAAATTTATAATTTTGAATCAATAAAAGATAAATTTTTTAAGAGTAATACCAGTAATATTAGTATTTTAATTAAAAATTAATATCATACTTAAAAATGCAAAATACTAAAAATAAAAATATGTAAAATTTTGTAAATAATTGAAAAGAATAACAATTATTTTCTTTGTTTATCTTTTAATATAAAAGTATGTTTGGTTGGGAGGTGAAAAACTGAAATTGGGGATAAATTTTATTTGATGAAGTCTTATGTATAAATTTACACAAACAATCGCCTAATTACATTTAGGGTTCCTTGTCTAATTAAAACTGGCCACGTCATCAGCGACAGTATTGTCGGCGCGGGTATGTGAGAAACAGCAAATTGCAGTTACCCAAAGCAGTGCGCGCGCAAAAGTCTAGGCAGACGACAGAAAAAGCCACTGTCGTATAGCATTTTGAAACCAACCAATCATCACCCTTTCTCCCCCAAAACCAGAAACACACCACCACCACTTTATCAAACACTACCACTACACAACATCATTACATAACGCTCAACACTAGTTTTACCCAGTTTAACTTTTTTTTAATAAAGATATTAAAAAATAGAGATAGGGAACTGATTAGAACTCTTCACATAATTCACTAAAATATACAAGTCTAACACAAGACAGTGGACTTCTTTGCTTACCGAGTTTACTTTTAATGCATTCTTTTATGTAACTAGATTTTAACTTTCTACTATATGATTCCATTAAATTTTATTGGTATGTTTTTTTAAGTTATAAATAAAAACATCAACTATTATTATTAATAATTGAATAATTATTTATAGGATTTAATTTGTGTGGCACTCTGTTTTCTTATAAGATTCTCTTATTTACATAATTTTTAAAGTAATAGAAGACATAATCAACCATATTTGCATTAATGTGGCAGCCAGGGAATCAACCATATTTGCATTAATATGGTCGATAATAACAATATAAAAAAGTTTTATATGTATGCTAAACTCTTTTATATGAAATTTTTATGTTATAAATATATAAATATTAGATCCATTTTTATTACTCAGAATACCATTTCAATCTATGGGTTTAGACATCGTATTATTAAGGTAAGATATATACAGTGAATTAAAACTTCTCTCTTATTATTTATTTTTCTAGTGCCATTTCTCCTGTACTGTAATACTCTTCCTTCTCCGTAACATTTGTCATCGCAAGATGCAAATATGAAATATATCATACATAAACTACATAAGGTAGATATATCAATTAAATTATCAATAAAAAATAGTCAAATTAAGTATCGATTAATTATTCCGTAATTATAAAAGAAGAGAGAAAAGTAGTAAAGTGCACCTCAAATTGCAGAAGCCAGTTATTCTCTCCAGCTCCAAATCCTCTGTGCCAATGATATGCCGGTAAACTCCCATCCAAACAAACTACAAATTTCAAAATCTCAATTAACAATTAACAATAACACAAAGAAATGAATCAATGAATAATTGAAACAATAAAAATTAAAAATTAAAAACAAAAAAAAAACTTACCAGCACCGGTAGCACGAGCATTCCGAACCAGCGTCATGTTCACCAGAAGCCTCTGTTCCGAGGAACGAACAAGGCATGGCGCCACCGTCACGAGATAAAGCAATACGAAAGCCACGAAGACGTTCATCTTCCGACGAAAAACCAGAATCTGTTTCCCTTGGAATCAGGTTCTCTTATTAGAAAAAAAGATTAAAAAAGAAAAAAGAAAGAAAGGGAGAGATTGAGATTCAAATAAAAAGCGCGAGCGAGGAAGCGAGCTCTGCTCTGTGTGTTTTTTATGCTTTGTCTGGATATGGTTTTCAGCTTTGAAGGATTTGGAACGAAGCGGAAATGGAAATCCACGTAACTGATGAAATCGACGCATTAATTTTGATTGCTTAAACGGATAGAGTTCAATTAAGTGAAAAATCGGAATCTAATGGTGTCGCCATCAACACAATAAAAAAACAACAAAAATAATACGAATGGTAATAATAACTATACAATGGCGCACGGAATGTAAAAAAGCCGAAAAGGGGAAAGCAAATCGTGAAAGGAATGAAATCGGAGATTATTATTAATATGTGGAATCGCGGTTTGCAGAAGCTGGAGGAAACGGGGACCGTGGGATCGAAGCTTTTGGTTATTGTGTTGTGTTTGGTTCGGAGAATGTTGCAATGATGTGTGTTTGAGGATTGAGGCGAGGTGGAATGAAAAGGGATAAGGAACGTGGCGGATATTAAGGTGCGCGTTGTCCTATCAGAGAGGGAGGGAAGCGAGTTAGAATAAGGCGTGCAAATTGGAAAAGAAATCGATGGAGATGCAGATGAGAGATGACTGTAGCTTTTGGTTCGGGGGAGTGTAGGGACCCACCTCCTAAACAGAATTTGGACCAACATGGTTGCTGCGGTGGGGTTTGCTACCAAACGAAAGTGTGCTCACTTGATCAGCATTTCTAATTCTACATGTAAACGAAAATCATTTCAATGGTGCCTTGTAAGCTAACTCACATATTCCTTCGTTTATCTTATTTTATTTTCTTTCTTTCTTTTTTCAAATTAAGGATGTTCATTGCCAAAATCGGTGACTAATCCTCTTAAGGCATGGTTTTACCTAGCATATCTTGCTTTGTAATGTTTTTTTGCTTGCTTCCATCATGATAGGTTTGACCTCTATCTTTATCGAAATAAATGTAGGTTTTGCCCCTAACTATGAAATTATCTTCATACTCATACGTATCATAAAAAATCAAATCCTAAACTAGATATATACTTAAGAAGCAGGGTTGGATTAGTTGAAATTAGAGTTTTAGGTGTTTTGTGGATTTTAATTTATTATTAAAGAATATATTTATGCATTATTATTAATTTTCAAAATCAAGCTACTGAAAAATTATTGTGATTTAGTGATTCACTATTTATGTTGTGCAGTTTAGATAGGTTTTCTTCTCTTTTTAATGCCTGTTGTGTGTGTGTGTGTTTTTTTTAATTTAAGTAATAATATTTCACAACAAAAATGAGCATTTTCAACTGTTACTTACATTCAAAGTGAATTATTAAGAAAAATAATTAAAGTGATTATTACCTGTCAAAAATACTCAAAATATCTTTTAGGTATTTTTGATATGTAATATAATTGTCAAGAAAAATTTATAGGTATTTTTAATAGTCATTTAATGTCAAATTTTTTTCTTGATAACACTTTAAATGTTAATAACAATAAAAAAATATTCATTTTTCTTATAGTATTTATATGTTGAGTTAAAAATCTTTGTTGGGAGATCCATATCCTATTAGGGACTTAGTCAGATCAGATCCATATCCTTTTCATATTTTTTATTATATTTGGGTGAATTTTTTATGTAAAAGCAGAATTACTAGAAAAAAATCCTAAAAAAAATATTTTTGAAAAGTTAGAATTTTTACATTCTAGAAAAAGATCTGTTTGTATACAATAAAAATAATGTTTGATAATAAATAAAAAAAATTTAATATTACATTCAAACATAAATTAATATTACATGTAAATATAAGATAAACGGTTTTTTTGAAAAGATCATATTTAAAACTATCAATTAAAGAATATTTTTTTTAAAAGATCATCCAAACAGGCTCTTAGTTGTGTTTTCATAATAGAATAATTAGAATTCTCGTACCAGTGATTCTGTAGAGATAAAAAAAAATAAAAAAAAAATTATGACATGGTTAGGAAGATGTATTTGTCAACACAAGTTTTGGAATGTGGCGTGAGTTAAGCATTAATAAGTGGGGGTTATTTTGAGGTCGTTAACCACTTTCTCTGAATCTAACTAGACTTGCGTAGCTGTCTGGTCTCCTTGCTGAGAAGAACCTGGAAAAAAAGAAAGGAAGAGGTGTGGACTTTGTAACGTGGGAATCTAATCATGGCTTATTGGTAGGTCCATTTTGTTGGCCAACTTGTTAGTGATGGACTCGGTGAGCGACCAGTGGGTTGAGGGAGAACACAGGTTTAGAGTACATACGAATAATATTTTGATTACTATATATCTTTTTTTTTTCTCATTTTTTTACCCTTTCTCTTTAATGAATTGGATGAGTTTTGTAAGGACATTCTGCTAGACATGGTCATGACTCTAATAATTCAGTTATGATTAGAAAGTCTCCTATGTAATTGTTGCTTTTGAAATATATGTACGATAGATTGCCTTTCTTCTATCTTAAAAATTTCTTATTGATTTTAATATGGTGTGTAGTGTACAAGGAGCCAACCATAAAGCTGACTGATAGTTAGTTTGACTCCTTAAACATTTAGATATGAATTTGATTTCTGGAGGTTTGCATGGAAAAAGTTTCATAGTCAGAAATAAAATCCATATATGTGAGCTCTACATCTAAAAAAAATTAGTCATTACTTTTGACGGTGGATACCCTTGGTTTATAAAAAAAAAATAGTATATAAGGAGCCAAATTTGTATCGCAATGTTCAATCACCTTCCTTCAGTACTATTTATTCGAATACAGCCAACAAAGCTTTTTCAAAGACCTACATGTTGCGACGGTAGCTAGACCAGTTCGTTTATTCTTTGGTATAAATTATTACTACTAAATTTTCTGAAAGGAAGTTCGTTGTGAATATACAACACTATTCTGGTATTCCATACGATGTATAGGTTTAATATTCTTATAGTGACATAGAAATACAAGTCTATTTTGACATAAGATTTTTAGAATATATAAATAAGTAAATAATAATTAACTCATTACACATATATATCATTTATTTATAGAAGCATATTTTGAATTGCAGTATTATCGACAAATTAACTAATGCAAACACAGCTTTTGTAAAAGAAAAGTATGAATCGTGTGTATATTAAAAAAAGGGATGAAATTGTCAGTAAAAAAAATTTATTATTGTAGGATAAAAAGACATATATTAATGAGAAATCAAATAGTAATCAAATATGTTTAAAACAAATTAAATATTTAAGATTGAGTCAAATGATAAAACTTCATGCAAAAGAAAAGTCATAAACTCTTTAGAGGAGTGTATGAACACGATAAGAAATATTACTTAGAACTTGAATTGACATGAACTATACTCTGCAACATTTTCAAAAACAATCAAACTTTTATTTTAATGGGTAAAAAATAGAATGTAAACAAATGTATTAAAAAAAATATAAAACATTTATATAGAACAATACTAATAACTTCACAAGGACAGAGCATCGAATAAGGAATATAACAATATAGAAGTAGATGAAGAGGAAAAAGAAGCAACAAACATAAAGGAATACTTATGCCTTCAAACTAAAAACGAAAAAAGATGAATTCCAGGGATGTATTTTTGAAATAACTAATAGAAGAGCAATGAATAACCTGAAAGATATGCAAAAGGAGAGAAGATTGTTCAAAATTATAATTACAATGAATATTATGTTATATTATATTAGAATAGTTTTCGTTTACAATTAATCAACATTCTAAATTCAATCTTTAATAATTAAATTAATGAAAAATAGTAGTCAATCATCAATTATTTTTTAAAATCAAATCATATATTAATTTTAAAGATTGAAATTGAAATTGAGATTGATGATAGTTAAGATATGAGAGAGAAAAATTTTAAATATTATTATTAGTAGTTTATATGATAGTTATAATAAACCAATGATTGAAAATAAACAGAGAAAAAATCAATTTTGAAATAATGAGTAATTCAAATGCATGAGAGAGTGACATGTGGCATAGAATTAAATTACAATATCAAATTTGATATTTTCATAATTAACATATACAATCATATTTTCACAATTTAGTACCAAAAATCTCATATTAGAATATAATTTCCAATCAACAGAGATATTTCAATTTAATGTAGAATAAGAAATCCAAATGAATGAGAGAGTGGCATCTGGTATAGAATTAAATTAATCTAGGTCTTAGTTGCATATATTATAAATTATGGATATAGATTATAAATTACTGATTATAGATATAGATATTATAGATTTAAAAAGTATACAGCATGTTATTTATTACTACAGAAACCAAAAAAAAAAAAAAAAGCTCTCAATCATTCTTATGCACTAAAGTTCTATTTAAATAATAATTCCATATGAGTCACCATCAATATCATTGATATAATGGGTTAGGAAAAAAGTTAAAAATTCTTTAAAAAAATATGGCTAGTCAGCAAAATCAATGTTAAGGTATATGTAGTCTATATAGAAGCTCTCAATTAATGACAAAAGGAAAAAAAAAAATCCTTACCATATACGTAAGTATATTTAGTCTATATAAGCTTGTTTGATTTATGTATGAGATAGCTTACTGTTCAGACGATAACAATTAATATGGATGATGAGCATATGTATTATTCAGTACCCCGTGACGGGTTTGAACTTTGAATGCTATTTTAATACTTCTACATACCGTCTAATTCCTTAGTTATTTTGTGCCTTTTTTTTTTTTTGTTGCTCACTATTTCCCTTCATCATCCCTATCTTTTATGTTGAAATGGCAATGCAACGATTACGCTTCAAAGCTTATCTATTTTGGACCTCGGTCATATCCACCTCAATTTTCTATTTACAAATGCCGAGACCTAATCACTTTTCAAATTCAATAATATCTTACAATAAAGTTTATAAAAAAAAATTATTTATTCCATATTCCACGTATTTTTGGGAATTTTCTTGGGCTGAACAGACTTTCATACATGCATAATACCCACGTTGTCAAAGGGTCGATCTTATCCAAATTTATTGCTGCACATTGATAGTGTTATTTTCCTAATTTTATATATGCTCTAGTTTTTCATTTCAGTCTTGAAGGGAGTTCTCTAGTTCAGCTTATCAAAGATATCAATGGTGAGTGACTCATCTAATTGGTGTTAAGTTTATATATATATAGTCATAACTCGAGTTTGATCCTTAGAGTTATCTTGTTGACAGATGATTTATAAATATCTTTATAAGTATTTTGTAAGCTCGAGTACATATTTTGACTTTGGACCCAAACGAGCCTTCTTTTTTGCTAAACTTTAATTCCACCAAAAGAAAATTAAAATTAAGGAAATAGTTTTGAGATATTAGATATATATCAATTATACTGGTGGGTGCAATTTGGCGGGATTAGGACACTAACACTGAGGCCGTGCTAGTAAAACGAATGCGAGGCTTTAAGGAAGAATCCTTTACCAAAAAGGACTCGACCGAAAGTCAAAAAAAGGCTTTTACTTTTGTTGATTGAACGAAGAGTAACCATTCTATTTCCTTTCTGCATTTCCATTTTCATTTATTTGCATGTGGGGTGTTTTGAGCGCTTTAACGTAACGAATCTTGGTTATGTTCACTTTGATCTGTTCTGTCTTTGTCTTTTGCTTTGGTAATGTTCTGTCTTTGTCTTGTTATAGATGTTAACTAATCACTATATTTTAATCCTATGTTGTGTGCTCCTATATATGCTTTATGCCTTGTTACAGTTAAACTAAAATTTATTAAGAACTATTATCCAGAAAATTGAAATCTTGATCCTTATGATGTTGACATAGTAACAAATGTAGGGTAATCAATCAACACAAAAGAATACTGAAAAGAGAATAGTAGTTAACCAATTTCAGGCTGGCATAACTGGTTTCGTGCTGCGTAGTGATAGGCCCCTATTCTTTTGTCATAGTTTTTTTTTTTTTTTCAAATGTAACTGATAGCTTAATTTTACCTGATTCAAACAGAACAGAGCCAGTAATGGCGTATGAGAACAAAAAATGCATGTGAAAGTTGAAATTTGAAACTCCCTTTCTTAACCTAAAGTTAAACTCATTGATGCATGCATATTCTAATCATCAACCACTAAACCCAAAATGATATATAATAATACTAACCAATAAAACTATAGAAGTAGTTATCCAGAATCTAATAAGCATCATTTTGCAGGATAATCTGCTATTGTTACAGATGATTTTCCAACATGGAATGATGCGGTAAACTTTAAAAGGGTAGCATTATTTTCATCATACCAATTGGTAAGTGTTTAATCACTTGCACACCCAGATTAGAAATAGAATGGTGAATTTCAATTCATTTTGAAATATTTAATCATATTGAATTATATTTTCAAAATAACTTTTAACCTCTAATCATAATTTGAGTGGAAATAACAAAAAATTACTTTTCCCAGGACAAATCCACAAATTACGAACTATATACCAATTAAAAAAAAAAATTTGAATGGACATAGTCACGCTCATTTTTATACACGTTCACAATAAAATTTATAAGATTCATAACTAAGATTCATGAAACCACTTTTTATTTAAAGTGTGTAAATATGAGATATTATAATTATGTATAAACAAAACTCTAACTATCAATTATACGAGTGCGACGGATTGAAATGCTGTCTATGTCAGACTAATCAAAAGAAATGGGAAAGGTTGAGAGAGAGAGAGAGAGAGATGCAGTAGCACGAGCATGTCATGTGGGATCTATGATGAGAACAAAATTGAACAGCTGGAGCTGATATTGAACCCTGGGTAAGACAAAAATAAGACTCAGTTTTGGAGTGCAGATTATGGAGAAAGAATGGCACTAGCACTACCAAGTTGGATACATGGATAGGCCGAACCATAAAGTCATACGATTTGACTACTCCCAACTTTGTCAATAGCAGCTGATAGTTTCACAAACAGAAAACTTTGGTAGGGGATCGGGACATAAACACATGGACGAAACAGAATCAATAATATTAAATTTGTATGAGCTATTATTAAAAAAAATTAAATTTTTATTCCTATATTCTATTTTTACTGTCGCCATGTTTTAAAGGTACAGAAATTTTATATTTTTTTTGTTTCAGGGACATAAAAAAAAATTTTATCCCCTGTTTTTATCTACATTACCAAATAGATTTGTGTCTGCAGTGTCTTTATATTTTTATCTTAAATACAATAAACAAACTATACCTAATGGATAGGTGGTGGGTGTATGGACTATTCAGATTGGGCTAGTTCAAGCCAGCTATTGGGCTTATTAATCTGCTTTATGCGAGGACTTATTCTTTATTTATGCAACTTAAAAGGATTTTTCCCTTTTTTTTTGGGGGGGGGGGGGGGATGCACCATGCAACTAACTTGTAAATTAATGGGCTAATTCGTAAACTTGTGTTATTATTTTATTTTTAATTAGTCTAAAGAGCCAGCAAGCAATTAATCTTCATTTTCAATAAGCCTAATATAATGACCACAATACAGAGTCAGACACTTCGAGATAGAGATGGGTTGGGCAAAAGCATCTTGTGTTTGTTGGATTTGGAAGAATACTTTTTTCACTTTAAGGTATGTTTGTGAATATCGTGTCATGGGCCAACATGTGTCTGTGAAGTCAAACAAGGCAGATTTTGTTCATCTAGGTGGTCCACCTCTTTCCGGTAGTAATGTAGCAGTAGATGGAGTATTGTAATCGATAGGCAATAGTAATACCAAGTGAAAATGGTTTTGCTTTAATTTTAGTGATTCTATATTGCCAAGTCCTTTATAAGTATCACTGTAATCTCACCAGCATCCACGTGCAGTCCAGCTTTTGTCGACAGTGTTGCCATCGGTGGCACTGAAATGACCTTCCACAACCTCTTTTTAATTTACAACCGTGACATTGTTATCCTATAGGATTCCCATCCTCCTTTGTCGATGCCGGCGATTCTTTATGTTGTTCCGCTAATAACCAGTTGAGAAATAGCCCAAAAGGATAAAGAACCAAACAACTTTTGTTCCACGTCCCCATCCGATTCCAAAGTTGATTTCATTCAACACATCACAAACGGTGCCAATTTCATTCTCTTCTAGTGGGGGCTTCGTCAATTTACGTCGTGCAATGCATTTTTGGGCATTTCCTTTGGAAGAAAAAGTTATAGTTCATAAGTCCACCTAACTGTGGTTAGTCTTTTACTATTTTTGTTATAATTATCAATTATTTAATTCAAAGAAACATGCTGATGACCCACATGGCTGATATGAGAAGAAATGATTGGACGGAGTAAAAGAGGTCATTTACTATTGGTGTTGGTAAGAATTTCTCTCATTTTAATATTGATGTTTAGTTAGGGTTGTTTCTAAATCAAAAACTAAGAATTTCTCCCCTTATTTGCTTGTCTTATGTATGGAAAAGTTATCGACCATGATTCAGGAGGTAGTGGATAGTAGCGCATGAAAGCCTGTTCATGTTTCTCGGGTTGGGCCAAGTATTTCTCATTTATTTTTTGCTGATTATATAATTCTTTTTTGTAATGGGAAAAGACTAAAATTCGGGGTGTTATGGATATTATGCATAAATTTTACATTATGTTGGGATTAAAAGTGAATTTCAATAAATCGAGAGCTATGGCCTCACGACTAATGCCCAACAGGAGAAAAGACACTTTGTCACCACTCACTTCGATTAGATTTACAGACAATTTGGGAGGCTACTTGGGTGTTCTTATACTTCAGGGCCGTGTAACCAAAGCCATATTCCATACTCTTCTTGAGAAGGCGGAGAAACGCCTAACTTTTTGGCAGAAATGTCTACTCAATAAAGTAGGGCGCCTAGCCAAGTCTGTGTTGATATCTCTTCCTATCTACACTATGCTGTTGTTGTGGCTACTGGAGGGGGTGTGTGATCATATTAATAGAATTCTGAGAGATTTTGTTTGGGGTAATCAGTCAAATCGCTACGGTTTCCATCCTGTTGCTTGGGAAGTTTTAACTTGACAAAAGAGTTGCGAGAGCCTTGGAATTAGGGGAGCTTGTAACATGAACACGACCTTACTTGGGAAGTTGGTGTGTCTCATTGAGAATAATTCACCAAAGAGTTAAGTTCAAGTCTTACAAGCAAAATATCTCAATCATGGCTCGATCTTTCACTACATATCATTAGGGTCATGTTCTTATATATGGAGGGGGATTGGCAAATTAAAGCTGCAATGAGGCTGAATGATGGATTTCACTTCTCTCTTGGTTTAGGAAATGTCTCCTTATGGTATGACAGTTGGTTGGATGGAGAACAGGTGGCTACTATGGTAGATTATGTCCATATTTCATATTCGGAACTCTATATCCGTGATCTTTAGTGGGATAGCCAATGACACTTTAATATTTTGAATACTCCTTTACCTAAAGAAATTTGTCGCTTTCTAGCTGATCGGTCTTTACCAAGTTGGGGTGAGTGTGGTATGGCTTGGCGCTGGCTTGAACAGGAAAGTGGTGAATATTCTACTACAAACGATTATCAATGGTTACTTCAGGATTGTGCTTCTGAGGAGGTTGGAGGGTCTTCGATATGGATTTGGAAATTGCTGGTTCCCGAGAAGTTCAAATTTTTTATCTGACAAATATATCACTCTGCTCTCCCCACTGCCAAATTTAGGTTTAATAGCCGTATTGCTCCTTCACCAAATTGTGTGCGATGTGCACTTGGGAGGAAGATCTACGACATTGCCTCGGTAATTGTTGTCACTCCCTGCTTGTTTGGCTAGAAATGGGCTTTGGTCATGATCCGCACTTCTTCACTTTTTCTTTGCTGGATTGGGTAAATACAAATTTGAGATTTTCCTTTAATCTATTCTTTGTTGTAAGTTATGGTGGGTTTGGTCTTGAAGTAATAAACAAATGTTGAGTTGTCCTTGTGAAAGGTGGATAAGGTGTTAGCCTTACTAGTTGCGAACATCCACTCCATCCAAACACATTTGTCCTCTACTCAACGTCGCACTATGATTCCGCGTGTGGTACACTGGGCTAGGCCGTAGAAGGAGGAAAAAAAGTTGAACATTGATGGTAGCCATTGTTAGGTTGTTGATGTGGTGTGTGCAGGGATTGGCGGGGTCCTGTGAGACTCCAACGGAACGTGGATTGAGAGATTTTCTAGTTTTCTCAGGGAATATTCTGTTTTATTTGCAAAGTTTATGGCGATCAGAGTTGGTCTTGCCAAAGTATAGGAAAAAAGGATATCGTTTAGCGTGGTTTAAAAGTGACTTACTACATGCCGTCATTTTACTTACATCTAACTATTGGACCAAGCATCATTCTTGTGTTGTTGTTCTTACGAAGGTTTCTCATCTCTTGGCAAGGAAGTGGGTTGTACGCCTATCTCATAGGGTATGCGAGATCAATTCATGTGCTGACAGAATGGTTAAGTTGGGTATTACCAATAATGATCAAGTTAAGTTTTGGCAAATTCCCCCTTCTATCTTATTACCTCACCTTTATGAGAATGCTTTAGGTAGTGAGCATTTGCATGGTTAGTGTCTGTTGGTGTTTTTGCTTCTTTGTCTTTCATCTGTAACAAAAATAAAAAATAAAAAAGACTACGCTATTTTAAAAGTTGAAGTTGCTAAGCTTATATCAGTTATTCACTCTAGTGTCCTGAATGGAGAGCTATCCACTTTTCCAAGGTTGAAGTTTTCTTTAATTCTCTTTGGACGTGTTCAAAGGTTGAACTTGAACTTGAACATGAAGCAAAGAGACTACACATTTAATTTGTTTTATTTTATTACCAGAATGAAAAATGGGGGCTCAATCTAGGAAAAGATATAACCAATACAAGCATAAATTATGTGTATATTTTTTGTCTCGTATAACATTGATACTCTTTTTGACCACCGAAAACAAAATCTGACTCATTTTATTATTTTAGAAACGTATGTACGTGTGTGTATATATATATATATATAAAACATTTATTAAGCATATACCATCACTGACGCAAAGTAACATGCATTATCATATAATAAAATATTATTTATGGAAGCAGGGGCCGTAAGCTATAATGAATAAAATCTAAAATTTGAAATGATGGTGGCGTGTTGGTAGCGCCAGAAACCGCGTCGGTGCATTATGAGCAGATGCAGTCACAGTATTCTAGTAATTGATTGGTTGGAAACGCATTACCATTTGACATCATCATTTTAAACCTAAGTCAAAAATTAAAAATGACTTCTTCCATCATCCAAGTCGGGTCGAAAAATTCATTATGACCTGTAATTCACGTTAAAACAAGTTAATGAACTACGTTATAAATACGGAGTTTCTCATAAAAGAATATGGAATTTTTTTTATCCATGGACCAAAAGAATAACAGAATATCTATATAGTATTTTTTTAATGGAAAGAACACATCGGAGTATTGTTAATAAGTCACAGGATGTGCAAGAATTAACTAAGCCAATACTACAATCACAGCATAGTCATAATCGATCGATACGTTGTTCACACTGTAATTAGGCTAATAGGTTCAATGAACATTTTTTTTTTTCATTCTTTGTTATACTCAAGGACAAACGTTGCGATGCTTCCAATTTTACCCTGTTCCCCTTTATCAGCATGACTTTGAGGTTGGAGATAATGCAACGAGGAGCACTAATATTATTGTTGGTTTGTTTGCAATAAGCACTAAGATTGTATGAACAAGCAAAAGAAGAAAAGTAAAAGGACAACACGAGGACTTAGAAAACACTTACAATCATTTCAAAGTTAATGTCTTTTGGTTATGTTCTGGCATTCTGCAACCAGTATAACAACCCCGGAAGTAATGCTTATAGGGATTATTTAGAATAATATTGCAACCTGACAATGTTAACCCACTAGCTAGAATAATTACACAGCGGCTAATCTTAGGAAATCTATGGCTAGCTAGCGTGAGCTAGTTAGGATTCTTCTTAGTTTCCGTCATCTGCTACATCTTTCCCAGGGCATATATTTACTAATATTTTCTTCATGCAATTTTTTCCCATTTAGTAAGGTTTGTTAGAGTGGAAGACCGTTCCAATTCAGGGTGAATTAAATAAGTAAATAATAATTAAACCTACGCCAAGTTAATTAGTCAAAGATTATCATTTCTTGCCGAATAATAATTGAAAAAAAAAATGTTATTCCTTGGAGGATCAATTTATCATATGTAAGCACCTCATTCTCTGTCTTATTAATTATATGCCCTTCTCAAATTTTAAGGGGATAAAAGATTATAATTTCATGTGGTTTGTTCCACAATCTAGCTAGTAATTTTAGTTGTCTCCTACACTCTTTGATTGGGAGGTTTCTTATTTGATCCCCATCTTTCATCTTTCTCCAACCCTTTAGAAAGAATTATTAGCTTTAATATCTTTATTTTTTTAAAATAATTATGATTTTATAACTGCTATTATACAAGTAAAGTCATTCTGATCCAAAAAGATTTATATTTTAGCAATTTAGTTTTCTAAAAATCAATCTATACACATGAGTTTTCAAATATTTGGAAATTATAACATTTTAGTCCTAAAAAATATTGTATATGCACTTCAGTTTTCTAAATTTGACATAATAATAATCTAATTCAAAGAAAATGATAATAATAGACTAAAGTATTATAATATAAATATTTATGAGACTTAAGTGTATGTAATTGATCTATCCTTTTAAAGGAAATGTTGTAACATTAAATTTTTGAAGGACTAAAGTGTATGTAATTGAACTTTTAAGACTAAAGTGTTATCAAGCGTTTGCAATTGATTTTCGAAGGATTAAAGCATAAAAATGCTAACTTTCTTGGATCAAATTATAGTTTTACTCTTAGGATGTGTTTGGTTTGTTGGGGAAATTTTTTCATGAATTAGCTTAATGTATTTTATGAATATAACCAAACATACTAAGTAATAATGAATACTCAATTCCTTTTAGAATATTTCTCTATTTTCAAATAAAATCATCTTTCAAAATATCTATCAATTTTACATTCTAATAAAGTAGAATTTATTGTTTTAATAGTACCACTGAGTAATTAATTATCAGTAGTGTAACTTTTCACTTTCAATCATTTGATTTGCTCTATAATTAATAACCAGTAGGATATTTTAGTCCATATAACATAATTTGTATAGAAATACTCTATTATCATATTATTTATCACATTTCTTAATAATATTTGTCTAAATTTGATAGATATTTTATAAGGAAGAGAGTAATAACTAATGATACAGTAGTATAAAATAATTAATTAGAGTTAAATCCAATATAGCTGATCTGATCCATCCTTCAAAGTCAAAATTCACGTGCATAGAAAAGGAAAAGTGGAAAACAAAAAGATGGGGAAATTTTGGAAAGAGATAATGTTCAATTTAATTCCTAACTTTTTATTCATAAGTTATTTTAATTTTTGATTATTAAAATGAATTAAATTAGTCTGTAATATTATAAAATGTAAGTTAAGTTAGTCTTTTATTCGATCATTTCACTTGTATTTAACATTTTATCAATTAAATGATAATGTGTAACATTAAATAATATCTTTTATCATACCATGTGTTACTTGAAATAAAATGAAATTTAAAATAACTTATTTAAGTATCTAAAATTGCATAAAATAAGTCATTTTATTACTTAAAATGAATATTTAAATGATTCATTTTATGTAATTTTAAGCATCAAAATAAATCATTTTAAACTTTATTCTACTTTAGATAACATATGGTATGTCAATGTATCACTTATTGTTACCTATTATCATTTAATTGATAGAATATTAAATAAGAGTGGATTGAGAGACTAGTATGACTCATATTTTATAATGTCAAGGATTAATTTGACTTATTTTAAAAATTAGGGGTTAAAATAACTCACAAATATAAAATGAGGGATTAAAATGAATATTAAAACTATTGAAAAACAGCTAAAATATTGGGGCCAAACTAAAATTTCAGAAAGATTCACTGCGCTTAGCTTCGCTTTGTTTTGGTAAGATTGCAGGGAGTCCCGAGAAACGGGTGGTGGATTTGTTGAGCAGACGGGGGGTCTCTCAAGCTCTGCCAAAAGTCCAAGGTTAGTCCTTTCACAAACTTCCATCGCTGATTCCCCAAAACCCTAATTTCCCAAATTCCATTCCCCCACTCTTCCAGATGGCAGTTCGCTTTCTTAATCATTTTGGGTTTTGGTTGGATTTCGAGAAATTTTCACTCTTTCATTTAAAAATTTCATCTTTTGCTTTGTGGGTTACTGGGTCGGTTTTATTGCGCGTTGTTTCTAGGGCTAATTGATGCCATCGCGAGAGATAAAATAATGAGTGATCGGAATTATTTTGGGTACATTTCTTAGTTTAATTGCATTGTAGAAAGAAATCGCACAGAATCAGTTTAGGATAAATGAAACAATGATGCTAACTTGTGGTAGGAATTAAGATAGAATTACAGAATTTTAAAAGGATTAATTTTTATTTGACTTTTTTTCAATGGACATACTTATTACTTAGATGTCTCACAAGCTTCTTCTGTTTATGTATGCAGGTTGCATGGTTTTCTCTGCTTAGATTTTTGTTTTTGAAAAGGAAAAAAAAAAAAGAAGAAGGAAAAACTATGCAACTTTGGTTGCAAAGTCTTATGTGTTAGGTTGTGTGTCTGTGCATGAAAGTTGAGTTTTAAGATAGCTGTGCCCCTTGTAAGATGGAGTCCCTTTGGAAACTTGTGTATTTGCTGGAGCCTGCACCTGTCACACTTATCACTACAGCTGTAGCTGTGACATTTGGATCTGCCTTTCGAGCTCTAAACTACGGCAAAGAAATGGAGCGCAACCGTGATTTATCGGAAGCATCCATTACATTGGATAGGTCACAAGCATTGATGATCCCAGTGATGAGCTCTTTTAGCTTGCTTTTGATGTTCTACTTGTTCTCATCCGTATCGCAGCTTCTCACAGCATTCACTGCCATTGCTTCTGCATCATCCCTTTACTTCTGCTTGTCTCCCCATGTTGCCTACTTGAAGTCCCAGTTTGGTTTAGCTGATCCATTCATTTCACGCTGTTGCTCAAAATCTTTCACACGAATCCAAGGAATGCTATTGGTAGCATGCTCTGTTGTAGTGGCTGCTTGGCTTGTTTCAGGTCATTGGATACTGAACAATTTATTAGGCATATCAATATGCATTGCATTTGTAAGCCATGTACGTCTTCCAAATATCAAGATTTGTGCAATGCTTCTTCTCTGTCTATTTGTCTATGACATTTTTTGGGTTTTCTTCTCTGAGAGATTTTTTGGGGCAAATGTCATGGTATCAGTGGCAACACAGCAAGCATCAAATCCTGTGCACACGGTTGCTAATAGTTTAAGCCTTCCTGGGTTGCAACTGATAACAAAGAAATTGGAGTTGCCCGTAAAGATTGTGTTTCCCAGAAATTTGTTGGGCAGTGTTGTTCCTGGAGAGAATGCAACAGACTTTATGATGCTTGGTTTAGGGGACATGGTATGGCATTCTTGTTCGCTGATATGTACTGCTGGATGTCCTTAATTGTTTATAGAATGTAGGTTGTGTTATCATTTGGTTACTGTCACATGTAAGTAGTTTGTTGCCTTGAATGTACTGTATGTAGCATCATTAGAACTGTAGAAGGCTGCATGTTGATTGATTTAAGTTGGCAGTGCCAATTTTAAATACTGTGCTCTTCTCTTGTTTGCAGCTGGAACATGCCTTGGTAAGTGCTATGTGGGTTATGTGGATTGTCATTTATTGTGATTGTTTAATAACTTTGCAGGGAGATCTTCTGCCAAATTTCTGCCAGAGCAATTAAAAATAAAAGAAAGAGGGGGTTGTTGTTCACCCAATTTTAGCTGTTACTTACTGTAACCCTCCCCCTTCCTCCCCTGTTCTCTGATTTTTCCTGCTCCGATTTTATATTGGATCTGAATCTTGAAAGATTTTTTGTGCTGCAAGGCACTTTGATTTGAGTGAAATCTATGTTTTGCATGTTATATGGTCATTACTTTTGACATATTATAATCAAACATTTCTCTGTGCCTCGGTGCATGATGTGCGTAGGCACTGTATCAATTGCTATGTTTAATGTCAGCTATCATTACAGTTCCTTGTCAACATAGGCTAGTCATAATTCCAATAAAATTTTGAAGTCCTGTTTCTTTAGAACTTCTGTGTTTGGTGTTATATATTGTTTGTTCACACCTTTGTAGGCTATACCAGGCATGCTCCTAGCTTTTGTCCTCTGCTTTGATTATCGAAAGAGCCGGGATACAGTAAACCTGTTTGAGTTACATTCTTCAAAAGGACACAAATATATATGGTATGCACTACCTGGTTATGCCATTGGTCTCATAACTGCTTTGGCAGCTGGTGTCTTGACTCACTCTCCTCAACCAGCACTTCTATATCTGGTACTTCTGTTTTCTATTTCTTCTTGTCATCAAAACAGTTTGGTTGCCTTATTTTACTTCTACACAACCTTTATAATCATTTATTCCATAACTTTGATTCTTAACATCATGCTTTATTTTTATATTGGCAAATTTTAGTTTGTATAACAGATAGATGAAAGTAGTGCCAGCGACTGCTTAATCTTCATAGTTTCAACTGTTATTTCTTTTTCCACTCTAAAAGTTCAGTATACCAATTAGAACATTTGTCATCTGCCTATTCGAACTGGACATACTGACTCTGACTTGATTATACAATTATTATTGGGCCAATAGCATGTTTGTATTTTTGTTTGAAACCCCAAAAATGGTTGGGACAAGAGCTACAAGAGTGAAGCATTTGAGGTTTATAAAAATTCTGTACTTGAGATTCAATTTATTCATCCATTGGGCTGTAAAATGGCCATTGGCCAATTGATGGAGCATTTAAACTGGTTCCTAAGTTTTCCCCCCAACCCTCTAATTCATCAGCACATTTAACTCTGATGTTGATGGCCTTTCGTATAACTCCTTCTGTTCCTTTTGTAAAAGTGGGCTTCCTATTCCTACTAGGTGCACTTACCACTTAGCAGTGAAGGTATGACCGTGGTGTTTGCCAAACTTGCATTGGATCAATAAATTGATATCGTTGAACATTTTTAGCAACCACTTTTTCTTTTGTTTAATTTTATGTTAGCTACCTGTGCCTCTGACAATTTTCCTTTTGTTGGCTAATGTAGGTGCCTTCAACTCTGGGACCTGTAATCGTGACGTCTTGGATTAAAAAGGAGCTACTTGAGTTGTGGGAAGGGAACATGCCAAATCTCAATGATAAGGATCGCGAAATAGAAGTTTAGCCTATTATCCTATTTTCCATGCCACCACCTAACCGGTGATTTTATAGCCAAACTAAAAGTTGTAAATTCACTCAGAATCTTTCATCGTGGGATTCTCCAAGAAAAATTTACATTAAAATGTTCATGTTGTTGTGTCTGTCTAGAATAGATGTCTCTATTTATGCACCAAACTTGCCTGAATTAAGATAAAGAAATTTGCACGTGAACTGCTCATGATTGCGTTGGAGGACAGCAACAATGAGTTAGTAATACTACAAAAAAATAAGAAGTAATTGGATATGGAGAATAACGCTCCCAAGTATAGGTTTGCATTGATTTATAACGAAAATAGAAAATAGGTATTGATTAAGGAGAAAATTACAGACAACTACGATAGACGAGTCTTCAAATATACCGAAAAAGTGGTTGGGGGATAATAAGAGGTACCTTGCAATACATGCATTTACTACTGCAACAAAATTCTCATCAAATGACACCCACAGATTTTAACTAAGCATAAAATATTTTGCTGTATATTAACAGTGAAACAAAGGCTTTAGCACTAGCATGTGATTGTGAACCGAATAAATAGCTAAGTGAACATCTTCATTAGTCAAAATCAGAGTGGGCTAATTAATCGAGGGATTGATACGGAAAAGTGAAGACAAGTGAAAATTTAAAGATTGTACTATAGCAATTGGGAAATTCTATAGTAGTTCACTCAACGTGAAGAAATGTAATATCTGCAGCAGCAATTAAGATGTGGAATGTTTGTTCCAACAGTTACTGTGTGTTAAGTCAAAGCCGAGCTTTTCTGATCACAAATCATGTCTTATGTGGGCAAGCTTTCATATCCAGTTTCTTAATAGCAAAAATGGCCTTTGTATTCCTTATGTAACAGGAATCACTCCCTTCTTTGCTTTGCTAAATGATAAGCATGCCTAACAATATATTATGAATAAGGTAATTGAGAGCCATAAAATTTGCCAAAATTTAGTTGTCA
This sequence comes from Dalbergia cultrata, assembly GCA_031216105.1. Taxonomy (NCBI): domain Eukaryota; kingdom Viridiplantae; phylum Streptophyta; class Magnoliopsida; order Fabales; family Fabaceae; genus Dalbergia; species Dalbergia cultrata. Next base: position 8,929,532 of record CM062346.1, read on the forward strand.
GATCATTATCATTATATAAGTGCATTATATTGCTAGTATTGATTGAAATAGTTTGGGGAAAGAAGTCCCACATTGCTAAGAGTTGGGATGGAAATAGATTGCCAAGGCTATATATATATGAGCCTAAATCATCCAAGATGTACCAGTAGGAAAAACACTTTAAGCTTGTATCTGACTTTTCTTTCTCTGTACTCTTGTTTTAGAGTGTTGTGAGGTGTAGTTTAAATATTTGCTTTGGAGAGTGTGGGTGTACTAGGGTGTGGGTGTTTATGAGAGAAGTCTGTGTGTTGTAATAATTTTCACATAGTGATATTCTCTAGTTGTCTTTTTGACAGTGGCCGTGATTTTTCTCCGGTCTTGGAGTTTTCCACGTTAAATTCTTGTGTTGTAGTTGTGTTCCTATTTTATTTCTCTGTTTAGGGTGGTTCTCAAGGAGGGGAAGTGGTGTATTTTCCCAACAACTGGTATCAGGAGCTTTGGTTCGGTGGGATTTATTCTTAGTATGCTCTGTGGTTGCAGCTTAGTCTGATCTTCCACATCTGAAAAGAATTTGTCCCTGGTTATTGCAGATCATCCTTGGTTGCTGTTGCTAGAAGATAGTGTGATACTATGAGTGCAGTTTGGAAAGGTTCTGGCTAAGGAAAGACTTGGTATTTAAGCGTGTCCATTGTAACCCACCTCTCTTTCCTGGGAACCCTCCTGTGCACGGTTTACAGTTGATTTACACTATTTGATTGCAGTTTGCAACAATGTCAAGTTTTCAAGTCTTTGTGAAGTATGACATAGAGAAATTTGATGGAAGAATCAATTTTGGCTTGTGGCAGATACAAGTCAAGGATGTGTTGATACAATCAGGCTTGCACAAGGCGTTGAAAGGGAAGAATGCTGATATGGATAATGAAAACTGGGAGGAACTAGATTTGAGAGCAACAAGTGTAATTCGTCTATGTTTGGCTAAGAATGTTCTTGCAAATGTGCAAGGAATATTGATAGCCAAGGAACTTTGGGAGAAACTCGAAGGGTTATATCACACAAAGGGTATCTCAAATCGATTGTTGTTGAAGGAGCAGTTTCATAATCTACGCATGGATGAAAGCATGAAAGTCTCCGACCATCTTAGTGCTATCAATGGTATTGTCTCTGAATTAGAGGCAATTGGAGTGAAGATTGATGACGAAGATAAGGCACTAAGGCTTATATTGTCTCTTCCATATTCCTATGGAAATGTTAAGCCTGTTTTGATGTATGGGAAGGAAACTCTGAATTTTGAAGAAGTGCTACCCTAATTCCTCATTCTTCTTTCTTCATCAAATTCATTGTTCGTTGCTAGTAAAGTCATTGTTGAAGAAAGAAGAATGAGGAATGAGGGTAGCACTTATTCAAAATTCAGAGTTTCCTTCCCATACATCAAAACAAGCTTGATATGCCCATAGGAAGATGGAAGAGACAATATAAGCCTCAGTGCCTTATCTTCGTCATCAATCTTCACTCCAATTGCCTCTAATTCAGAGACAATACCATTGATAGTACTAAGATGGTCGGAGACTTTCATGCTTTCATCCATGCATAAATTATGAAACTGCTCCTTCAACAACAATCGATTTGAGATACCTTTTGCATGATATAACCCTTCGAGTTTCTCCCAAAGTTCCTTGGCTATCAATATTCCTTGCACATTTACAAGAACATTCTTAGCCAAACATAGACGAATTGCACTTGTTGCTCTCAAATCTAGTTCTTCCCAGTTTTCATTATCCATATCAGTATTATTCCCTTTCAATGCCTTGTGCAAACCTGATTGTATCAACACATCCTTGACTTATATCTGCCACAAGCCAAAATTGATTCTTCCATCAAATTTCTCTATGTCATACTTCACAGCACTTGAAAAACTTGACATGTTGGAAATGCGGAAAGCCTGGGCATGTAAAGAAAAATTGTCCAAGTGGCGCGGTGTTGGAGAGGGGTTCTCAATCTGATACTTGCAACATTGCTCTCCTAGAGGGAGAGGATGATCTTTACTAGAAGATAAGAAATGTATCCTCATGGCATTACCGCACTGCCATGGAAAAGGATAAGTTGTTGCTAGCGGATCCACAATTGCACACGGGCATTGGTTAGCATTGAGATGCAGGGTGTGTGGTGGGAGTTATGTCGATAGCTGAGAAACTTCCGGGGAGAGCCAACATGGAAGTTACACCATAATATTTTCAGCAAGGTTTCAACATGTGCCAGGGTGAAATTCTTGGAATTGTTTCATTCCGAGTGAGTATACTTTTTATGGTAGAGTATGATAATTCTTTGAACTATGATTGTCGGTGAAGACAATGATACTAACGGATTGTCGATGTTGACAACGAAAGATGAAGTTGTGTTTATTTCAATCAAGGTGGAAATTGTTAGTATTGATTGAAATAGTTTGGGGAAAGAAATCCCACATTGCTAAGAGTTGGGATGGAAGTGGATTGCCAAGGCTATATATGTGAGCCTAAATCCTCCATTTCAAGATGCACCAGTCACAAAAACACTTTAAGCTTGTATATGACTTTTCTTCCTTTGTACTCTTGTTTTAGAGTGTTGTGAGGTGTAGTTTAAATATTTGCTTTGGAGAGTGTGGTTGTACTGGGGTGTGGGTGTTTATGAGAGAAGTCTGTGTGTTGTAATAATTTTCATATAGTGATATTCTCTGATTGTCTTTTTGACAGTGGCCGTGGTTTTTCTCCGGTCTTGGAGTTTTCCACGTTAAATTCTTGTGTTGTGGTTGTGTTCCTATTTTATTTCTCTGTTTAGGGTGGTTCTCAAGGAGGGGAAGTGATGTATTTTTCCAACATATATCACTTTATAAATAATTATTATATTTTTTGTCAATAATAATAACTATATTTTTCTAACTGCCGTACCCTTTTTTTTTTTCTCTCTTTTAATCAAGGTAGCATTATTAATTTTTTGGCCATGCTTACTGGAGAGTTTGATTTTTCACCTATTACGAAATGGGTTAGGCAAAAAAGGTCTTTAAAAGCCCAATGAATACCTGCAATAGCGAGCCTAACTTCCTCACATAGCGGGTTAGGAAAACTTTGCTTCTTTTTTCCTTTGAGCGAACCTGTTTTTTAATAATAAAAATTATTGTAACAAAAAAAAATATAATAATTATAATATACATTGACTGAAATAATAATAATAATATACCTAATTAATTTATGTTTCTATTTTTTTTGGGTATTGAAACGGGGCATGATGCCCTTTATGTTTCTATTATTTGATCACAAATTCACAATTTGACTATTTGAGAAGGATATGTAATTTGTGAACTTAAAAGTCGTAGAAAATTATCGCTGTAAATTCATCTTTACTTTCTTAATTCTTTTGGTATACTCTTCTCGTTTACCTTCATTTTTGTTTCCATAGTCTTTTTAGCTGAAAAAAAATATATAGTATTCAATCAGTATGTAAGCGTAACTTTAATGAATATGATGAGTTAAAAATTGAGTGGAGATTATAGGACAAGTTGTAATAATCGCTTCTGAAAATACCCAATTGTGACTTATGTATACTTTTTGTTCCTTTCTTCTTCTCACGTATGATTTTTTATGCTTCTCCAGCAAGAATCCAATCCGAGGTTTGTTCCACGATTCGTACAACTGTTGCTAGCTTTCAACTAGATATGTCGCGTGTCTATGAACAACGTGATATTACAAATAAAAAGATAAATTATAATCCCAATTGGCATAAAACTTATTACGGTAAATCTATCAAGTGGTACTAGGATTATATAAATATGTAACCCGAGGGTGTGGTCGAGTGGTGAGGGACTCGTTCACCCTTAACCAAGGTAAGGGGTTTGAATCCTGACCTTGGGTATGGTAGCCTTTAAATCTCCAATCAACTGTCTCTACCTTTGAGGTCTTGCAAACCAACAGAGATCGACCATTTGTGATCGACGGTGGATACCTTTGGTCGTATACCAAAAAAATAAATAAATATGTATTATATGTAATTTTAAAAGATATTAAAACGAAAATATAGACCCAATTAGTATTAAAAATAATGAGAAATAATATCAATTGGTAATTGCATTAGTACTTTTTTATTATTATTTTGTGCGTGCTAAGTATCACTAGTTCTTAATGAGCACCATACGTAGTTCTAAAAGGTACTATCAATTGTACCAAATTTATATATTTTGTTTTGCCAGCACAGATCATCAATGCAATTTTCATAAACAAGTAATATGTTGAATGATGTTTATATCAGCGATGTCCATCTATTTTCCACATCTCATGGTCCTGAATTGAGGGCGATGATGAATAATGCATCCCACTCACGGACTCGATGCGCTAAATTTTGCATATTAAAAGCACGTGTAATGATTAATGACCAAGTTTACACGTTAATTAATTAGACAAAATGAATAAAAAAAAAGGTACAAAACTATTGATTTGGTCAACATCATAAATGCACAATCCAATTAAACAAATGTCACCTGATGGTTCTGGGGCTTGGCTAACAGAGAGCAGGGTTATTCTGGGGTGGTATCATCCAAGATGTATCCCATTTGGTGCAGGTGTTATCCCTCAGTTCTTTACGTAATGGATGTAGAGTCATTCACTTTAACTTTTCAGTTTATCTCTGGTGACAAAATAGACCCTGAAAACTTCATTTTAAAAGACTAAGGGGCTGTTTGGAAGTGTTTTTATGTTTTTGTTTTTAAAAACTGTTTTAAAAAAGAGTTTTAAGTTCAGTTTTTAAAAACAAAAAAATAGAAAAATTCGTTTGGCAGCTTAACTTCAAAAACAGTTTTATAATGGTGAAAAACAAAAAATCTATTTGGATAATTTTTTTAAAAAATAACTTTTAAAACTAATAAAATAAAAAACTGTTTGGCAAATTGCATTATTATAAATGATCAATTTTAACTATTATATTTTATAAATAATATTTTTCATACATACTTAATAAATAAAATCTTAATACAACTTCCTATTCTAATAAAAATACTCTTAATTCAACTTAGTGTCAATTTACATTTATGTATGATTTTCTTGTAACCACATCCAATTTGTAATTTGGTTACAATGTTTTGTCATTTCCCTTGCAACTTCATCAGTTAATCTTATTGTATTGTCCCTATTGGAATTCATATCTAAATTTACATTATCATTCATAGGTTTAATGTCAAACGAATCCTTATACTCCTATTCTCTAAACAATTTGTCCCGCATGCCCCACTTACGCGCATAATTTTCTTTATGCAGTATCATAAATAGATTGAATTACTGAAAGTAAAGAACATTTGCAATCAATAAAATTACACTCGGACCATTTGCATATAATTGCTGATGTATGATACATATAACCATGCTAACAAAGTAAACCATATCCAGTAACACCATAAATAAATCCATTCTAAAATTGATTAAGCCATACATGCTAAGAGGCCAGTACTATAGCAAATAAAAATTCCAAGAGACAGACACTTCCATTACATCAAATAGTGTAATCAATACAATTCAATTTTTGTTTGCCACTTATCAAACACCTTTGTGGGTGAACAAGGATCAAGACTAGAGACTGTCTTCAATTTCTAAACTAAGGTATGGACTGAAATTGCTTCCACTAAGGGATGCCGACAAAGGAGCCCCTGATTTTGACTACTAACTCCAAGCCATGGTTGCTAGACGCCCAATAGCTACTGTTAGAAGTCACAATAACCCACCAGCAACCACCTGCATTATTGATAACCAAAGCCACCAATTGTATAAGAATGAACAATTGAAATTAAGATCAATCTCAATCTAAAAATTCAGGTCTTGGAAAAACATTTTCCTATGATATTAGAACACCTACTTGCCCTCTCTTTTTTTTAACCTGAAGTTGTAACACAAGCCGCATTTTTATTTTTCAAGTAATAAGTTTTGAATAAATAATTTTCAAGCAAATAATGCACAATATTCTCTTGACTAAACTTAGGTTTGTCAAACAATAGCATTTGCAAGAAGCAATCAAATGAAAAATGGCAAACCTGAGGTGGTCTGTGCCCAAGGAGTTCACAGAGTGGTCTGCTTTCTACCAAAGGATGTTCAGTAGGTAGTTCGAATACAATTTGGTTCAAAACCTGGACAAAATCAGTCATTGGAACACAGTAAAACCCATTTGGAGCCAACCAAAGCAACACATAAAAGATGTCTCGCACTGCTATCATAGGCAAATAGAAAAAATGCTTCTGTGGCATTTCAAGTCTCATGTTTGTCATGAGCAGATTACACAAGACACAATATCGTGTGCAAGTATAGCAGGAAAAGTGGCAGAGTTGAAAAAACTAGTAGCACAAGCATCAAACCCACATGGTTCAAAATTTTATAATGAAACCCAAATGGATCCTTGTCAATCCACTTTCTCAAGAAATGGTTCTAAAATTTTCTTTGAAAACAATGCTTATTTTTTGTCGATTCAAAACCCACATGATTGGTCAATTTGATTTGGTGACTTCATAAACAGTTCAATTGCAGGTCTTCAAATTGACAATTTTGTAAGTGCAAGTGCTTTGCACATTACAAATTTGAATAAGTACAACAAGAAATTTATGTAACAAGCTAGAGGAACGAACAGATTGTTAAGGCTGTTAGCTGTCACACCAGTAAACTTCTTATTGTCACTGCACCTGATTGCTAGTACCCACATTTGAGCCATTCTGAATGAATTTCTACAAACTCCATTGCCATAGTGTATAATTCAAGCTATAGTCTGATAAAGTCCATTCAACTATCCCTGTTTTTACCCAACTGCTCACCACTCAGTTTGCATCTTAACCCATTTAAACAATCAAGGTAATAAACCACCTAGATCACACACCAATCCGCTTAGAATGAACCAATTAACACATAAACCCAACATTTCCATCCACCAATTCTAATTGAACCCATTTCCATTTCCAACAATTAATCGATTAACTCAAGAGAAGGATCAACAAGCAAGAGAAAGATCACAAATCAGCAGCAACGAAAGAGAAAGAGAGAGGGAGAAGGGTGGACTCACTGTCACTTGGTGGCATGCGGAGGAGGAGGCAGATTTGGGGAGCAGCTCGCTTGCGGAGGCGGATCTGGCTGGGAAGGTCCCGGGCGCCGGCGGATCTGGCGGAGGAGGTCGCATGTGCCAGAAGATCTGGCGGAGTAGGTCGCCGGGGTCGCTCGGGCTCGGTCTCGGTCTCGGCCTCGTGGAGCAGCTCGCGTCCTCCTGCGAATGGGGTCGCCAGCTCGACTAGGGTCGCCGGGCTCGGTCTAGGCCTCGAAATCAGGTCACCGACTCGGTCTCGAATGGTGGACCAGCTCGCAGGAGGAGCTCGCCGGCGAATGGGGGTGTGGTGTGGTGAGCTTGTGGGTTGTGTGGTGTTCAATGAGGGACGATGGGCTTGTGGGTTGTGTGGTTTCTCTGAGAAAAGCAACAAAAAGAGCATGACCACCAACAACAAGGATCGAACAGAGGCAAAGATCAATAACTCATGAATATTACAAATATACCATCGCGTTTTTTGTTGTTTTTAAAACAAAAGCTTGAAAACACCTTCAAATTGTTTTGGGTTTCTTGTTTTTAAAACACACATCCTGTTTTTAATTTTTAAAAACCAATATAAACAAAACATCTTACCAAACAAGTATTTTGGTTTTTTTGTTTTTAAAAGTCAAAAACAGTTTTTAAAAACTGCAGCCAAGCAGGCTGTAAATTATGTCGTATGTTAACTCCCACTGACCTATTTAATGCCATAATATAAATTTTAATAAACTATTTGACATGAAAATTACAGATTAATTTCCATGTACTAATGTTCAAAATTGTACACTATCATCTAACTAAATAATTTTATCTAGATGAGTTTTTAAATAATAAATGTGAGACTTAAAAAAATATGATTAAATAACATCGTAAAAATATTTTATAATGTTAGTGTATAGAAATTAAATTAAATATTAATATGATGTTATATTTGATTTTTCATAGCCTTAATTTATATAAAAAAAATATATCTTTTGAAAATTAAATAAATATCACATTAATATTCTTTCAAGATGGAATAGCATGTTTTAATTTTTCTTTTCATTGTGTTTTAGTTTTTATAGGTTTAATCAATATACATGTTCTTATAGTTTCATTAAAATTTTAATTAGGTCCTATAATTTAAAAGTTTACAATTAGATCAATAAAATGAGTAAAAACTTGTAGTCTAGTTTTTGGACCTAACTACCATTACAAAAATGTAAAATTAGACACAATATCCCTAGATGTGAGTGCACATGTAAGAAAGGAGCAATGAGTTGACTACAGTTTTATATTGATAATTTTTTGAGACTTAATTAAACATTTTTTTGTCCAATGACAAAAGAATAAAACTATATCATGATGAGTTTTAGATGTGGAAAATGTTAATATAAACTCAAATTTATGGTAAAGCTTACATGTGGTACGATATTAACTAATACTTTTATAGTATCTATACAGTTATAACTTAAAATTATATTTGAATGATTGATATATTGTTAAGTGTAACTATAAAAAAATATATTGTTATATGTATAGAGTTCATCCCAAAATTAAGACTATAATATCATGAATCTTTAGATATAGTTTGAGGACATTATTAGTTTTATATCTCTGAGATATTTAAATCAACCTATTTGGAGTTGATAATAGATTAAATTAAGAAATATTCCAACTAATCTCGCATCTTTATAATGGATATATATTGAATCTAAGACTATTGCAAAATTTTATTCACCGTAAAATTCTAATTAAAAAATTTTAAACTATAAAAATCCAATTAAAAATTTGATCAAACTATATCAATTAACAGATAAATTAAAATTTTTTATAACATGCAAGTGTTCAAATCTAATAATCAATTCTGTTTAGTCTTTACAAACAGCCCTTTGCAGCGTTTCCTCCAATTACATTAGCTGCTTAATAGTAACATTATTTTGTGTTTGAATATATTAAGGTATTATTATTATCATCAATGTGTGGGAGTTTTTGTTTTGATTAGATAGAAGTTCGAGTCGAATGTGACGCACGGCCCAAAGGTGAAGTTCGTGTTCGTACAATTAATCGGACGTAGCGTTGACCTCTCCAAGTTTGTAGCATGATAAGCAATAGAAGCATGCCAGCTGTTGCTTGCTGCGTTTTTCATTTGTTTATTATTATTATTATTATTATTTCCGCCGTAATGTTTATTACTTTATCTGTTTTAGCGTGTGAGGCAAGTGCATAAGCTACAACGTATAGTGTAACATTATAATTTGGATATAATTCTTAAACTTTTCTGTTAATTCAATGTATGTGAAATTTTTTATAAGCCGTAAGTGAACTTAAAAAGAAAAAAAAAATACTTGACTTTAAATTGAAGCGAATATTTTCTTTGACATATACTTTTGTAAAGGAATAATAATAATAAACCACACATATTTCGTTGCTGTAGATGACAAAACGTGCTTGATTTTAATTAATTTTTAGAGTGATTTACTTTAAATATTTTGTAGAAAAAATATCATAATTTGAGCTAAATAAAAAACTAGTCTAACTACATTGTAAACCTCTGTTGGTTTTTGGATTCGTATGGATAATTGAATGAAGCGTATGATAATCTATATTATGAATGAGATATGATCGGGAAAAGAAATTTGGCTATTGTTTTCTCAAACTGAAGAGAGAAGAGTGCTATATGAGTAGTAGTTGACCTCAATTTTATGATTTTTCTCCTGCATTAATTATAGTCAATATTGTTAGTGGATGAATGACACTTGTCGTTAAACTATATTCTTCTTTAATTATTATGTGAGCCGGCTATAATTAAGTTGAATTACTATATTTGTAGATGTAGATTTCACCTATATATAGTACGTTTGTATGAAATTAATGACATAAGTTATATCAGTTTGTATCTCTCGACAAAGATTCAAGTTTAGAATAAGATAAAGACTTCATAAAAAAAGAACTTTATTCATTGCGCATTTGATTTTGGAAACAGATAGACATCTGGAACGAGTTATGTTTAATTACTTATAGTAGGTGCCGTGACTAGCTATACTAAACCATTTTTTTTTTCCGATAATTGATTGGAGCTAAACTCTTTCTCATTTAAAAGTTTTGCACCACTTTTTCTTTTTATAGTATAAAAGTTTGATTTCTATTATATTGTGATTAAAACCACACGAACAAAGGTTCAAGGTAGAACTAATTTCATATAAACATGTAAAATTGCCTTATGAAAGAATAAAATTTTTTTTTCTTTCTAAATTGAAGTTCAAAGCTGAAAGCACCTACATTGATAAAAAGGAGTGATTTTGCAACAAAACAAAATTTTAATTTATCCTTATATACTACTGTGATATAAACATCAGGTGAGGCCGATGACAATTTAAATCTAATTGAGTGGCTATAAGTATTTTGGTGTTATAAATTGTGTTTTGCTTTTCTTAGAGGATAATCACGTTATTGTTTTTATTTTTTAGATTAAAGTCAGTTAAGGATTCGTCAATTAACTATGGCCATGTTTGGTGCATTGTATAGGATAAAATTTAATAGTATTAAACATGATACTATAAAATTTGATAGTATAATATAATAAGAAATCTATTATATAAGTTTTTATACTATCTATTATTTGATGCGCCATATAATTGGCATGTACGAGCAGGTGGAGGAAGGGGAGACCACTGAGGTGGCGAGCTGTGACGATAGGTAGTGGACAGTGACTTGCGGGTGGTGGCTAACGATCGATAGGTGGCTAGTGATGACCAATGGGTGGCAGGTAGTTGGTGGCTAGCTACTACTGGCAATGGATCGAGGTGATGAAGCATTGACGTAGAAGTTTAATTTGGAATTGACTAGACAAATAATACTATTAGATGTTATCAGGCCTTGGGACCTGATAACTTAATAGTTTAACCGTATAACATTCTACTATTATATGTAAAAACAAACATACATATGATAAAAATTGGCTTGCTATAGATTAGTTAATACTATTAGGCTTTATATTATGTATCAAATGAAACATAAATGATGAATTAATAATTGATTTGATTAAGAATAAATCACTACAAAATAACATAGCTTGATCGCTTCTATTTCCGAATCAATTATTTAAACAGAATCACTGCAACGTTGAATGTCACAAAGACATTATTTGACATTTAATTTAATTCCTGAATCATTACACAGAGTAAATGACTTTTTTATCTTAACAATTTTTATTTGACAACATCGATTTAGTCCTAACAAGATTTTTAACATAAATTTAGTCCTTATATATATAACAAAATAGTGCTAAGCCCTAACATTTTGAAATTTGAATATTTAATTACATCAATTTTTTATCCTAAAAATATTTTTAACATTAGTTTAGTCATTATATTAAATCTCCCTTAAAGATAAGCGGAAAAGAATACAAGGTTGGAAGGAAAATTAATAGATTGTTTTTAAAAGAGGATTATTGACTTTCACTCCTTTTCATGTGGAAGTTAGCACAAACCACACATTTTGTTTTAGACGAAAATGCTCATGACCCTCATTTTTTTTACTAATCAATTTGTAGCAAGGAGTGATTTTATAATTTTACCTTCATCCACATTAATTGTTGTCTTAACTTTTGCTCTCACTTGATTAGTATTCTCTTTTCATTATTTCTCTCACCTTAACAATATATATTTTTTAATTTTTGTCATGAATTAAGCTAAAAAATAATATTGGTTACTTAACAAAATAAATATTTATTTGTAAAATTTCCTTTACTTTATTTCCTTACATTTTAAAAAAATTATTTCATGCATAGCAATAAAATCAATATTTAACCTGCGTAGCAATAAAATCAATATTTCTATGGGGAGGGGAGATTATTGTAAAAAAATCATATTGCTATGCATTTTACCTAAACAAATATTTATTGCAACTTTTCTGGCGCAAGTTGCAATGATCAGATTCACGTTGTTATTCCATTACAGGAAAAAGAATCCCGTTGTTATTTAAAGCTTTTTTTTTGCCATTCTTCTTAATAATAATAATAGCAGCGAAGTATATGAAATACATTTTCAGAAATTTGTTTTTCTAAAGAATTATTTTATTAAATTAATCTTAAATATATTATCTAACAAATAATAGTCTCAGTTAAATTTTGAATATCGATAATTAGAACTTAGAGAACGGACAAACAGAAAAATTATTATTTAAGTAAGAGAAATAGTGAAAGAAGAATTATAAGTTAATTAATAAAAGAGCAAAGTAAATTTTTTTATCCAAGTAAAAATGTATAATCTGCTAACTTTCACGGCCTTAAAGAAGTAGACGTTAACATTTTCCTTTTCAAAATAAACATGCATTATATTTTTCTTACTTATTCCCAGCATACTATTCCTGGTCAAAGTGAATGGACGAGTGTTTATAATTAATTAATCAACTGTATAAAAAACAAGTAATTAATCAACAAGCAAATGTAGGCGAAACTTGCAATCGTGGGATGTAAATAATTGGTAAGTTGAGATCTTGTTTGGATAGGGGAATACCGAATATGGAACAATATAATTCTGGCCCACCATGTTTCATGATTTTCCTGCGCTGCGTCTCATTTTGCTAGATTCCTTATCCATCCATTTGGTTCTCTGGCGCACACTGTTTTTTATTTTTTTTTTTCTTTTTTAATGGTGTATATATGGTTAATTGACCAACGGATTGTAGACCGAGTAGAAATGTTGGTGAATAATAAATTTAGAACAAATTACGTTACTTCAGCCCTTTTCTATTTCTACTATTTGCTCTCAAGATTCTTAAGATTGGAAAATTATTATCCTGATCTTTTTGAGTTTTTTAATCATTACATCAATCTCCCTCTATCATATAATAATGAGTACAATTAGGGAAAACTAATATCACTGGACAAAAAAAAAAAGAAATCAATGTAAATTTTATCAAACTTCAAAAAAGATAATTGTAATTTTTCCATAAATTAATAACAGAAAAAGTAACTATGGTGTAGCTTATGCAATAAAATGTTTTTTTCCCCCGAGTTATATAGCCATAATATCAGGATTTTACTACTTACTAATGTATTTAATAAGCATTCCTGGCCGTCGAAAAACAACATAAGCATTAAAATTAAGAATTTTTGTTTATTTATGTTCATAGTATGTAGGACACTATATTGACTCATAACCTATTCACCATTAAATGAGATTTACACTCTATCTAATAGTAGATGAAGTATGAGTTGACATGATATTTCATGCAAAATGAATATAAATAGCACAAATCACTGGACAAAAAAAAAAAAGAAATCAATGTAAATTTTATCAAACTTCAAAAAAGGTAATTGTAATTTTTCCATAAATTAATAACAGAAAAAGTAACTATGGTGTAGCTTATGCAATAAAATGTTTTTTTCCCCCGAGTTATATAGCCATAATATCAGGATTTTACTACTTACTAATGTATTTAATAAGCATTCCTGGCCGTCGAAAAACCACATAAGCATTAAAATTAAGAATTTTTGTTTATTTATGTTCATAGTATGTAGGACACTATATTGACTCATAACCTATTCACCATTAAATGAGATTTACACTCTATCTAATAGTAGATGAAGTATGAGTTGACATGATATTTCATGCAAAATGAATATAAATAGCACAACTCTAAAATTAAAATAAGATTGCTTCATTAAGATATGTTGTGTATCACTTTTACATAAAAAAAAGGTCTTTTGATATGAATTATTCTTAGTAATAAAATGATTAAAACAAAAAGTTAAATATGCGGATTATCAATAATCGTTTATAAATAAATTCATCTGGACATTGCCGTAGTGATATTTTTTTAAATTGATGAGTAGTAATAAATCCACGAAAATAATTGTTGTAGATTTTTTTAAGAGTTATTTGCACTCACCTCTCTTAAGGTTTAGTGTAATTACACTCTACATCCTTTTAATTTGTAAAACTATCACTAACTTTCCTTGAGATTTACAAAAATTGCATTGACCTCTCATATAATTATTAATTCATTAATTTAAGAAATAAAAAAAATAACATGTGACATACATATAATTATTAATGATGAAATTATAATATTTGGATAATATTTGATATGGATATTAACTAAAATATCTTTTTTTTTTATTGTAAATTATAATTATAAGTCTCATTTTCATGTGATAAAAAATATTTTATTAGATAAAAGTGTTAAATATTGGTATAATATTATATTTTCATAATTAATAATTATATATATATATATCTCATGTTATCTTCTTTTATCACTTAAATTAATAAACTAGTATTTATAGGAGATGTCAATGTAATTTTAGTAATCTCATGAGATATTAGTGATAGTTTTACAAAATAGAGGGTTGTTAAATATAATTACCCTAAACATCAAGGGAGGTTAGAGTAATTTTTTCTTTTTTTAATTATTTAAAACAAAAAAAAACCTGGAATAGAATTATCTTTAATATATTGAAAATCTTAAAAAAAAAAAGTTTACTATTGAGCAGATGCATTAAAAAAGTTGTGTTTAGTTTTTATTTGCATTATTTTTATAAAAAAAACTTAGACAATTACTTAATCATATAATGTATTTATATTGTAGGGATAACAATGACCCAAATTTAAGTAGATTTTAGATTTTTAACTCAGCCTAAATCTCATCATGCACCTTTATTTAACTTGGCCCAACTCACCCTACCCCTGCCGCAAGTTTTAAAAATTAAAATCAAGATCCCACTTGCTTTTTTTAAAAATACATTTATATTATTAAATGTACACACACATACAGGTAGTGTTTGGTAAGGGAGATGGGAGGGACGGGGATAGAAATACAGAGATAGTGGAGATGGAGACATAAAAAATACTGTCTTTATATTATGTTTGGTTTTAGAGACGGGAACATACATTGACTTTTTATTGACCGACATTAACCACCGTTGACTGGCCATTGACCACCGATTGACTGGGCATCGGACCTACGCGTATGGTGGTCCAAGAACGGCCGGGTGCATTGGACCACCACTAGAAATTTGTGTCCCCTTGTCTTGTCCCCACTGTCCCCACTTTTTGGAGGGACAGAAATACAAGAAATTTTTATCTCTGGGATGGAAAAATATTTTTGTCTCTGGGACAAAAATTTTTTCCATCCCCATACCCTGTCCCCCTTACCAAATAACATACAGGACAGACTATCCCTATATTTATATCTCCATCTCCTAAACCAAACACTACTTTAGTGTGTGCCTCTAAACTCAAACCTAGCGTGTTTTGTGTCTACCCGTCCGTATTGGGTAGAAATAGGTACTCATAAAGAAGCTAGTAATTGTCTTGCTTAATATAATGTACAAATGTTTCGCTCTTGCTCATTATCTCGAAAATCCAATGTATACTGAATAGCACGGTAAAATCCTTTTGTTTTTACATTTATGATCTGGCAAAATTTATCTCATTTGGTTGAAGGGTAAAATTGGAGAAAAATTCTCTTAGATAAATTTTATATATAAAATTATATATAAAATTCATCTATAAAAATTTCATCTCTATTTGTACACCTAATTAAACACACGCTAAAAAGTTTTACAAATTTTCAATGATTTATATATACTACTCCCATAGCATATAAACAAGGGTTGATGTTCGTTTTAGTCCTTGACTTTATATTCGTGAGTTATTTTAATTCGTGACTTTTAAAATGAGTCAAATTAGTCTCTTATATTCCAAAAAGTGAGTCAAATAAGTCCTTTATTTCACTTTTATTTAATATTTTATCAATTAAATGATAATGTGTAATACTAAGTAATATATTGATATATCATGTATGATATGAAGTATAATAAGATTTAACATGACTCATTTTGAAATCTAAAATTGAATAAAATGAATCATTTTATGACTTAAAAAGGAGATTTAAATGACTTATTTTATATAATTTTAAATATCAAAATGAGTCATTTTAAATTTAATTTTATTTTAAATAATATAAAATATATCAAAATATCACTTAATATCATATATTATCATTTAATTAATAAATATTAAATAAAAATAAATTAAAAAACTAATATTACTCACATTTTATAATAATTAACGTTAAATCGGGAAGGACACAGGAAGCCCGCAAATAATAATGTCTTGACACAGCTTTGCGCTGGCATTTATTGTCGTTTTACACTTGAAAATGCAGGAAAGCCAGAATAATAATGTCATAATGCAATTAGAAGTCACATTCCACCATTGTGCTCTCTCTCTCTCTCTCTCTCTCTTTGCTTGGCCTTTTTTTTTTTTTCTTTTAATATAATTTGCGTCTCCTATTTTTTTCTTCTTCTTCGTTATATTTGGTTAATCATTTGAGGATTTCCTGTGGCTTTGGCCTTCAATTATTAACATGTCAACATGCAAAAGTCAGACACGGAAAAACATTGCATTTTAAAATCAAAACGTTAAAAATGTTGATCGCCCAAACAAGTATACCACAGATCCAGAGAAATATAGAAGAGTTTGAGGTGCTAATTAAGAAAATTAACTGATTTCTTTTAATATGAGAGTGAACGCAAATGGGTACCCTTAAATTCATTTTTTCAAAAGGGTTAATATCAGTCAATTAAAATCTTAAATTCGTTCTTCACTAACACTAGTATTGTGAGAGGCAAGTAAATTTTTCAAGTTAAGCACGATATATCCCATTTTATTTTTTTTTATTAATTTTCCATTAAATTATAAAAATAGAAAATATATTGAAGAACAGAAAATAAAAATAAAAAACTAAACCGACGAGTGTTTGAGCTGTTGTGAATTATCGAAGGAGAATTAATATAAACCCGGCAATTTGACGAGCCCAGCCGCATAGGATTAGGTTAATTTTGGTTAATGACATTTTCCCTCTTTTTATGAATTTTTTTTCAAAAAAAAAAAAGATGTAATTTTCGAGAGAAACATGGACAAATTAGAGGGCATGTTAAGCAAAGAACAGTGGCATATATGGAACACAGTCAACAACTTCTAATCAGAGACTGAAAACCTATTGGAGGGAATTAAAGGAAATGTTGCTTGTCTCGATTGTGACCTGCAAGTCCATTGCTAAGTCATATAGATGTTAATTAACACAGTTTCCTTTGGTCACGTTTTGTTTTGGCTCGCTTAATCTGTATTTGAATTGTCTTCTAGCTGCCACTACCTAGCCTCTTGCTTTGTTTCCATATGGTGTATGCGTAGATCGTTGTTTTCTTTTTTCTTTTCATTATCTTTCGGTTGCTATGATAATTAAACTCTTCGTTTTAATTTAAAAGTTAGAGTAGTACGTTGTCAAGTGAATGAGTGTGGTGTGTTGTTGCTAATTTGCTATTGGCTCTGCCAACCATCGTGTCTTTTTTTTATTCCACATATGAAATTGATAACTTTTCTTTTTGAAGTTGGATCCGTCGTGCACTCAACAAGTTTGAATATTCTAAACTATTATGTCCATTCATTTTTTAATATTTTATTACAATAACGATGATGAAACATAAAAGTTGAGCTAAAAATAAACATAAAACTCCTTTATATTGTAAGAAATACTTTCTTAATTTGTTAGTCAATGTTAGCATATAATACATATTGCTACTCAATTCATCACCAGTGATTTTGTAGACTTGTCAGACACAATGTTACATGCCTTTCTACCAATGGGCTTTTAAGCCCCGTTGTTTATATATATATATATATATTGTTCACCGCTATTTTAAACAATTCTAATTTCTATGGAGGATACAAATATTTACTAAAACAACAAAACTGAAACATAATTGTAATTTTCATACATTAAATATAACTTTTTTTTATGTAACGAAGATGCTAAAGATTCAATTTATGACTTCTTATAAAGAGTCCAAATCCAACACTGCAGTCAACGGCAAAATAAAAAATAAAAAATGCAGAACCGCAAAACAAAATCTTATTGCTTATTGAATATATAAGTCTTACTAGGTGCCAGTTGGTTAATTTAAAATTCTCTATGCCAGTAGGTATAACGATTTGGATCAAATTTCGATTACATCAAGATTAATAAAATTGAATCCGAAAATGTGACCAAAAAAAAAAAGGAATTACTTCTCATCTCCTCAGCCACAATAAGACAGCAAGACAGCTAAAGTCTATATCGATGGCAATTCACGTTGTACCTGCTCTTGATCGGGACATGAATTTTAGAATATTCAGTATTCAATCATTCGGATTCGATTTAGAGACCCACTAATCTGTATCTAAATAATTTATAGCCCGACATTATGAACTTGATTTGTTGTTTAGATTTTAGATATATTTATCGAGGGCAAAGCCTTTAAATTGGTGATTAAAAGAGGTATATGACATTAGCTTGGTTCTCAGAAATTTGTGATGATAATTTATTTCCTGAAATATTAATACTAGTTTCAGTATAGTTCAAACATTGGACTCCCTTTAAAAAAAAAAAATTATATGTGACAAAATTTGTATATGATGTGTTACGTTATGTGATGATATGTCATATTATGTGATAATGCCCTAATATCTATAGTTTTACTGTATCAATTAATAACCTTTTCTTTGATTATTTTTCTTTTCTCCACTTAATATGCCATTTAAATTTCTTTTATAAGTGAATCTGAAAAATAGTTACACCCCATATTAAAATATATAAAATATTAATATAATTTTTTTAAATTTTATCACATATTATTACAAATAATCATCCATTATTTTCCTTAAAAGAAAGATATATCAACACCATTTTTTCTAAATAAATTAATAAAAATAGTCAGATAAATTAATTAATTAATTCCTTCCTTCATTATTGTGAGAAATCCAATACAATGCAGTGCTCATGGAAATTTTTTATTCATAAGCTTTATATCTATATATAAACAATAAATAATATTATAAAATTAGTTAATAGTGTAAACTACTTTTTTGCTGATGACGATATATTAAACTTGTTCACATACACTTCTTAATTAATTTAGGTTTTAATATATTTTTGGTCTTTATAAATATGTTGAATTTTTTTTATCTTTAAAATTTTTTATTTGGTTTTAATCCAAATTTTTAAAATATTCTTCTTCTTTTTTGTTGATGTTACTTTATCCCAATTATTAAGTAGTAATATTTATCAAGATAAAAAGAAAAATTTTAAATATTTATAATGAATAATTTTTGTAATATTTTTTAATACAAAGCACATATTTTTAAATAAGTATAGATATTAAAACTTAGAACAATAAATATCAAAACTAAACTGAAAATTTTACAAAGACCAAAATAAAAATCCACTATGTTTTTTAAATGAAAAGATCAAGCCATTAATTTGTTTCTGGTGAGCAGATATGTCTGATCTAGATGTCCATATCACTAATTATCCATTAACACATTAAAAATTCATTTTTTCGATAACAATCATATAAACAATATTAAATCTTAATCACCTTCCTCTCCGGTTTCTTTCCTTCCTTTTTTTTCATCCTATGAAACTGCAAAGCATAATCGTTCTCTGACAATTCCCATGCAAACATATTTTCCATCATCAAAAGAAAAGAAAGTGCCTTTTTTTATTGGACACATTGAGTGATTCAATTGCACATTGACCTTTAGGCATTGAATTTTACTATAATTTTCTTGGTCGAATCCCACTTATTAAGCGGCTATCTTCATTTTTAAGGGATAGTAAATTGAAAAGGTGGTCCTCGTACTCTCACTGCATCCACAAGTGGGTGTTTTACAATGCTTCTCCTTTAGCCTGTGTGGGTGTCCATGTGAACAAGGTTCCAAAGTTAATTGCAAATATCAGAGAGCGCACAAGGGATTAAGTATCATTATTGTTGCTTTCTGTGGGATTAAGCGAACCAACCAATTTTAACAAAGTTTTTCCCCCCCTAATAATTAAGAAAGTTTATAGGAATCTCCACTAACTTCCATCTTTTTTTCCCCTTGTCACATTCGTACAAACAGTGACGCATTCAAGTAGCTTCGGGATGGTAAGCTCTATTAGGTATTAGGTATGATAATATAAGTTTATGTTATATGTTATATTGTTATATGTTATTTGGTGTAAATAATATATTATATAAACTTATATATAAGAGTTTTCTTATATGTTAAAATACTGCATAATTTAATACATCATGAGAAGCTTGTATTAAGCTTAATTAGTTTTTGACGTATAAGATTATTTTTAATTTTTAATTTTTTAAAATAAAATAATTCTTAAATAAAAATAATAAGTAAAAATTTATAAATAAAATTATTTCATAATAAATAAATATTGTTAACAAATAATATATGATATCAATCTAGCTATATATAATAAAAATAAAAAAGTAATTATAATTAATAACTATTAAATAAAATAATAAATATTTAAAATAAATAATATATAATATATAAAAGTAAGGATCAATAATAAAAATATTTTGAGTTAACATTTATTTTAAAATTTAAATTTAAATAATTACAATTAAAAATATAAAATATTAAAAATATATGAAAGAGTTATTTAATATTTATATAATTTATTGAAATAATAAATAATTATTAAATTTTGAAATAAATAATAATATTTTAAATAAAATAAATTGTAATTAATAAATATTTATATAAATATGATATTTGAAAATTATATTTAAATCATTAATAAAAAATTATTTTATTTAATATTTAATTAAAATATTATGATTATTTTTAAATGAATACTAATATTATATAATATAATATCTTATATAGTATTACACCAAATATTGTGTAGTATTAAACGTCAAGTCTTATCCTATCATATTTTATACTGTTAGCTCTTATCTTATCCAGTATATCAAACTGGCCAGATTCAGAAATTTTATCCCCTCTGTGTGGGTATTTTAAGTGTTCCTATTGCACAATAAGAGATATGTTATGTTTTGATTCCTCTTATTTTTATGATACCATAGTTTATGTCTACCCAATTTTATTTTATTTTTTTGCTGCGATGTCTACCCAATATAATAATACAGAAGTTTTTTTCACGGTTTTTACATTTTTAAATTTGTTTATTATGAGAGTTTTTACAAATTTAGCCAATTTAAACTGTTTATAAGATTGATCCTCAATATTGATTGCGAAAGCATAACAATGATACTGTTCTTTTTTTTTTTCCCCTGACTATGTTTGGAAGAATGTCAAAGATAAAAATGACAATGAATGGAAATGATTAATTTTGTTAAAAGTGTGCTTAGGGTTCATTTACAATGAGACAAAGGATGATAATTTAGTTGTGTTGCAATGCTATTCAAAACTCTCAATTTCTTTTGTTCATTCAATTTAAGGGCTCAACAAGGGACCAATATCTATTTTTTTTAATTCTCTTTTTAAGCTTGTTGGATAACAAACTAAAAATAACATATTCTATTCCAATCCACTATTCATATAGCTATCTTGTTCCATTATTAGCCACTCATTTTTAAATCATTTATAAGAGATTCAAACATATAAGAGTTCCTTTTCCAAGATTAAATCTTTACCTAGAGTTATCAATTTTAAGAGAGATTATTAGATCTTATATCAAGAGGATGGTATTATATATCACATTATTATTGTCTCACTTGTTTTTGGGTACTAGGGATATATTTATAAAAATATTATTGTCTTAAAGGATTAATTGCTTGTCCATTATTACAATTAAGAAATTCTTTTAATAATTTTCTTCTCCATAATTTTAATTTTAGTATTCTATTTAAGTATGCAGTTCACTTACCACTACATTCAACCTTTGTTGTTAGTTATTATTGTATTTTAACTTCTTCTTTTTTTGTCTCATTGTGGTTTCACTCTAACAATTGTATTAATTTATTAACTTTATCTTGGTAATGAACTCATTAAAAAATTTCATTTTCCACACCATATGTCTAGTACCATAATTAATGCTTTGAAATTTTTAAAAGGTATTAAAAATTTGAATAGCATTAATTATGATGCTAAACAAGTATTTAGGAAATTAAGGAAGAAGAAATTTACACAAAAATGATTATTCAAAATGGTAAAGATTTTCATCCTTTTAAAATAATTATGTGAATTAAAAAATTTTATACTATGTGAAATAACAATTCATTTTATGAGTGACTTCAACATGCTAAAATCATGAAATTTTTGAAAATTACAATTCATGTGACACATATTAAATAGGTCTATTTAGAATTTTGTTCTCTTAAAGGATTTATTGTGACAAATCAAATAAAAAAAAGTGTTACTCCTAAAGAACTTACTCTAAAATGACAACTATTGATTATATAAAGGATATCGGTACTCTATAGATACTAAAACAATAACGAAAAGAATTACACATAAAATGGATTTTTTAATTTATTAAATATTTTAAAAATTAAATGTACATACTATATTTTTAACAAGTTTCATACGCTTATGAATAGTTTTTTTTTTATTATTGTAATTCAAGTCGCAAGCATACTAAATTCATTGAATCCTAATTGATTTGAAAAATTTAACTGATTAGGTGAGTAGATCAATTATAGAAATGAAGTTTTTTTTTAATTTAATACAAATATAAAACTCTTATTATGTTGATGTTTGATTTAAGGTAAGTTTGGTTAGAGGTAAAAATGAAGGAAAATATTATAAATTTCCATTCTATTTTTATAAAACATACCCTAAGACTTAAATATAAAATATTATTTGAAAAGAATAAACATAAATTTTTACATGCAAGTAAACAATTATTACTAATATTTTTTCAATAACTTACTAGTCATTTTCCTTTAATTTTAGTAATCTTTTCCAAATATACAAGTCCTCTGGCTTCAGTTCTGTAGCCATCCACCGATTCATGCATTTCAGTTCTCATTGGAAGGAGTTCCACCAGTCCGAAGACTGCATATGCACGTGGGTATTCCAGCATTTCTCAAAAAATTCAATATAGTTTTGTATATTAAATAATTAAAATAATTATCGAGAGAATACTATTTAAGAGATTCGGAATTATTCCTCTCTTAAATCACCCTGTGAAACGAGCATTTTTCCTTCCAATATTAAATTAAGCATCTTTGATGTAGTTGCAACCACTAGCCAGCTAGCATATAGGACCAGACGTGAACTTGATCTCATTAAGGATGTGGCAACAAAACTATTTGCAGATTTAAATGGGAACCCTTCTACTCTAAACCACCCATTTTTATTTTATTTTATTTATTTTCCTGAATCAGAAGGGAAATGCACTTCAGACGCAAAACACAAAACAAACTTGTACTTTCAGCACCCTGCACTACAGTTACAGCCACGAGCCTATTGTCATTTTCTTTCCGTATCTATCCTTTATTATTATTATTATTATTTTTGGATTTTTTTTGTCAACCATATCTTGTTGAACAATCCCACACGAATTTCCCTTTCCTTTCCTTTCCAGTTTTGGTTTCTCCCTCCCCCATATACGTAAAAAATTGTTACAAATTAATTAAAAAAAGAGAAGACAAGTGCAAGTGCACATCCTTTGGTAGTTGGTGCCACACAATAGGAAGAAAAGAAAACAATTTTTTTTATAATCATATTATTTACTTTATAGAATATTTTAATCACCCTTTGTCGTAACACGCAAGTGGTAGAGCCATTGCGAAAATTTTTTTCACATGGAATCATTCATACCCTCTGATATATGCATTCTACAATTTTATCCAACATCATCATCATCACCATCCAATGTCCATCAATTCTTATGCTGTTCACAAAGTTGCAGTCTACATCACCTTCCACACACAAATCTTCTACAGAAACTAAGCATAAGCACTCTGATTAGAAAATAATGTCAGAATCTGAGGAAGATAACACAGACTTTGGTCCAAAGTCAAAGGCACCTGAGGAGCCACCAGTTCCAGTTGGTTGTGCCATGGATTTCGATCTGGACTTGGAGAGTTCATGGCCGTTGGATCAGTTGTCCTCCTTTGTTTCCTCCAACCCCATGTCACCTTTCCTCTTCTCCAGCTCATCTGACCAACCTTCCTCTCCTCTTTGGGCCTTCTCTGATGGAGAGGATGACAGGCTCAACAGGGTTGCTGCCTCAGCTTGTTCTGATTGCCACAAGATATTCTCTTGTATGTTTTTGTTTCCCTTTTAGATTGGTCTCTTGTTGAGCTCAGTTTTCGAATTTTTCATCAATTTTTGGACTTGGGTAGTTAGTAATACCAAGTTGACTGTATCTTGTTTTGATGCAACTAATTAAACTGGCTTTAATTGATTTGAAAATGTAATATGATCTATAATCGATTTTTGCAGTAATATTTACATAATATGTATATTAGGATTTGTATTTTTTGCTTATTTTTTGCTTGAACCTTATGTAAATTGAAGATTTTTCCTTTGAAAAATATGCCCTTTACTGTGCTGGAAGCTCTATTTGTTTGCTTAGAAACGCGCTTGTAAGGCATAAAGGATATCTTGATGGACTTCATGTGATTCAAGTTGAATTTCCTTCATTTCCCTCTGTTAAAGCTTTACCTATGGCCTGTGTATGCTACATTTTTTATGGTTCTTGGAGTATTTATAATGTTTGGAAGTTCTCGATATCTTGTGATGTTGAGCTCGAAAGGTATTAATACCATAACTGTAAAGTATTCATAGCCTACTCCAATGCAATCTGGTGCTGAACATGTATATTTGTAGCTTTTGCTGGCAGATGCATTTCTTCTAATTGAAGCTATTGTTTTCAGGTGATTCGAATTCAATAGCTGAAAAGCCGGTGGAGAATGATGACAGCAAAAAATTTTTGCCACCCCTTGTGGCTTTGCCACCATTAGAGATTTTGGATAGCAATTGTATAATCAAGGAAAGGATGACACAAGCGCTTCGCTACTTCAAAGAGTTGACTGAACAGAATGTCCTGGCTCAGGTTTGGGCGCCTGTGAGAAACGGTAATCGTTATGTGCTTACAACTTCAGGCCAACCCTTTGTTCTTGATCCACATAGTAATGGACTCCATCAGTATAGAACCGTCTCGCTGATGTACATGTTTCCTGTGGATGGGGAGAATGATGGAACTCTGGGGCTTCCTGGTAGAGTTTTTCAGCAGAAGTTACCGGAATGGACTCCTGACGTTCAGTACTATTCTAATAAGGAGTATCCACGCCGGGATCATGCTCAACATTACAATGTTCGTGGGAGCTTGGCTTTGCCTGTGTTTGAGCCTTCATTGCAGTCATGTGTTGGTGTCCTGGAGCTGATCATGACTTCAAAGAAGATTAACTATGCTCCTGTGGTTGATAAAATCTGCAAAGCACTTCAGGTTGGGTGTATTTCAACTTTGCAATTTATAATAAGTATTATGCTTTGCTCATGTTTGGCAAGTACCATGTGATGATTATAGATATGAACTTATCGAGATTGATTTTGACATATAGGTAGTTTCCATGAGATTGTTTGATTCATAGTATTTACAAACATATTTGGATTCTTCAGTCACCTGCTGTCAGTTTACTTGCAGGCAGTAAATTTGAAGAGTTCAGAAATTTTGGACCATCAATACACTCAGGTGACTTAACTTTCATGCCTGATGCGTCCCTATCTGTTGTTTTAATTTCTAGAAGCCACATGTTTCTGCTTTTCAATATCTTACCCCTCTATTCTCACAGATATAACTTGGCAATGCTTTTAAACCAGATTTGTAACGAAGGCCGCCAGAATGCATTAGCAGAGATCTTGGAGATATTGACAGTGGTGTGTGAAACTCACAATTTACCTCTAGCCCAAACATGGGTTCCCTGTAGGCATAGGAGTGTTTTGGCCCATGGTGGTGGCCTGAAGAAAAGTTGTTCTAGTTTTGATGGTAGTTGCATGGGGCAAGTTTGCATGTCTACAACTGACATAGCATTCTACATCATAGATGCTCATTTATGGGGTTTCCGCGAGGCCTGTGTTGAGCATCACTTACAACAAGGTCAAGGTGTTGCTGGGAGGGCCTTTTTGTCCCACAGCTTGTGCTTCTGTGGGAACATTACCCAATTCTGCAAAACTGATTACCCCTTAGTTCATTATGCTCTCATGTTTGGGTTAACAAGCTGTTTTGCAATCTGTTTACGAAGCTCACATACCGGAGAAGATGATTATGTATTAGAGTTTTTTCTGCCTCCTAGGATCACAGACTTTCATGAACAAAAGACTTTACTGGGATCCATATTGGCAACAATGAAACAGCATTTCCAGAGCCTTAAGATTGCTGCTGGCATTGAACTTGAGGAGGATGTATCAATTGAAATTATTGAAGTGACAAATGAAAGAGTTCAGCTGAGTCTTGAACCTATTCAAATTGCACAATTTACTCAATCATCGCCTAGAACTGATACCTCACCAAATAAGGGGGAGGAAGTGCCACAGCATCCATCAGAACCGAAAATAATGATGTATTGTAATGACATAAATCATGGACGGAGTCCTGGTGATAATGCAGGTGGAAGCCTTTATCGGGTGTCCACTTTAAAGCCTAAAAACACGAAGAAACCCCTAGAGAGGAAACGTGGGAAAACTGAGAAATCGATTAGTCTTGAAGTTCTGCAGCGTTACTTCGCAGGGAGTCTTAAAGATGCTGCAAAGAGTCTTGGTGGTATGTTCATACACTGAAGTCTTAAATATTGTGATGAAAAATACTTTGCTATATTTATGAATCTGCTACTTGTTGGAAATATGCATCTATCCAAGAATACATAGGGTTATTTTATCTCTGAATCTTCTGCTATCTGGAAATATATAATTATAAAATAATGTATTATGTGCTGAAAACATACAAAATGGCTACTTATTCACCTTAGTTGGTAGCAGCTAAAAGAATTCAGTAACTCAAACATATTGTTCTTAAATATCTATATTCTTGCTGTACAGTTTGCCCTACTACAATGAAGCGCATCTGTAGGCATCATGGGATATCCCGTTGGCCATCTCGAAAGATCAACAAGGTTAACCGTTCCCTGTCAAAGCTCAAGCGTGTTATTGAATCCGTCCAAGGTGCCGAAGGAGCATTTGGTTTGAATCCTTTAACCACCAGTCCTCTTCCCTTTCCTGTTGGTTCCTTTCCAGAGCCTTCTATTCCAAACAAGTTCAATCCACAAGCCTCATTATGCATTAGGCCATCAGAACCTCAGATGAGAGAAAATGAATTGGATGCCTCCAAAGTATCAGAAACAAGCCGACAAGATGGTATGGAAGATCAATTGCTGGGAGGAAGGGCACAAAGTCTTGATAAAGTGACTAATGATAAAGGTGGATCTACTCATGTGGTTGGCAAAGAACCCAGAAGGACTAGAACTGGTAGTGGCTCAAGTGCAGATAGCACAAATCCTACTTCTCATGAATCATCCCATGGTAGTCCCCCTATTGAAATTTCACCTGTTAAAGATATATTCATTACTTCCAACAATGAACAATGTGTAGTGCTAAGATCACCAGAATCGATGCTGCAGCCGAATAATATACTGAACTGTCCAACTGCATACGATATGCCTGACATTGTGGCAACAGAACTTCAAGAGCCATTTGGAGGAATGCTAATAGAAGATGCTGGTAGTTCCAAGGACTTAAGGAACTTGTGTCCTTCTGTAGCAGAGGCCATTTTGGAGGACCTGGCCCCAGAACCATGTGGGACTAATCCTCCATGTTCTGCCTTGGCTCTTAAGCAAGGCATGGTTACCCTTAACAACACAGTGACACCTTTTGCAACTAGGAAAGAATTGAAGACTGTGACTATTAAGGCAACATATAGAGAAGATATAATAAGGTTCCGGGTCTCTTTGGATTGCGGCATTGTGGAGTTGAAAGAAGAAGTTGCGAAGAGGTTGAAACTAGAAGTTGGTACATTTGATATCAAGTACTTGGATGATGATCATGAATGGGTTTTGATAGCATGTGATGCAGATCTGCAGGAGTGCATAGATGTTTCAAGGTCATCAGCAAGTAACATAATCAGGGTTTTGGTGCATGACATAACGTCCAATCTTGGAAGCTCCTGTGAGAGCTCAGGGGAGTGAGAAGTGGATGTATATAGTTCAAGTTTGTACTCAAATATTTAGGTTCTTGTGATCTTAGGACAATAGAGAGAAAAAAAAATAGGCTTTGGTTAAGATCTGCTAAAATTGTAAGAAACTTAAAAGTAGATGAAAGTATTAGCACTTTCCTGAATCCTTGGTATCACCCCAAATGTAAGTTATTTGTTTTAACATGAGAGAAAAAAAGGTTAGGATTCTTTGGTTGACACATTTATTTTGGTTAATTTTTAAAATAAATCCATTTTGGTATTGAAATTTATTTTTTTGCAAAATATGTAATTGATCAAACAATTTTTCCATCAAATATGCTCCAGTGAACCAAGGTTAGGCCTAGTGGTTAAATGATTATTTTCCACGCTTTGATTTATTCGGTTTTGAATGTTGAAGAGACCCGACACCTAATGAGATTTTTAACACCTAATGAGATTTTTATCTATGTGTTCACTCCTTGATAGTTATATGTTGCCTTAATAGTGACAAGAGTAATGCGAGGTACACAAATTAATCAATTATACACAAACTAATCAATTACTAAATCAAAACAAAATTTCCCATCCACCAACAAAACATTTAATTAATTATAATTTCTTTGTAAACGACAAACAATTATCAAAGCTTCCATTTTAAGAAGTGGATGCCTTTGCCTTATCCACTTACGAAGACAACTATAGGGACCAGACTTCCTCGGTGTCTTACTTTTCGTAGTCACTATATTTTTCACTTGATTATGTTGGGTTTATATTTTGAAGAAAATGACTGGTATATACCCACAAACGCCACTTGGACAAGTCAAGTAACCATCGAGAACCGTTGATGTTGGATATTTTATATAAGTAACATAACGATTTATATTAATTTTTTTAAGCTGTTTATTTACAGATATCTAAAAGAAATAAAAGTAGATATAGAAGGTTGGCCCGTTTTAAAATCTTTTATCAAAAAAATTTATGTTCTAAACTTTATATTAAAAGTAGATGTCAAGTTGTGCCCTTTCGCATGGCATCC
Source organism: Dalbergia cultrata (assembly GCA_031216105.1). Taxonomy (NCBI): domain Eukaryota; kingdom Viridiplantae; phylum Streptophyta; class Magnoliopsida; order Fabales; family Fabaceae; genus Dalbergia; species Dalbergia cultrata. The sequence goes on from CM062346.1 coordinate 8,958,570, forward strand.
CAAATAAATTATATCAAACAAATAAAATTTAAATGCAAACAGAAAAAATTCATTCTTTTTAGATTAATTATGATATATTATTAGTATAAAAATTTGTATACCATCATTTAATTACATATCTCTATTTATGAGATTTTTTAAATAGTAAATAATTGAATCAAATATTTTTATCTATATATTAATACCTGATTAAATATTTACGTAAATTTTTTCATATAATAGTGTGTTAAAAATAAATTATTTTAATATACTATTGATGCAAAATGTTTTATATTCATAACAAATTATATTCGTTACTAGTATAGCTTTTGAAATAATTAATTATATAAATGTAGTATTGTTTACTTGCTTATGACGAGAATGCATAGATGTTAGGAAATAATTTCACCTAACATAAATCAATCAAATTAACAAAAAAAGGGAACACAATAAAATTAACTTGGTTCGACCTCAGCTGTCTATATCTAAGATCTCAAGCCAATCCATTAATTTAATGAGGAATACAATCACCAATCTTAATAAATCTCAAGCAAATCTACCACTATTCACGGATACACCGCCTAACACCACATTATTAGAAAAAATTTCGATATAAGCTATCCTTACTCGCCTCGCCATTACCCACGAAACATAACATCATCAATTTTTCTGGCAAAAATTACAAACTCTCTATCAAATAACTTTTTGATAAAAGTTGCAAACCCTCTATCAAGGCAATATTTTTTGAGAAAGTTGCAAACCTTTCATCATATTAGTCTTATCAATTTTCTCTTCATCATTTGTGTCATCCTCATCATCACCTTCTTTTCTCTCAACTTTTCATTTTTAATCTCTTAATTATATTTTTCTCACATATCTAAATTATTCTCAAAACTATTATTTACAATAGTTTACATACTCACTAAATTCAACTTTAATCCTGATAATTAATAAATTTCAATTCTAAATAAAATTTTAATAAATTTTCAAATCTTTTTCAAATAATTTTTAAATATTTTTAAAATTAGAAACTATTAATGGCAATCTTAAATTAGGTATTTGGACCAATTACAACTGTGGGTTAATCTTGTGGTCAGTCTTCTCAGTCATAACACAGCTTCATATCCTGAGCTTGTTCCTAAAGATGATAATGCTCTGTCCACTTCAAGTTCAACCAACGAAAGCACTAAACATTTACTGTAAAATTATATGCATTTTAAATAATATTCCCTTACTTTTACGTTCTTGTGTATTTGGACCAATAGAAAATAACAGGAAAAAAAGGAAATTATTAAAATTCCAAAGATTTTGTTTTGTAAGTTTTAGGGAAAAAAATTCAATATTTTCTCTTCCATCTTTTATTTCAAGTTTGATAGTGTTATTTTCACTTTTTTTCCCGCTCTCTTTTTTGGGTTTTATTATTCCTCCAGATAGAGGCCTATTGAGTTATTGTACAAGGAGAGAGAAGTAGAAAGAAAAGGTAAATGGTAATAAAATGATAATAAAAATGCAAATAGCCTGTCAACAGTCAAATGTCAAGTCTAAGCAGGCTGCAGAAGATGGTAATCGAGAAGGGCTAGAACCTATACATGCAGCGGTATCTACTTTCATTCCAAAATTTAATTGAAAAGTTCGCCAAATGAAAAACATTAAAATATTAGTATCATTCTGCTGCCTAGCGTTCTCCGAGTTTTCTCCCCAGCTGATACGGATGCATCTTGTTTGTTTGCACCTGGTTGGGGAACTCGACATGCTCTCTAGTCCCACATCGGCTATATTCAAAAGCAATCGATTGTTTATATAATGTCACTGAGGACAGCACAGGGGTTTTTCGCCCACCTCTGGATTGCATGCTTCTATATAGATTTCCTCTGCATTTTGGTTCCATGCTTCTACTTCCGCCCACATATGGTTATGGTTGCTACACCATGACTATGGCTAAAAGCACTTATTCTCCAATTGCCTTGAACAGTTTCTTTTGTCCCATTGCAATGTGACATGCATGTATGCCATCAAACTCAGAAGAAAAACTCCATTAGTCATCCCATTTTCTGGGAGAGAAATACCCTTACATTTTGCTTCCATCTCTGCAAACTACATCTTCAACGAAGGGCATGGACAAGCTTCCACGGGGGGCATGCAAGCTAACGGGCTTTATCTTTTTTCCTCTGGCATATAACTTTTCTGGCCTGTTAGCAAAATTTATTTGAATGACAAAAATGTTGGTTTTGTCTGTCAGCCAACCATGCGACCATCCCAACCACATGATTGTGGCGAGAACGATCCTCCACCGTCCAGATGTCAACCCGAGAAGGGAGGTCATCTGGACCGTTAATCACGCTCTGATCGCACGGCCATGGTTCATCCACCAGACCCTGTCACCTTAGAAATGAAGGATACACAGCTACGATGGTATAAACACAATTGTTCTTTTTGGATGTTTTTTTCGACGTGGGACTAGGCTCGTGTTTGAAACCCGGTTTCGTAACCGGGATGGCCACACGGTTATCACGGTGTGCACGTTGTTATGAGTCATTTTACCAACACGTGTAGAACATGGACGGATTTTTGAGAGGTAAATCCACAAAACGTTGCTGTAAGTTTTGGTCACATCCTTGCTGGTTCTTCGATTAGAATGTTTGGCCAATCAAAAAAACTGAAGGCAAAATGACAATAAAAGTGTTTGTGTTGCTTCTTTCTTCTGTCAACATGATACTCTTTTTCGAAAGCAAAAAAAGAGAAAGTTGTTTTGTCTCGTGATCATTTTTACTTTTTTACTACTCTCTTTATCAAGGGGTTGCCTAAGTTGTATTAGTTGCTGCTACTGCGCTAGCTTTGGCCTGTTCAATAATATCTTGCGACAACTGCTGCAATGAAGTTGGGTTAATACTTAATACTGATGCGTAGTTTGATCGAATTCATTTCCGCGTAAAAATTTACATTTTATTTGGTTTGGAAGTAAATCCTTGAATTTATTAATTATCTTAACAGGATAATTAGCCTGCACAATGTAAAAAGTTTGAGGAGTATTTTACAGTTTACACCTTTTTAAAACATGGGGTAGTGTCAACAGCCGAGAGCTTGTTTGGTTTGCATTCTGAGCGAGTCAAGAGTTCTTCCTATAAAATGAGAATGAGATTCTATAAGATTGATTGTGCATTTGTGCTTGGTTTAATTTCTCGTTGATAAAAATTTATTCTATAGTGATTAAAAGTACTTTTGATGGAAGTAGATAGAATAATACTTTTCCTTCTAGAAAAAGTCTTTTTGAGATAAAATCTAACTATTATTCTTTTATTAATAACAAAAAGTAATTTTTATTTTATCCTATCTAAATAAAAATTATTCTCTTAAACTAACTTTTAATATACTCAAACCAAACACAAATTATTTTTTTAAATATAATTTCTCTAAAAGTAATTATTTTCAACTTCATTTTTTGAAAAATCATTCTACTAAAAAAATTGACTGAATGGAGGCATTATGCAGAAGGGTGTATCTTGAAATTTGAATTTTACCCAAAAAGAATTATAAATTGAGGGTCATTATTTTGAATATGGATAAAGGGTGATGTTTTAAATATTTTTATTGGAATTTAAAAAGTTTACGAGAAATATGAATTTTTTTTATACAAATCGTAGCGATCTGTGTATGAAAAAATATTAATTTTTTAATCAACACTAAACATAAATCACGAAAGGGATTTGTTCATGAACTGTACATTTTCCTTCACAAATTGCCACCCAATGATTTAGGGGCAATGATTCCATTTCAAAAAGTTATCGTGCAGTGAATTTTTTGTCTGACAAAACGCTAACAAGTGTAAAAAACATCATTTTAGTCCAAATTTCCCCATAACTTCATTTCATTCAAATACACATAACTCATACATAATTATAAAAAAAATTCCCATACATAGGATCCCAATTTTAAGCTCTTGAATAATGAATACTGTATTTTTGCTGAGGAAATATTGAAAATCGATGTGCCGCTTGCTACATGACATGAGAATTGATTGGTTGCATTGCTGCCCTTAATGGCATTAGCAAATATCCAAGACTGAACTTGCATTTTGATTAGGATTGCCATGAACCAGGAGACGCATGGTTATCGGATTGCATTGATATTATTAACTATTAACTGGCAAGGTGGACAATTTGACCTGCATGATAGGAAAGTCATTACAAACATAACATTTTGTTGGTGTTTGTAATTCCACACTGCTTAACACTTTGGAAATAGTTTGTTTCGTTTCGAGGAAGTTGGCTTGCGGTTGAGTAAACTAATTTTATGCTGTGTAATGCTTGTTTCTCTGTTGGATTGTGTGTGAGTGACTATGTTCAGGACCAAAACAACAAATGAAGCCCATGACATCACATCAGCAACTTGTGATGATCATTCCAATGGAATTAGAGCATGTGTTTAAATGATGGTATAAGGGTAGAGCAAGAAATTGGCAATATGAAAGTTCAGATAGATAAGTCCAGGGATTGTTCATGTCTTATAAGTATGATAAGATTCCCAATTACTGCTTGTTTTGCAGTTTGGGTGATCAAAAGTACTTTTAATGACCTGAAAATGAAGTTGTAAAGTAAAATTTTGGTTTGGATTTTACTACTAGCAAACTTACTTTTAGAGGCTTAAAATAAAAAGTCTCTTCACAAAACGGGGGTAAAGCTGCGTATATTTATCCTTCCCAAATCCCATTTGGTGGGAGATTTGTGCACTGAACTGCCCTTTTTATACTATGTATTTAACATGCTTGTTTCTCTGTTGGATTGCGTGTGAGTGACTATGTTCATGACCAGAACAACAAATGAAGCCCTGAGACCACATCAGCATGTTCTTTTGTCTTTTGATGATTATGATGGAATTAGAGCACATGTAAATGATGGTAAAAGGTTAGAGCAAGGAATTGGAAATATGAAAGAACAAATAGATAAGTCCAGGGATTGTTCTCTCTTAAGTATGATAAGATTCCCAATTGCTTTATAGTTGATGTTGGCTTAGCTCTGATATAGGATACCTCTTGGTCTATAATGCATACAATGATATTGATGCCATGACAGACACATCAATTCAAGAAGAACTACAGCATGAATCAGCTCTAAGAAAAATTGATGCTTATGTATGTATGTAAAGATTTTGATAGCAGCACTGGTGTAGTGTAGATTCATCCAAGTCTGTCAAATAGAATCCATTTTAATTTAATGCTGAATCAGAATCATGGCCAATTGCAATGCTGAGCTCTAGCACACTACCAGCTAAACTGGCAGTAGGTCTGATATTTCCAGCACTGCTCGATTTGCAGCTATTTGATCCAAATTTAATTGGCTAAGATTTACTTGATTCGATTAACTCAAACGCATAAGAAATCTTGTGAGTTGAGGCAATTTGTGCTAAAACTAGGTACTATAAATTTAGCCTATGAGTTTTTTAAATTACTATAAAAAGGCTTTGAAAAAGACTAAGCTAAGAGAAATAATGAAAGTAAATTGCATTAATTGAAAATAGTAAAATACAAGAGTAAATAACAACCAAAAGTAATGAAAATAAATTGGCTAAGTGTGTGGAGATTGTTGTGTCTCTTTTCTACAAATAAGATCTCATATTTATAGCCCTTTAGCCTAGTTATATACATAATTTTATCCATTCCTCTTTCTTAGCAATCACTATTCAAGTTTTTTCTTAGCCTATACCAGTGTCTCATGTGCACCTCTTGCGAAGGCATTGCCTTTCCCGTTTGAGCTGTCCTCGCAGTGCCACTATTCAAGTTTCTACAACCACTGTGCTTTCTTTCTTCATTGGGCTAATATTTCCCTTGCGCAAGCCCATTCCTCGGCTGCTTCTTTCTTTTAGTTTGGGCCTGTGCTCCTCATGACTCAGCCCATCTCTTCCCCACGGCCATGATATCCTTCAGCCGTTCAGTATGGGCCTTCGTGAATTGGCCAATTATTTTGGGTGTCTAACAGTAGCTTATAATGGGAATGCAGTGGTTAATCTTAATGTCAATCCCCAGTCAAATAATACAGCTTCATATCCTGATGCTATGCTAATCCTGAAGATGATAATCCTCAGTCCACTTGAACCAAAGAAAACCTTGAGCAGACCTGAACAAAATGCCACAAAGGCATCCTTGGAAAAGCAGAGCTTTGCTGAAAAATAAATTTTAAGTTTAAAATAACACTCCCTTAATTTACCTTACTTTCTTGTGTATTTGGACTGATAGAAAATAAGAGCAAAAAGCAACAACCCAAAACTTCCAAAATTTTGAACCGAAAGTTCTTGCTAAGAGTAAATTGTAAAATAGAAAGATTCAAATCACCTTGATGTTCTCTCTCTGCTTTTTTTTTCTATTCATTTCGAGTCTTTTCACTTTTTTTTTTTTTATCATTTCATTCCTTCATCCCAATAAAGACTTAAACTTCGAGGCAGTAGTACATACATAAAAAAGGAATATTAGTAATAAAAATCGAAATGACCTGATAATAGTCAGGTGGCAAGTCATATCAGGGAGGAGAAGAAAGTAATCCAAAAGGGCTAAAAGGCTACCCTATCGTCCTATGCTGAGGTTACTTGTAAGTATAATGGCCATTATTTTTATTTTTTGTTCCTAAAGCTAATTAAAAATTTCTCCAACAACATAAGATAAAATATTAGTATCTTTTCCACTGTTTGCTTTCTTTTAGATGTTTCCAACCGATAGAGATGCATCTCGTTTGCTCCTCCCTTGTTTGAGGCTTCATGTGACGGCCGCTGAAGTCCCACATCGGCTACATCATATGAAGGACCACTGTTTATATGGTGGCACCGATCAGCATGGAGCGTCCCTTCGGGGACATCCGATAAAATTGGAACGATACAGAGAAGATTAGCATGGCCCCTGCGCAAGGATGACACGCACAAATCGAGAAATGGTCCAAATTTTTTTCTCATTCCTTTCCTCACCTGGATTACATTCCATGCCTCTATTGATTCTCCTCTGCATTTTGGTTCTATGCTTATGGCTAAAAGAGTATGACTATGGCTAAAAGCACTTACTCTTCGAAGGTTTGAACCGTCTCTTTTGTCCCACATTAATGTGACTCGCATGTATGCCATGAATCTTCATCTTTCATACTATTTTGAAGAACATTATAGTAGTTGTGTTGGATACTTCAATTTATAATCTTCTTCTGGGAGATTAATACTCCCTTACATTCTGCTTCCATTTCTACAAACTCCACATTTCAACAAAGAGCATAAACAAGCCTCCATGGAGAGCATGAACACTCCCTTATCTTTTTTTTTTCTTAAATTTTTTTTTTGGTCTGTTAGCAAAAATTCACACAAGTGTAGGTTTGGTCTGTCAGGGAACCGTTTGACCATCCCTACCACAAGATTTTGGCGAGAACGATCTTCCACCGTCCACAAAATGAAGGCGAAATGTTGCTGTAAGTGTGGCTAATCAAAAAATGAAGGAAAAGAGATTACAAAAAATAGTGTTTGTGTTGCTTCTTTCTTCTATCAACATGATACTCTCTTTCAGAAGGAAGAAATAAAAGGTTATTTTGTCGCTTAATTGGTTTTACTACTGTCTTTAACCTCTGGTTGCCTAAGTTATCTTAAGAGGAGAATTAGGCTGCACAATGTAAGAAGTTTGAGGTGTATTTTGAACCTTTTTAAAACTTGGGAGAGTCTCAACAACCATTATGTCGAACAGAGTATTTTTTATTTTACCCCAGAAACTATGTACTATAAATTCAAGTGTCCCAATTTAAAGTTGTTGATGTTGACTATTGTATTCTAGCTGATGAAATTTTGAAAATTGATGTGCCTCTTGCTAAATGAAAAATGTTTAATTGCCTTGCTGCGCTTGTCGGGATTAGTATTCAGCCAAGACTGAACTTGCATTTGGATTACATGTCACTGCATTGTTATCAAGTACTAACTGACAAGATGGTAGGCAATTTGACTTGCATGATAATATAATAGGGGAGTCACTTCTATATAAAAAAAATAAAAACGGAGAGTCACTAAAAATTTTGCATTTTGTTGGAATTTGTAATTCCACACTGCTTAACACTTTGGTTTGTTTTGAGGAAGTTGGTTCTTGCGGCTTGGTAGACTAATTTTACGTTGTGCAATTAATATGCTTGCTTCTCTGTTCGATTTTGTGTGACTATGTTCAGGACCAGAACAGCAAATGGAGCCGCTGACAACACATTGTACTTTTGTCTTGTGATGATCATTAAGATGGAATTGGAGCACATGTAAATGATGGAAAAGGGGTAGAGCAAAGAATTGGTAATATGAAAGATCAGATCGGTAAGTACAGGGTTTGTTCATCTCTTACGTATGACAAGATTCCAAATTACTATATATTTGTGGTTGGCTCTGAAATAGGATCCCAGTTGATCTATAATGCGTACAATGATACTGATGCCACGACGGACATATCAGTTCAAGAAGAACTGCAGCAAGAATCCAGCTCTTTGTCTGTTAATTCTGTTGTTTCGTTTGATGCTAATGTATATATTTAGATTTTTTGTTAGCAGCACTGCTGCAGATTCATCCAACTCTGTGAAATGGAACCCATTTGATTTAATGCTGAATCAAAAGCGTGGCCATCTACAGATAAAATGCTGAGCTCCTGCACCTTATAACTGAGAATCATCATAAAACTACCAGCTAAACTGGCAATAATTCTGATATTTCCATTACTTCTCGATTTGTTGCTTATAACTGAGAATCATCATAAAACTATCAGCTAAGCTGGCAATAATTCTGATATTTCCATTACTTCTCGATTTGTTGCTTATAATGATAATGAAGTAGTAATTCCTGTCAGTGCTCAGTCAAATAACACAGCTTCATATCCTGATGCTATAGTATTCCTGAAGATATGATAATGCTCAGTCCACTTGAACCAAAGAAATCCTTGAGCAGACCTGATCAAAATTGCCACAAAGTCATCCTTAGAAGAGCACAGCTTTACTTTTCTGGTGAAAAGGAAACTACCTAAAACTTTAACAGGAAGTGTTTTTTGAAAAAAAAAAAGAAAGAAAGAGAGAGAGAGAGAGAAACTTGTAAAATAGGATGAGGTTCAACCTCAAATCTTGATGTTCTCTCTCTTTTTTTTCTTGTCATGTACCGTCTGATTATGTCTTTTCATTCATATTAAAAAAGGCATAAACTTCGAGGTAGTAATACATGTTAAAAAAATGTTAGTAATAAAACGCCAAATGACCTGTTAATAGTCAGGTGTCAAGTCATAGTAGGGAGGAGAAGACAGTAATCCAGAAAGTCTAAAAGGCTGCCCTATCATCCTATGCTGAGTTTACTTGCAAGTACAATGGTCATTATTTTTATTTGTTGTTCCTAGAGCTAGTTAAAAATTTTTTCCGACAATACAAAATAAAATGTTAATAGTATCTTTCCACCGTTTTGCTTTCTTTTAAGATGTTTTCCAATCGATGCAGGTGCATCTCGTTTGCTGCTGGTCGAGGGTTCATGTGGTAATGTTCGTGAGGTCCCATATTGGTTACATCATCAGAAGACCATTCTTTATATACTGGAACCAAAGAGCTATGATCGTCCCTTCGGGGACATCCGATAAAATTGGAACGATACAGAGAAGATTAGCATGGCCCCTGCGCAAGGATGACACGCACAAATCGAGAAATGGTCCAAATTTTTTTTTTCTTCCCATCCCCGTCCCGATTCAATGTCCGTACATTTTCTCTGCTGAGGTATGCTTCCTTTTTCTGCATTTTGGTTTTGTGCCTCTTCCTATGATTAAAAGTTACTAGGAAAAAATATTTCAACAACATTGGCTGAAGTACTTCACTTGAGCCGGTTTCTTATTGCATGTTTTACCAAAGAGCAATGGGGGCATTCAAGCAAATCCATTCATTTAAAAATTGTAACAAAAAAAGAGAGGTAAAAATTGTAAAACAAAAAATTTTGGTTTTTGTCTGTCAGGCAACCGTGCGACCATCCCTACCACAAGGTTGTGGCGAGAACGATCCTCCACCGTTCAAATGACAACCCATCAAGAGGAGGCCATTTGAACCATTAATCACGCTCTGATCGCACGGCCATGGTTCATCCACCAGACTTAGGTTCCTGTCTCCTTAGAACTCAAGGATACAGTGGTACGATCCTATAGAACAGATCCTGTTCAAGTAAGGTCGTGACCAAAGAGCGGCCCGTTTGGCTATAAAAACACCTGTCTTTTTATCTTGTTCTGCCGATGTGGTACTATTGTTGGTGTTCCAAACCTGGTTGTGGCTTTTGTATCAGGATGTCCTCATGGTTATTATGACACGTACAAATCGAGACATTTTGTTAAATTTTTTTTTCCCTATTCTCTGCGGATCGCTCTGTTCAGCTATGCTTCGCTAATCTCCGTTTTCTTCTCTTGCTTTTTTTTTTTTACCTCTTTAAAACAGCACAACTTACTGTGTGTGAAGTATATTGATGTTTCTTGCTTGGCAGAAGCTGGACTTAATCGAATGCAGGGTTTCAATGTGTCATAAAGCTCCCTCCCCGCGAGGACGGTAGTGCATGTTACTTCTCCCCTGCTTTACTGAATTTGGAAACAGATATCTGATTTATGGTTTATGATAGGGATTTGGCCTATAAGGGACCTTAGTAGTTAATAATGGTAGCTGGTTGGTTAGCAAGAAAAGGGTATTAACGAGGGTGTTAGAGATGAACATGGCCTCTACTGAGAAATTAGTAGCTCAGTAACTAGGAGAGCAATGGACCAATTGAATATGCCTGCCGCACTGTATTCCCTCTAGAAATGGTAATATACACTTTCTTGGGCCTTTTTAGTTTCAGTCTTTTAAATTTTTTAGATTTTATACAGGTAATACTGAAAACTATAAAAATTATAAAATTTAATTTCTAGTTTTCATTTTCAGTTTCAATATCTTTTTCACAAAATCCTGAAAATTGAAAAAATGAAAAGAAATTAAAAAAACCATTGATTTTCCTGCTATTTTCTGGTCCAGTTCTATCAGATTACCATTCTTCCTCCTGAGGTAATGCAGTTATCATGCAACGTTGTTGTAATTCTCCCAATTTAAAGTTGTTTAGCATTGACATGGTATCCGCTTTTCTCGTGGGAAGTCGCATATCCTTTTGCTTCATATGTTTTATAACTTTGTATAGCATAGGCTGCACGTTCGATCCCATTTTCTGGTTACATAGAAACTCATTAGACCTTGATGCATGCCCTACACGTGTAGCTGATGCATCTGCTGGTGGGCAGGTAATAATTTCTCTTGCATTTGGTAAGTTTTATTCTCTTTTTGAAGTCTGCAAAATTGCTTATCGATAAGCTTGTTACTTGATATTCCTTCTATATTGTGTTATAGCTGATCTGTTAATTCTTGACTTAGAGCTTGGGCAGAGGCTGAGAGGGCCAAACGTGTACAAAAAGTGCTCAAATCTTAGAAGCCCAGAGAGATCATTTGGTGAGGCACGGAATAAACAGATATGTGAGGCAAATCTTGGATACGGTTGACAAGACTTGATTGCAGTATTCATATCAAGAATGAGGGACTTGGTGTGCCAAACTGTAAAACAGGCCATCAGGGAAGGGGCAACGCGAGTTGCGGATGATTGCAGGAGTTGACATACTCCCAGAAGTTTAAGGCCTGATCTTCCTATATATCGCTTTATGCAGGGGATCTTCAGAGTAACACGACCTATTCATGAGAATCATGCCGTTTTTTGTATTACTGTACGAACACGGAAAAGTTTCAAGAGTCTTGAACCATGTTGAGTAGTGAATACACGTCAATTTGTTTTTTCTTCATTCATTCTGTATTCATTTACTTATTATTCCAACTAGATGTCTACTGAGTATATTACCATGGAGTTCATAACTACCAAGGAACAGAACAGTAATCTGCACTCGGTATCCTCTAGTGTATGCTTTGCATTTAGAAATGACCTAGAAAAAAACAAATGCTATTCTATCATATGGCCTTCAGAAACATGGGCACCGGTGTATTTTACTGGAAAACAAAAAAGGATATTTTGATGGCTTTACTGGTAAAAAGGGAATAGATTAAATCCATGATCAGAGTTCCTCAACCTGCAGAGGTCTGAGTTTCTAGTATTGCATAACAGAAGTACCACCCTCTTTTCCATTTTGAGGTTGTGAATATAAGAATTTGATTGAAAGACTTCCTCAAGACGCATGCATGGATTAAAAGGCATCGCAGATGCAAACGCTAACTCGAAAGAGTATCTCAAACATTTCCGGTTAAACACAAAAACTAAGCGGATCTTACTTTCCATAATCATGTCTCAATTAGATAAAACATGTCTAAAAGTAACAACTTGAACTAAACAATTTAAATAAAAAAAACACAACTAAAACATCTTGTCCATCAAAACACTGATCCTTCTCTGTGAAAACAGAAGCAAAATCCGGCTTATTTCTTCTTTTCAGCACCTCCACCAGCCCTGCACACAAAAGAAAATAACATAAGCAACCAAGAATCCTTTAAAAAAAAAATGCTAATCACACATTAACATAGACAAAAGAATATAACCTCATCTTGCGGAGAACATTGGACATCTCCTCACGCTTCTTCTTTGCACGTTTGTGGGTTCCGAGCTTTCTCTTAGCAACTTTCAGTGCCCTCTTATCTTTTCCAACCTTCAGCAGCTCAGTAATACGCTTCTCATAAGGGGCAAAACCAGCAACCTCGCGGATGAGGTTCCTCACAAAGTGAACCCTCTTGCTGGTTTTCTGTTTACCAACATATCATTCCCATTTCAGATAACCAAGCCAAGAACAATAGAAAACACAATCGGCACCATGACTTGATCAAAAATTAATTCCATGGAAAGTTAATTATATGGTATACCAACGGTTTGCTTTCAAGTTTAATCTTTCATTCAAGTATGATTTAAGCTAGCTTAACAAAAAAATGAATCACCATAAGAAGCTTCTAACATTTTTAACCTGAAGCCAGAAACATGCATCATCATCCAGTAAAAGGAACATATAATTGTAAATCTAAAATAGCTGCTTTATGGATTATGATTCAGCAAGACAATAATGTAAAGCTGTCTTAAATACAACTACAAATACAACCACAAATTCTAAACACACAGTAATTAAATGTGATGATATTCCAATTTCAATAACACTACATACAATCTAAAGAGTGCAAATATGTGACTAAAAATTGGAACAAATAAAAATTGCAACATACCCCTTTGCGATCTGAGGGGCGCGGAGGCAATTCCTTCTTGGTGACGATGTGACCCTTGTTCAATCCAACGAATAGGCCCGTACTAGGGGGTTTAGGAGCCATTGCCCTGACCCAACAAAAATACAAACACACCCACTTCAGGATCAACACAGTTTCGAACAATCGACGGGAAATTGAAGATATGAATAAAGCGAAGAGTGAGATAGGAGATCGAAAGGATAGAGAGGTTTTTACCTGAGGTGGCTTGTGAAACCCTAACACCAGAGCGTGCGGTGGGTGACAGAAAACAAAACTAGGGTTTTCTGAGGAAGCTGCACGCTTCGGCTTTTATTACAGAGAAAGACAACTAGGTTCCCCTCGAGTTGGGTCGTGGATCCACTTTAAGGTTTGTGCCTCAGCCCGGCCCGGCCCATAAATGACTCCCACACCGCAATAACAAAAACTGGAAAATCCCTTAACCAAAAATCATATCCCTATTGATAATTTAATCATTGTTTCTTTTTTTTTTTTTTAATCTTTTTATCAAAATGTAGATATATAACTCTTAGTGCCCATTTGTTATACTATATAAGATATAATAAGATAAGCTAGTATAATACGTAATAGCTTTATCCGTTCTTTATTGTGAGCAATGTATTGTATATATAAGGTTATTTGAAATTTTAATCGTCCAATTCTTAGAGTTATCATTGAAATAAAAATGTTTATAATTATCATTACTAATTAGAATTTATATGAGTTTTTCCTTTTTAAAATTGAGTAATGTTAATATAATCTCTAGTTCAACGTAAATTTCCCACATAATATATTAATCATTCATTATAAACTAGAATCTAAATTAACAATTTTATTTAGAAAAACAAACAGAAGATGTGTAATACCCCAATTTTAAATAAAAGGATTAGAAAATATTTTTGAGCTAAGTCGGGTATTAGTTACCTTTATTTCTCATTTTGGGTCCTGAATTTTTCTAAATCTAAACCCTACACGTCCTTAAAGAGTCATATGATAGGGTGATATTCTTGGAACCAAAAGTCCCGGTAATTGTTCATTAGAGAAAAATATGTTAAAGAGATATTTTTAATGAATTTTTTGAAACATTTAAACACCTCGTTTCCAGCGTCCAAATTTGAACAACCGGGAAAATCTCTAGATTTTAACTAAAATCCAAATTTGATTGGTTGGGATTTTGATTTTTCTAATATTTTATTTGAGTCCAAATGAAGGATATTCCCTTATTTACATTTATGTTTAAAAGTTAATATGAAGTTTAACTTTAAAGTAAGAAATGGCAATAAGTGAGACTGCTGGAGACCACCCTAGCGGTCAGATGACCACCCAGACAGTAAACAGAGAGTAAGACGGTGCTACATCTAGACAGGGGACCACCTAGGCAGTCATTAAAGCGTTAAAAACCCCATTTTGGGGTCCAGAACATTCCCACACCCCAAAAACATGATTCCGTCATCCCCCAACCTCGAGTTCCACTCCCAAACCATGGTTCTCACCCTCCAAACTTTATTTCCTTCCATTTTTCTCTATTCTGACTCCAATCTTTCATTCCTAAAGCTTTAAGGTATGTCATTCTCTTGATTTCCCTCTCTTTCTCCTATTTCTTCCATGTTATTGGGGGGTTCCTTAGGCTTCTCAAAGGAGAGAAGTTTTCTATCTTATTAGAGACGGATTACTGGGTATTTAGAGGTTGATCTAGAGTTCTATAGCCTCTATGTTAGATACTGTTGTCAATTCTGCTTCCCAGGGTGTTGTTGGTGTTAGTTCTGCATGGTTCTACCACTCCAGGTGAGTGGGTTCACATTTGCTATCCTTATGTTCTGCATTAGAGCTATTTTCATAAAAATACGAGTTACTTTGTGATTTTAGAGAAATATTGTACAAGTATTTGAGACTACTGTTGATTTATATGCCTAGAACTGTGGATTTTAGAGTATGAAACCTGTTTATGAGAAAACTCATGGGACCATATTTGTTGAATTGATTTCAAGTGTATTTGATGATGATTGTGATTATGGAAAACATTCATGAATGTTAAATTGATTTTAGATGCGGTTAGTGAATATAACATAGTTATATATTTTGAAGTATTATTTAGAAAGATTATGGAATTGTGAATTGGAAACTTGGTTGCTTGTGTAGAATTGATGATTTGTGTAACTGTTGGAGACTTGTGATTGTTTTACTGGATTCTGGAATCGATTTATATATATATGATTCAGTTTTACAATGAGACATGAAGTTCAGAGAAATGATTAGAACTATGGTTTTAACCTTTATTTCAAGTATGTGGCTGACCTTCTAGACTACGAGAAGTTTGAAAATTTAAATTATATTTTAAAGAATAAATCAAAAGGTTTTAGAGTTTGAATCTTTATAAGATTCAGAACAGCTGGCGGATACATATTCTGTGAGTTTATGAAATCATAAATATCTACAAAGGGTGATCCCTTTGGTATGATTTTATAGCCACAGTTATGCTAAGGTCAGACTGTTAGAGTCAGACAGATTCAAAGCTCTCAGAGAATTAAAGAGGTTTAAAGATTTTAGCTTCAATG
Source organism: Dalbergia cultrata (assembly GCA_031216105.1). Taxonomy (NCBI): domain Eukaryota; kingdom Viridiplantae; phylum Streptophyta; class Magnoliopsida; order Fabales; family Fabaceae; genus Dalbergia; species Dalbergia cultrata. The sequence goes on from CM062346.1 coordinate 8,974,342, forward strand.
GATTTATTTGTTTAGTTTAAAGGGTAGCTATAGAGAAATAGACTGTGTGTTAACGATAATAAATCCGTTAACCTTGGTACCAAGTAGCTCGAGCCAGAGAGAACAGAGAATGTATTGTCACACTGGGGACGGCGATACGTAATGCCCAAATGTGATTAGACATTTATATTCAGAGATTTATTATCATATTAGGGACGGCGATACGTAACGCCCAAATATGACTAGACATTTATATTCAGAGATTACTGTTTCTCTAAGAGCTACTATGTTCTATGCTTATATGATTTCAGGTATGAAAGTGAATTGAGAAAATTGGTTTTAAGTTGTAACATGATGATTATAAAGGATTTTTAGAAGTATATGTATACTTAGTTATGTGATATTTCTTAAAATTATTAATATTATTATGATTTCCTGCATTGTTTCTTAGTGTCCCATGGAAGGGGGTTTCAGGTGAGAACTTACTCACTGAGTTTTGGTTACAAAACTCACCCCACTATTTTTCTCCTATTTTTATAGATACCGTAATTGCTGAGGGCATTTCCCAGTTATCGATTCCAAAGGTGAGCATGATGTTCATGGGTTTAGAGTGCTCCAGTACATTACAGGTAGAATCCCGGACCTAGAATATGTTTTATTTTTGCATTTGGCATGATATGATTATATTTTGAATTGTATATAATTAGATCTAGACATTGGACAATTGTATTTTGATTTATATATATAAATAATTCACAATTTTGAGATCTAAAAGGCTATTACAAGATTTTAATGTAATGATTTTGATTCTAGAAAACAGTTGATTTGTATGTAGAAAAAGAGAAAATCTCTATTTTTCATGGATGTTAGAACAGAACATGCATGCAAAAATTAGTAAACAGATTATGAGGTTTGCATGAGAACGAGATTTCTCACATACTTAAGTCGAGTCGTGACAAGGTGTTACTAATGCCGTTTCATGAAATACATTGGATTGGATAAATTTTCTCATATTAAAATTTCATATTATCTTGTGATGTGATAATCTTTTATTATTGATTTCAAAAGTTAGATCTCATGAAAAAATGTATAATAGATATATAAAAAATAATAATTGCAAGAGATCACTCATTTGTTGAATCTATTTTAAATGCTAATTGGCGTAAGAATTGGCTGAATCAGATATGTCTGCATGATGAGGGAGGGTAAAACATGATTTCTTTGGAGTTTTCCACCACCGGAGGACTACTTCTAAAGTTCTGATGCTAACATTCATAACCTTTCGTGCTTCAGCGGCAAGCTCTTTATTCCTTTCTGTTAATCTGTTTCATTTATGTTGTTGAGTCATCAGTGAGAGCTTATATTCCTTGCTTTATCTCTCAATTACCAGCAAAGAAAAACTACTTTTTGTGGACATTCTGGCAGAAAAATCATGATATATGTTTTGATTGTTATTATTGCCCCAGGTCAGAAAAATGCGCATATATAGGAATTATAGGAAGTGAATTTGAAAATGAAACTACTAATTTAAGGATATCTAAATTTTAAAGAATCAATTAGTCACCTCAAAGAATTGACCTTTGCTTAAAAATTCAGTCGAGGACTTCAATTTCAATTATTAGGTTGATACAAATGGGGAAATTGGCATGAGATTAACTGCTAAAGTGTCTACTTGGCCAAATTTATTAAAAATATATTCTGAATGAATCGATATAAAAAAATTAATTATAATGGTATTATAATCTTCAGTTTTTTAAAAATATTATTAAGTAAATTGTTATATCAATTATAAAGTATAATTATAAATAATTTTTTAAAATTTATTAAATCTTCTAAAAATGAATGCAATGCTAATTGTTGAGATTTGTTGAAGAGTCTACTTGTATTAGGTTTTGTCTGAATACATTTTAGATATCTGGGTATGTTGAAGAGATGAAAATAAGAAAACTTATAAAATTAAAGGAACTTACTGTTAAGTAACTTACGTTTTATGTAAGGCGATTTTGTCAAAAGAAATTTTAGAGTTTTTAAACTTTTTATTTTTTATTTTCACTATCTCTTTAGCTTCTTTTTAGTAACGTGTGTTAGCTTTATTGAAACTTGAAGGTCAAAGTAAACATTGCAACGAGTTTTTCGCAATGGGTTATAACTAAAAGAAATGTTTGGTATATAATATTTTTTCATAATAATTTTACGATTTTATAGTATACACTTAAAAAATTGTTCAATTTACCAAGTTCCATGCTTATTTTATCTTCATGTTATATTATGAACGTGTAAATTAAAGTTGTTGTGAATAAATGTTATAAACCAAACATTTCACTAGAACTAATGTGATTTTGATATATATATATATAACCATGTCTTGAATTTTCATGATTTGTTTTTTAAACATATTAATGACTAATCACTATGTTATAGTTAAAAAAATGTTAATATTACTAAGTTATAAAAAGTCGATAGACATGGTTGTTTGTAAAGAAAATGTTCATCTTGTATGAAAGTTCGAAGACTTGGAACCTCACATGCTTTAGACAAGCACAACAACGATTTTTTCATATTAGGTTATAATTGATTCGAGACATTTTTTCTTATTTTTATAAACGTTGAGTGGCCACAAAAATTGACATTCTAGTTGCATGAGATTCTCAACAATGAAATTTTCTTCTAGCAAATACTGTTTGGCTTGCACGGCAAATAGAAATCGGCCATGTTATTTGGCTCGAATGAATTTTCATAAAAATTAGTACGAAAAGTTCATTGTCCAATTAGAAGCAAGGTAAAAACACAAAAAGGATATATACAGAGAGAATAAAGAGTATATGTTAATTTTAGCCCATGAACTTATACTTGTAAGTCATTTTAATCTTTAATTTTTAAAATAAATCAATTTAATCCTTAATATTATAAAATATAAATTATGTTAGTCTCGTAATCCACATTTATTTAATATTCTATTAATTAAATGATGATAGATAACCTTAAATGATACTTTGACATACTATATGTCATTTGAAATGTAATAAAATTTAAAATGACTCATTTTAGTATTTAAAATTACACAAAATGAGTAATTTAAATCTTCATTTAAAGTCATAAATGACTCATTTTGTGTAATTATATATACTAAAATAAGTTATTTTAAATTTTATCTTACTTCAGATGAAACATGATATGTTAGGGTATAACTTAACATTACATATCATTATTCAATTGACCAAATGTTATATAAAAAAATGGAATGAAGGATTAATTTAACTTATATATTTTATAATGTTAGAGATTAATTTAACTCATTTAAAAAGTTATAAACTAAAATGAATATTAAATCGAGAATAAAATCGGGCCGGAAATTTTGTTGTCGTGGCTAATAAAAAAGAAAAAAAAAAGAGTTTTTGAGCCAATCAAGAATTTCGTTTCATACCCTCAATCTTTTTTCAATAAAAAGAAATGTGTTCTAATGCACGTTGAACCAAAGGAAGCCAACCATTCCTGTCAACAAATGCTTTTTGGTATCATCAACCAAATACATGAAAAAATGTGAATAATTAGGCTACAAGTTTAAGTAGTAAAAATCATGCGTTGTCCCAAATATATAACAAGGAAAGTTTTATATTTTTCTTAATGAATTGTCCTTAAAACCCTTTTGATTGCTTCAAAGATTTAGTAGAAAGATATTTTGGATTTCACTCTATTTGGTCACCATTATATGTGCCCATGTATATTTTTAATCATTTGATCCATTTCCAAATACAACCTTCCGATATAAGATAAACTAGTGCAGTTTTTATGTAGCTTTAATGGCAGATAGTGAGAAGGGTAGGTTCATCTGATAAAATTCGGAAGCAACTTTGCTATCTGCAAGTAAAACCCAAGCAGCACACTTCACAAAAGCCCGAAGCATGGGTCGTGTGAAGGACAACATGAAACATTTACTGTTTCCAACAATAAGTGCCACTAGAATCTACAACTATTTACTATTTTACTCTGACACCACCGCTTCTTGGATATATAAGAAAGCCAATCATGACAGTGTTTCATTCATTCATGTCCTAAGCTCCAGCGTGCCATCTTCCTAATATAATACCGTGCATCAATTGAGAGCCCAAATCCAAAACCAAATGCCCTTTGACTAGCAGGTGCGGCCACCCCACCACCTATGCTTTCAAATCAATTGAAAATAGAAAAATTTCTCTTACTAACCGTCTTTTATTGGTTTGAAGTTTTTACTATATATCAGTATACAGCTCAGCTCAAGGGGGAAAAACCCAACTTTGTCCTCATCAGCACACATCAGAACATCCTCTGAGGTTGTTTGTCGACAGTGAAAGCCTATGACACTGTCAAATACTGTCTCCAGCCAAACTTTCTTCCTTGGTGATTTGGCGTTCTGGGATTTTTTTTTTTTGGGTACTGTGTGTCTTTACTCTTTCTCTTTACCCTTTTTGTTAGTTGTTGCTTCTTCATAACTCTCGAGTGTTATTGGCCAGTGTGGAAATTGTTATCAACCTTATCATTATTGTCCCGAAGTTCCATCAGTTGCAAAGTTTGAGTCTGGAGTCTCTGAGTTTCTGGGTTTCCCTGGAATGCCACTTCTTTTTCCAGTTTTGATGCTCATCAATTCCCTTTTTGAATTTTTTTTTATGAGTTTATTAGATTCTTCATATTGTATAAACTGCTACACTTCCTCGATATTGCTTAAGTGGAATAAACTGTTCTGGCAGTTTGCAAGCAAGTTACGATTTTTGTATATTACCTGTAGTTTCCTTGCTGGTCACTTTGCCACTGTGGTTTGGCATATGTGGTGGTTCAAATCTGGTCTTGTTTATCCTTCACAATTTGTTGCTACTGAATTGTATACGTGCAGCTATCTACCCAGCTGACCTTTCATCCCATACTTCATAATTTTTTTCCGTTTTGATTACATCTGACACCAGAAGTTAAGGTTTCTGATTACATTAAATATGCTATTTAATGTACAAGAAATAAAGTGCTCCTGTTCCATTTAAGCATATACTTCAATGTTTCACATTTGAGGTTGATTGTTGATATTGGTTTCTGTATAGGAAAGTCTGGAAATTTGCCATTTTGTGGAAAAACCATATTAGTTTTCATCCTACCTGATATGTCTTAAGCTTTAGGCACCATGTCAATCATTTGTGGCATACCTCTTGTTGAGTGTGTGTACTGTCTGGCTTGCGCCCGATGGGCTTGGAAAAGATGTCTTCATACTGCAGGCCATGACAGTGAGACTTGGGGGCTTGCCACAGCAGAAGAATTTGAGCCTGTTCCTCGCCTTTGTCGATATATCTTAGCCGTGTATGAGGATGATCTTCGACACCCTCTATGGGCACCTCCTGGTGGCTATGGAATTAACCCTGATTGGTTAATACTCAAAAAGACATATGAAGATACACAAGGGCGTGCCCCACCCTACATACTGTATCTTGATCATGATCACGCTGATATAGTGCTTGCTATTAGGGGTCTAAATTTGGCAAAGGAGAGTGACTATGCAGTTCTGTTGGATAATAGTTTGGGGAAGAGAAAGTTTGATGGAGGGTATGTTCACAATGGGCTGTTGAAGGCAGCTGGATGGGTTTTGGATGCTGAATGTGAAGTTTTGAGGGCATTGGTGGAGAAGCATCCAAACTACACTCTGACTTTTGCTGGACATTCCCTTGGATCAGGAGTAGCGGTAATGTTGGCCATGGTGGTGGTGCAGAATAGAGATAGACTTGTAAATATTGAGAGGAAGAGGGTCAGGTGCTATGCTATTGCACCTGCTAGGTGTATGTCTCTGAATTTGGCAGTTAGATATGCAGATGTCATCAACTCTGTTGTGCTTCAGGCAAGTTCTCAGAATCTTATTTGTTTGCTTAGCTGAAAATTCCTGGACTTCCTTTTGGATCTTGTACTTTGAGGTTAATTGCTTTCTTCCTTGATCAGGATGACTTTTTACCGAGGACAGCAACTCCATTGGAAGATATATTCAAATCTCTTTTCTGGTATGTCTTGTGCATAATAGTACCTCTCTTACAATCCCGCTTGTGAAACAAGGCTAGAGTATGTTATATATGCTAAAGTCTGCGCTGTTAACTTTGTTGACCTACCTACTTTGAACACTTAGCACACCTGGATCAAATTTTGGCATTCTGATATCCTTTCCCAGTTTCTTAAGGTTTTTTTGGGTCTTCAAAGTTCAGTTTTGATGATATTTTAGCTCTTTGAGACTTCCAATTAGTGCCTGGATGAATATGAGATGCTATTTATCTGCTATGCCTTTTTCTCCCTGGTGGTACCTTCTAATATTCCTCTTTCTAGTGGTGCCTGTTTCCTTTTGGCTGTGCATCATTCCATCTGTCTACCCACTATGTTGTCCGACAATCTATGCTCATTTTCTTTGAATTTGCAGGCTCTGGTTTCTGGATCATGCCAAGTGCCCAATTTGTGTGATTTGTGTTTGACGCTTCTTTGTCAAATGAAAATCATTAGTAACAAGCTCAGAGTTTTGCAAACATAAATTAGTAACTGACAGTCAGATTATAATTAATTGATGTCAACAGTTAATGGAGATGACTGTTAATGTT